>JAPQRP010000017.1:24836645-24848283 GCA_037367295.1 Apogon hyalosoma
TCATCTGCTGTTTATTTGACTGATGTTTGTTTATATCCAACTAACTCTGTAAAGCCCTGTGAGACAACCTTGTTGTGGTATAGGGCTCTACAAATAAAACTGAATTGTTTACCTTTGTACATGCTGTTGTTGTCGTCTACTTTTGTACATGTTGTTGTTGTCGTCTACTTTTGTACATGCTGTTGTTGTCGTCTACCTTTGTACATGCTGTTGTTGTCATCTGTTTGTACATGTTGTTGTTGTTTACCCTTTGTACATGTTGTTGTTGTGGATGTTGTTTACCTTTGTACATGTCGACCAGAGAGTCCCTCAGTTCTTTGCTTGGGTTCCATGGGGATGAACTGGTCTGTTCTGGTTCTGAACTGGTTTCTCTGGATGAAACAAAGACATGCATTAGTTCAGAGGTTCCTGAAGCCTCCAGGTCCAGATCCAGGTCCGGGTCCACACACCAACCTGTGGACCTGATCCTGAACCTGGTCTCATTTCACACCTACTTTTACTGAACTGCAAGTAAGGCAACATTAATGAAACTGAGCAGATTCAGCAGCATTTCCAATCCAATCCATTTTTATTTATAAAGTACAAATTTAAACAAAAACAAAGGTTTCCAAAGTGCTGCACAGTAAAATAAATGCAATAAAAACATAATAAAAAGATAAAAAACACCATGAAACATAATAAATAAAGCATTTGACACATTTAGCCTAACATCACAAGCCAGTCACACGACACCCATGGCTGTTTAATCTGAATCGCTGTGTGACAGATTACCATGCATTCCTCTGTCCAATCAACAACACAGTGGAGTCTTAGGCCACGTTCAGACGTTCACTGAGGTCAAAGTTCATCAGAAACAGCAGCGAAAAAAAACCACACAAAACAAAGATAATGTGTGCACACTTGAAAACCCTCGGCCTGACTTAGACTCACTACTGCCCCCAGTGGTCTGACTGATCAGTGCATGGCAAAGTGTTTGGACAGATGGACAGATAGACAGACTGACAACCAACTGATGACAATACCCTGCAGCCAGTGTGGCCAAGGGTAAAAACCCTAAACACACAAACCCTAACCCTAACCCCCTTTAGGTGGTCCTTTAAGTGGACGACGCTCAGAACTGAAACCCAGATGTGACACATTCAGAATGAAACCACAGGTGTCAGTCTAGAACTGGACCCTGGTGGACCTGTAGTTAAACACACACACACACGCAAAATCCGATCTGGACCTGGTCTTACTTGTGGACGAGCCTCCTCAGGTGGTCCACCTTCTGCTTGGCTCTCTGCAGAGCAAACTGGACGTCCACAGTCCTGCTGCTGCACCACGCCATAACACACACCGACTGGCACCTGCTGTCTCCATGACAACCAGCACACACACTGACTGGCACCTGCCGTCTCCATGACAACCAGCACACACTATGCCTGCAGCTGAGGGTGGCGATTGGCAGACAGACCCTCAGCTGTTTGGATATTGATGAGGATCAGGAGAGTCCGGTTTCAATGGAGCTCAGGTCCCAGGACCATGTTAACACATAAACAACAAAATAATAGACTCTGGTCCTGCTCCATGTCCAGAGGATCTGATTCTGTTCAAACACTGACCAGGGTGAGTTTTATGCAGATGAAGTGACCGGTTCTAGTTAAGGTAGAAACCTGGGGCCTCATGTACAAAGGGTGCGTACGCCCAAAAATGTGGCATATGCCTTTTCCACGCTCACCTTCAGATGTACAAAGAGTGAAATGACCATGGAAATGTGCGGTCCTCCACGCCAACTCCACAGCTGGCATATGCACATTTCTAGTGCTTTGGAACCATTGGCAACACTTAGAAGTGATACTGGGAACCTGTTAATATGGTGAAAAAGTTAATTCCTGAGGGTGATGTGCACATGAGAGATACACAAATGAACAATTAACACACCGACACGGCATCCTACAACCCCCCCCCCGAACCAGACCAACCAGAATGGACTCATCAATTCCAATCCTGCCATTCAGCCTGGTAAATTTCAACAATATAGAGACAAGGAGACAAACTTCACTTGTTGCTAAATTTATTTAATGTAGTGTTAATGTCTGTGAGAACATTTATAAGTTGGTCCAGGCCTCATTGATGCCGCCGACTGCCCTTACGATGTCCTCTTGTGATGGACCGAAGCATCAGCTTACACCGGAATGCTGGGCCAATCCCACGGTGTGTGTCTGGACAGTCTAAACTCTGTCTATAAACTGAGATAACGCTTAATGTCAAAACGTTAAACATAGTTTCATGCCCGAAAACTGCAATCAATCATCACCAATCTCATAGTTTTGATTTGTGGATGTGAAAGTGGACATGATTACAAATGTTCATACATTATTTGGTGATGACTGATTTTGGACTTTAAGTTACATTAAGTTTTTTTACATTAAGGTCCTGCTGGGACTCTTCCCCCTCCTGTTTTTCCTCCACTTTGTTGGTGGACAAGTCTTCCGCTTCCCGTCCACCCTGACGTCATCATCTGATCATGCAGAGGGGAATCCCAGAGGGAATCCCACCTGCAGGCCCTGTTTATTCTAATTTGCATATTTAAATGTGGGTGTGGAGAGGGAGGAGTCTGGTTCTCCAACATATGTGGTCAATTCCACGCTGATTGGAATGTACACAGGAAAAGTGATTGGATTCGGGTGTACGCACAGTTTTGTACATCTGGATTTTTTTGTGCATACGGACTTTTCCGGATTTGGCCGTACACCAGGTTTCAGTATGAAATCCATGCATGTCTTTGTAGATGAGGCCCCTGATCCAGATCAGTTCAAGCAGAACGTCCTGCACCTGCAGAACTCTTGGATTCTTTCAGAACTCTTGGGTTCTGTCAGAACTGTTGGTATTTGTATTTTTTGGGTAATTGTTTAAATAGTGAATGTTGCAGTTCAATAAAGACACAACAGACGACTGATGGACTGAAGCTTTAATACTGATTATTGGACAGGCTAGGGCTGCACGATTTTGGCCAAAAATAAAATCCAGGTTTTTTCCTCTAAAAACAAAATTTTCGATTTTTGGGTAAACCTACAAAAGACAGCAGAAGTCAGCATGTTGTTTTCATGAGCAGCCCGCAATGCAAGGCACTGCTCTGTAGCTCAAATCTATGATGTATCAGGTGATGGGCCACAGAAGTTCTACCAGTGGAAGTCAGTGACAGGCATCAGTCATGTGAACATGCATGCATGCATGGACCACGCAATACGAGTGATCCCCATGCGGTTCTACTTAAATTGGGGGATCCGTGCGTGGAGCAGACCAAACCAGGACACACTGGATGGATTCTATCTGTGGTCTGGTCTGGGAACCCTTCTGGATTCGCCTGGAGCTGGTGGATATGTCTGGGGAGGGGGCTGTCTGAGCTCCTCTGTTGAGGCTGCTGCCCCCACCACCTGGACCCAGATGAGAGGAAAAGATGGTACGGTACCAATCCATGCAGGACAACGTCAGATGAGTGATCCCTGTGCAGTTCTATCTGCATTGGGGGATCCCTGCATGGACCATGGCTTACATTGGTATCACTACTGCGGACCCATTACAAATTTAATGTCAGTGGTCGTTACACAGACTTCTGTGAAAGACCGCTGTCACAGATAGAAGGAGGAGCCTACAGTAGCCCATAGGTGCACAGCTCGGAGGCACAGAAGAAATGAAATCGATTTGACAATTTCCCTTTTTAAAAAATCATCCTAATTAAAAGATCCGATTTCAATTTAAAATAGATTAATCGCACAGCCCTAGGACATAGACATGGTCTTCACATCTGTCTCATCTCTGCATCTCTCAGCAGACGGTCCAACAGATCCAGGTCCACTCGGTGTTTCATGACCAACTGTCCGTTCAGGTGGAACACAGGGATGTCCCACCTGTAGTGGTCCAACCACACCCTGTTTTCTGGACGACTGATGTCCACCTGCTCAAAGACAAACTGGACAAACAGAGGACACACGTTAACCAGCAGGTTTAGACCTCTGCCAAGAGAATCCACTGTTTCTGGTTCTGGTCTCACTCTGTGTCTCAGTGGCTCCAGAACCTGTTTAGCTTCATCACACAGTGGACATGGATCCTGTGGACAAACATGAAGGACTCGTCAAATGGACGCCGACCACATCGACCCACCAATCATTTACATTCATATCACTGAAAACCCAAGAGGCTCGGCCCGTCAGGTACTGACAGGTCTGAACATAACATCCACACTTGGATTCATCTGTTTCTCAAAGTCAGCGTCCAACTGAGGTGGCAACAATAATCCATCCATCAATCAGCTGTTGACTAGTACTGACCCTTTCAATAATTGCCATGCTGATGGGCCATGAAAGCAGACATTGCCAAGGTTACCTTGGTAAACAGAGTCAGAGTGGGTAAAGTCTTGGAGCAGAAAGTTCTGAGAGGCAGCAGAGGAGAAGTCTTCAGCAAAAACATGTTTGCCTGAGAAGAAAGAGAGAAAGAAAAGCAGCGTCACTGACCTGAAACAGCCAATCACAGCGCAGATCATCCACGACAACAACGAGGTAGCCAATCACAGTGCACAGCATCCACAACAATGACAAAGCAGCCAATCACAGCACAGAGCATCCACGACAACAACGAGGCAGCCAATCACAGCACAGGTTTTAGATTGAGATGAGATGTGAATGTCAAATAAATGTCCAGAATTTAAAGGTATAGTGTGCAACTCCCATACTCTGGGTGGCAGTAAATACCTGAATCAATGCAATTACAGTGCGATTTCTCTGTTCCGGTGTTCCGCTTACCTAATGGCAGATACTTTGGGACAAACAATTGACAAAATGCAATTTTCCACAACCTGCCCAAATGGGAGCACCTCAACTCCACTGTCATCACTTCCATCAAGCAGAGCGGTAAGTGTAGAAAAATAAAAACATTCATGAATTGAACGTGAAGAGATTTAAGGTATCATTTGTCACTCGGATGTCTTGGTTATGCTAGTTCTACTGTTTTTGTGATTAGATGATTCTGGTCATTCGTTTTACTGTCATTAAACCGGCAGAAATAAAATCTGTAAAGTTACGTCCTTTTAGGGATTCAATGTTTGTTCTTATTTCGAGTTTTTCCATAGTGACCCACGGCAGAGGACAGAATGACGAACTTACAGAGAATTCAGTGTGAAAGAGTGGAGGATTGTAGCATAACATCTTACTATTTGTTTGGTTTTTTCCAGGTGCACAGGCTATAGATTATACAAGTAGGCTTATGGACTACACCACTCACTGCTTTATGTGACTAATTTATATTTTATGCTCAAATAAAATTGTTAGCCTACATGATCTGCAATGCTGCTTAATTCCTGTAGCCTATATATGAAGTTAATCTCATCAATAAAAGTAAAAGTGTTATTTGAGTTACTTACACAAAAGATAATTATCTAGATAGATAATAAGAAGAAATATAATTGGTAAATGGACTGAACTTATATAGCGCATTTTCATGCACCTTCATGATGCCCAAAGCACTTTACAATTTCCTCACATTCACCCATTCACACACACACACTCACACACCAGTAGGCAGCTGCTGCCATGCAAGGCACTGCCAGACCTTACTGGGAGCAATTTAGGGCTCAGTGTCTTGCCAAACAACACTTCAACATGTGGACAGTCGGAGCCAGGATTTGAACCGCCAATCCTTTGGTCATTGGACGACCTGCTCTACCAACTGAGCCACAGCCGCCTCAATTAATTTTGTGTAAATAATTTAATACTTTTAATCTGTTCTTACTTGAGTGCAGTTTTAGTTATCTTTGCACAATTGTCAATTATCTTCTAATACCTACAATCTTTTGCCATGGTAAAAACTAATATCTTTCAATTTTAACTTGCATTTGTCTGTCCACTTTGTATATTTTCAGAAATACGGGATATGGAGGAGCTTCTGGAACTGTCGATCTCCATGGTGGAAAGACAACCTGGACTCATGTTTGATTTAATGGAGTCGCACTGTGAAAGACAGGGAATCCCTCGGGCCACCAACCAGGGATTACCTTCATGCACCTGTGGCAACTGCCAAGAAATGCCCACAGATGTGGAAAATATATGTTGCAGCCAAGAACCATCTACCATCTTACCATCTCCCTGTACTGCCTAGATGAGCGCCACCTTCGTCTCCATCGACACAGGGAGGATGTCACTCTACTGGGCCAAGCCATTCAGTCCGGAGATGACAACAGGGAATACAGACCTACTGTCTACAGACATTTTATATTCTAGCAACATGGGTCACTGGGTCAGGAAAATACAACAGAAACAAATGTCCTGACCCCCCTAGACAGTACACAGGTTATAAACCTGGAGTATAAAGTGTGTACATTTTTGTATATAGTTTCTTATATTCAATTGTAGCTATATTGTAAGATTTATTTCAGAAAATGTTCAAATGTTTGTATATTTTGGGGTATATCCATTAAAACTGTTGTGTGCTAGTGTTTCAATAGTTGATTCATTTGTCATGCAGTTTAACAATGTATAAAATTTCCAAAAAGGCAGAATGAGCCACAATATTAATGTCAAAATCGGTAAAAGGTCACAGTAAGAAAATATTTATTTTTACAAATGCAAATATGTACAAAAATTAACATGAGACAGCCAGATGGTTGATTCCTCCAAATCAGCAGTCTGGAGGGCAGTTCCTGGAAAAGACCAAGAGTAGAAATATACACACATGCAAAAACTGTCTTGGTCTCACAGGTAGACATTCCATTTCTGTGTATTCAGCAGTTGTCTGAAGACACTCCTCTGAAATTAAACAGAGTGACAGGGAAAATGTTAAATGTATGTAAGCAGTATACAAAACATTAATAAATTATACATTGGACAAAGTAATGGTCAGACAGTTAATCCCTATTTCTATGCATAAACTTGCCTGTCTGTTCCACTAGAACCACCAATGCTGGAACAGTTTCTTCACATCCTCTGGTCTTCATAGGAGTAGATGTGGTCAGCCTTACAGGTGTCTTCTCAGAACTAGGCCAAATGGACAGCAGGACAACAACAGTCAGAAAACCAGACCACAGAGAGACGGTGACATGTTTATGGAGCAAAAGGAAGCACGGGGCTAATTGTAGCACTGGCCTAACTAACATGGGGCTAATTGTGATATCGCTGGTTACAAATGTTTCAAATGTTCAACTTTTGGGCAGCGTATGGCCTACAGAAGGTAAATGCAGAGACAAACAGGTACCGAGGTCTGGTAAATAACCCTGTTTTATTCTAAACATTCATACACCTCTGCTCCCATTGGCTGCAGATTCAACATTTTCAGACAGAACTAAAACTAAATATTCATTCTTTCAACCTGTATGTTATAGGAAACAAGTGAACAAGTCGAAGAAACCACATAGCTGAGAAAACTTGTGGAGAACATGAAAACACTCGTTTATCTCCAACACCAAGTCTTCCATTATCAGACTATGCATTAACACAGACAGTAACAAAACAACTCAACCCTGAGCTCTTTTCCACAGTGTCAACCTGATATACAGACAGTAACAACCGTAAAATGAATAACAGCATCACAATACGAATTCAAATCCAGTGTGATTACCTGTCCAGCAGAAAGCAGAATACTTCAGCGTCACGTCTCAGGCTTCTGCCTTCTTCCATCTGGAATGAACCACACCGGTATTCATCCCAGTTTTCTGTCTCCGTCGATCACAAAATTCAGTATGTTCATCGTGTTTTCTCTTCTTTATGACTTGAGCCACGTATGTGATCCGTTATCTTCCAATATTTTCACGCAACTTACTAATTTTCAGCGAGACTTCACTCTTCATGTTTGGGTTTCTTCTTCTTCTTCTCCTTTAAATGTTACACAGGGGCTACAGCACCACCCTTTTCTACCGCCAGCTGCCGGTACAACCACTGCAGAAGTCCACCCCGTTCTACAGGCAGATAATTGGACTTTTGTCCTCTGTCGGCTCATGTACGGAAAAAAATGGCGGCAATCAAGGCAGCGCCCAGCAAGGTGGACCCACGCTATGTATATATAAACGGGTTTTTCTAGGTTAAATGTAATTGAAAAAAGTGATCTTTTGACTGATTGGGCACTATTTTATTCAATATTAATCAATAATTAGATTGATTATTGGAAAGAATACTTAGAAAATTCTACACACTGTACCTTTAAAGTGATATTATCAGATTCATTATGGTGAACATTTAAACCAGAACTCAAACCCTAACCTATACTGGGTCGATCTGGTCTGACCCTCTGGAACCAGAACCAGAACCCATACCAGCTCCATCTGGTCTGACTCTCTGGAACCAGAACCAGAACCGATACTGGGTCCATCTGGTCTGACCCTCTGGAACCAGAACCTATACCGGATCCATCTGGTCTGACCCTCTGGAACCAAAACCCGGTCCATGCAAGGTGAACAGGGTCTGGTATGAGTGGGTTTAGGTAAAAGTATGTGATGGACCAGATTCACTGAATCTGTTTAAATGAATGAATGAAACTTCATTGTCATTTGACATGTCACAGCAAATGAGATTATGCATAGTTTCTCCCAAAAACCTGTGCAGCTGCTCCCATATTACTTCGCTGCCATTACCGTAAGTTCAGAAGTTACAGTACAGAAAATGCAAGCACATACACAAGACAGACGTCATACATTACATTACATGATGGACACAGTACACACAGTCACGTGATGGAACTTTTTTGGTGTGGGGGACAGAGAGAAAGGAAAGTTTTTGAGGCAGACTAAGTGGGAGGGGGAGGGTTAGATTATTATGTATGTTGTGTGAGTCCTTGAGCATGTAGGGAGTAGGAGACAGGAATTCAGTTCTTATCAGTCCTGTGTCTTGGCCTTGGAATGTTTTGACTGCGAGGGAGATGGAGAGAGAAAAGACCAGCTGCTCGTTTGAGCTTCCAGTTGGGGGGTGGGGGGGCTTTAGTTTTGCTTAATTTTAATAACTTAATTTTTAGCTATAACGGGCCTCAGCAATTCCTCCACACTTCGGAGCAGATAGGTTCCTCCACAGTTCGTGCATTTTCCCCACAGTCCTGCGATTTGCTGAAGCGCATCCACAATCTGTCTCGCGATGAAATCCAACTTTATTTTGAGTCCACAGCTCGCACACTGATTTTGTGTCTGCAGCTCTCTTCGACTGTCACCAATCTGCTGTAAAAACCTTCATTGTCACTAACCACTCCAAACTGATCCTTAATTTTGATTCGACAAGCAGCAGGGGGACTCCCTATGCTACTGTCTATCCGACTTTGTGACCTCAGGGCAACTCCTGGGCCAATTAGAAGGTGTCCCGTAGTCAAAAATCCAAAAGGTAAACATCCAGTAGGTATAAACATCCTCCCCTAATCAAACCGACAGCAAGTTACCCCCCCTTGTCTCCAAGCGTCAATGATAGCCAGCTGCGAAAGTTCCATCAGGGCAGGCAGGCTCTCCCAGGCCTCTGTTTTGGGTGAAAAGGATCCTGTCAATTGCAGAGTGACCAGTTGATCAATTCCATAATTTGGTTGTTCGGAGCTCAAGCAAGCAGGGATCCAAAAGTTAAGTCAGACAAGACATAGAGGCAAAAAGCAGAAGGAAAGAGGAAGGAGGGAACAGCTCAGAAACACGTCTGCTCTCGACAGAGGACAGGAGGGGGGGGGAATTCTTAAACCAAATGTTTACTCTGTTGTTGTTTGTTTATTTGCTTGTTTGCTGTTGTTTACAATCCATGATCTGATCCAACAAATGTTAAATATTTCAACTGACAACATGTTGATTTAATGAATAGTCATGAAGCTCAAAATCAATCAAACGGAAATGTATCAACTACTAATCACTTATTAATTGAAGGTGTGATTGGGCTCAAGTCAGTTCACCTGGGACGGCCTCAAACTGGGACCAGAACCTCAGACTGGACACCAGCACGTTCAAATAACCACAAACGGAACCAAACCCAGACTCGCCCACATTAGACCAAGATGTGAACCAGTACTTATACTTTTATCACTGCGCATGCGTACATTCCTCACGCCGTTAGCTTGTGAGCTAACTCCTCCGGAGTGTTTCTTCCTACTCAAACCGAAGTAAACTCACCGAGTCCGGATGGAAAGTCCTTCTGAGTCCCGGATGGGCCTACCTCAGTCCGGATCAGTTCGGTGATTTCACACTTTTCATAAAGTCTGAAGTTTCAGCAGTGGCTTCACGTAAACACAAACAGCTCCCTGCCGCCACCGCTGTTCCTACTCCTCCTGCTGCTTCTTCTTCTTCTTCTGCTTCTTCTGCTGCTGCTGCTGCTGCTGCTGCTTCTTCTTCGTATTTACTGGAGGTTTGTGAACAAGTTCAGGAGTGACATTGCCCCCTATTGGACCGGAGAGTGAAAGGACATAATCAGCTAATTACCCCACACACGTATAAAGAAAAGGCAAGAGGCATTGTTTTCGTTTCGGTTCGGTTTGTTTGTTAACACTTTTGCACTTTTTTCCATTTACTTATAATGGACGAAATTTCAAATGTCTCTAAAAACATCAATTTTGTTTCAGTTTCCTTCAACCTTGGCACATACATAAAGGACTGATATGACATCAGCACACGCATAGACATGATGACGTCAGCTGGATCCATGACAACATAAGATACGACACATGCGAGGGGCGGGGATGGCTGTGCCTGGTACCACTTGTTTTAATAATGAGGTCAAAGTCCTGGAGCCTGGTCTCAGAAAGACCATGAAAGACCAGAAGAAAGTTCAGAGGCTCAGGATTTAATTAAACTGTCAGCGTCTGTAATGGGTCAGAGGGTTAGTTAGGGTTAAGGGTTAGTTATGTTTAGTTAGGGTTAAGGGTTAAGGACAGTAAGGGTTAAGGGTTAGTTAGGGTTAAGGGTTAGGGATAGTTAGGGTTAAGGTTTAGTTAGGGTTGAGGGTTAGGGATAGTTAGGGTTAAGGGTTAGGGATAATTATAGTTAAGGGTTAGTTAGGGTTAAGGGTTTGTTAGGGTTAGATATGGTTAGTTAGGGTTAAGGGTTAGTTAGGATTAAGAGTTAGTGTTAGTTAATGGTTAGTTATTGTTAGTTAGGATTAAGGGGTTAGAATTAAGGTTATGGTTACTTCAAGTGAAGCCCCTGATGCGGACTCATGTGACCCTGACCTGATAAGTGGGACCTAGGGTCCCTTTCCCAAAGCAGGTTTAATGAAAACTCTGAGTCTGTTCACCCTGAAATGAGGGAAACTCTGAGTTTTCTGTTTCACAAAGGGAGGAAACTCAAACTAGAGAAAGAGGGGTAACTGTAGCCTGTTTCAGACAGAGGGGTAACTGTAGCCTGTTTCAGACAGAGGGGTAACTGTAGCCTGTTTCAGACAGAGGGGTAACTGTAGTCTGTTTCACAGACAGAGGAGTAACTATTGTCTGTTTCAGACGGAGGGGTAACTGTAGTCTGTTTCAGACGGAGGGGTAACTGTAGTCTGTTTCACAGACAGAGGGGTAACTGTAGTCTGTTTCACAGACAGAGGGGTAACTGTTGTCTGTTTCACAGACAAAGGAGTAACTATAGTCTGTTTCAGACGGAGGGGTAACTGTAGTCTGTTTCAGACAGAGGGGTAACTGTAGTCTGTTTCAGACAGAGGGGTAACTGTAGTCTGTT
>JAPQRP010000017.1:24902217-24912977 GCA_037367295.1 Apogon hyalosoma
TTTGGTGAGTTTTCGTGCATGTTTAGGGGGTGAAATTTGAGCTCAAAGAGCAGGAGAAGAAAAATAAATAATAATAATAATAAATTACTCGGCTCGGGCCTAAAAATTAAAACTGCAAGCAGGATTAAGGCCCTCGCCCTCTCTTGCTAGCGCCTCCCCACACGACCGCCAACGCTACCTGACAGCGAGAGGACACTGTTTCATGGGCTGGATCCCACATTCCCACACATGTAAGATACACACACTTTTACATAAACAGACATGGGGCGCTATAGTGCAAATATTTTTCGATTTAGTCAGATGAATGAGTGTAGGTGTGGGAGATTGACAACTGAGTCAAATTTGAGCCAAAATGGTGTTTGTATGTCCGAACTGGTGCAATGTTTGTAAAGGTACATTTGTAGGGGCGCTATTGTCGAAAATGTCAATATCTTCTAGTGAATCGGTGTAGGCCTGGGAGATGGGACAACTGAGTCCAATTTGAGCAAAATCGGTGTTTGTATGTCCGAACTGATGCAATGTTTGTAAGAGTAAATTTGTAGGGGGTGCTATAGTGCGACACATTAATTTCTTGAAACAATTGGGTGTAGACCTTTGAGATGGACAAGTGATTCAAATTTGACCCAAATCGGTGTTGGTATGTTGGAACTGATACCATTTTTGTATAGGTATTTTTGTAGGGGGCGCTATAGAGTGAGATGTAAATTTGTTTCAATAAATAGGTGTAGGCTCGGGAGATTGACAACATATTCAAATCTGAGCCAAATCGGTGTTTGTATGTTCAAACTGAAGCAATTCTAGTAAATTTGTAGCTGTAGGGGGCACTATAGTGCAAAATTTAAATTTCTTCTGATTAATCGGTCTAGACCTGGGAGGTAGACATCTGAATGAAAGTTGAACCAAATTGGTGATTGTATGTCCAAACTGAAGCAAATTTTGCGATGGTACATTTTGGAAAAAACTGCAAAATTTGTGACTGCCTCACACAAAAACGGTTAAACCAATCCCAACAAATCAGACAACATTTGATCCCCCACTTGACTAGATACTGTACACCGATTTTGAGCTCATTTGACCAAACGGCCAAGGAGGAGATAATTAAAATACGACGACAGTAAAAACACTAACTCAGCATTTTTGAAATTTCAATCCAATATGGCAGACTTCAAATTTGTTTAGGGGCGTGGCCATGATAATATTTTTGTTTGTTTCCCGATGATGAATCTGTGTACCGAGTTTCATAGCTCTACGATGAACTTTGTGTCGGACGTGCTCCCATTGGCGCAATGTATTTTCACTTTTGAAGGGGGCGCTGCCACAACATTTCTTTACTGACATGTACAAAACCTATATGTAAATACAATTTTTCACACTTCTGAATTTTGTGCAAAATTTGGTGAGTTTTTGTGCATGTTTAGGGGGTGAAATTTGAGCTCAAAGAGCAGGAGAAGAAAAATAAATAAATAATAAATAATAAATAAAAATAAATAAATAAATAAATAATAATAATAATCTGAGCAGGAACAATATATCTGTTTTCATGACAACCACGTATTTGGCCTTATTTGAAAGGTCTGGAGCTCCCCCACGTCACTGTGGGCTCCAATGTCACATGTCGTGCACTTACACTCACGTGACCGACCCCCACGGGGTGTGGCCCATTGACTCCCATTCATTCTAAGCAGGAGTAAGTATGAGGTTTGTGTCCATGACGTGCACATGCTCAGAAAGGTCTCAATACTCTGAATGTGAATGTGTGTGTGAGTGGTGACATTGGCGAAAGGCGACCGCGTCACTGGCATGTTTGTCCCCATGCGCCCACTGTGGATTCAATAGGCCCTGTGCCACATTACTCAGCTCGGGCCCAAAAATAATAATAACAAATTAATAGGCCCTGCGCCCCATTACTTGGCTCGGGCCTAATAAATAAAAATAATAATAATAATCTGAGAAGGAAAAATATAGCTGTTTCCATGACAACCATGTAATTGGCCTTATTTGAAAGGTCTTGAGCTCCCCCATGTCACTGTGGGCTCTAATGTCACATGTCATGCACTTACACTCATGTGACTGACCCCGAAGTGGCATGGCCCATTGACTCCCATTCATTCTAAGCAGGAGTAAGTATGTGGTTTGTGTGCGTGACATGCACATGGTCGGAAAGATCTCAATGCTCTGAATGTGAATGTGTGTGTGAGTGGCGACATTGGCGAAAGGCGACCGCATCACTGGCATGTTCGTCCCCATGCGCCCACTGTGGACTCAATAGGCCCTGCGTCACGTTACTCGGCTTGGGCCTAACAATAGAGCCTGGCCTTTCAGGGAACTCCTCTCACTGTGAGTGGGAGGGACTTACCTTCCAGGGTCGGCCTCTAACAATCAATGACTGATTGAATCTGTTCAACATGTGATTAATGTAAACACACCTCTGTTTCAGGGACCATGTAAACAGGAAAGTTCTGGAACCAGCTAAAGTCCACATCAGACTTTTTCCATAACAGAGCCTGGTACCAGAACAGAACCTGGTACCAGACTAACTTCTGTGTCCTACAGAGAGTTGAATCATGGATAGTTGGTCTCAGTGACAGAACCAGAGCCAGGTTTTAACACAGTTTCATCACATCTGGACCCTGGATCCAGTACGTACCCAGTTGACTCAGGTCCAGGGGTGTCCAGGTGAGTCCAGTGGGACAGGAAGGTGACAGGGTTCGGATACAGACTCTGCCGTGAGCGTCCAACCCCCAGAGAGCGTCTCGACAGGCAGACAGGTGAGTCAGCTCCACCTGAGAGGACAGAGGACAGGTCAGAGGTCAGACGACAGAGGACAGGTAGTAAAGACCTCATAGGTCATTACTCATATAGGTGATGTCGTTTTATATACGTTACTTTAAAACCTACAGTAGGGGTGAAATAACTTGTTGGACAAACCCTTTATGTGAACAACTTAGTCACGGGAGATTTGTCATTTGTATTTGGTAAAAGATGCAATAAAAAGTTAAGCATGCTGTCAAATCTAAAAAGGCGAGAATATGACGCGCACCAGCAGACACACGGAGGAGTGGGATGTCACACGCCAAGTGGAAGCATGCCAGAGCTGCAGTCACGGAAAACTAACCTGGTGGATTTAATTCCTTTTTTTGTGTGGATTAAATTTTTTCCCCTTTTCCGTATGGATTAGTAATTTCTGTGGAAATGCTGGAGCCAGCATGGGCCAAAACTGTGGTGGTGTTGTGTGGTGCCTTGAGTAGAGCCTACGGCTCACTACTACAGGTTTCCATTGACAATTTTGCGTACGTGGACCTTTGGGATTGGGGGGGTCGATCTGTTTTATATCAAATGCTTTATGTTTAATGCTTTGTGTTAATGTGGTGTGTGTAGAAACTTTTGGGTTTTGTGGTGTATTCTTGATATTGTGGGGTTTAGTTGTGGATGTGCTCAAGTGTGGGGTGTGGGTGGGAATTCTGTGGAAATTAAAAGGCCAATTTAGTGCTGAACGCAAACCGTTCTTTGTCATTATCTTATTTTCCCCTGCTGATGGATAATTCACCCGTGTCCTTAAAAATGCATTGTAGCAGGGTCACTTCAGAAAATAAGTGAACTGTTAAAAGGTCAGAAGTCAGAGAACAGGTCAGAGGACAGAGGGCAGGTCAGCAGTCAAATGAGAGGACAGAGGACTGGTCAGAGGTCAGAGGACAGGTCAGAGGTCAGGTCAGAGGACAGAACACAGGTCCGAGGACAGGTCAGCGGTGAGAGGGCAGGTCAGAGGACAGAGGACAGGTCAGCAGTCAGAGGACAGGTCAGTGGTCAGAGGACAGGTCAGAGGCCAGGTCAGAGGAAAAAGAACAGGTCAGAGGACAGAAGAAAGGTCAGAGGTCAGGTCTGAGGACAGGTAAGTCCACAGGTGTCCTTCATCTCAGTTTTATTTGTTTTATTTACAGATGTGAGCAGAGCATGTAGGTGTGTGAACAGGCATGTGTCCAGGCGAGTGTCCGTGTGTGTCCAGGTGTGTGTCCAAGTGTGAGTCCAGGTGAGTGTCCAGGTGTGTATTCAGATATGTGTCCAGGTCTGTGGGTGTCCAGATGTATGTCCAGGCGAGTGTCCAGGTGTGGTCTGTGTGTGTCCAGGCAAGTGTCCAAGTGTGTGTCCAGGTGTGTGTCCAGGTAAGTGTCCGTGTGTGTCCAGGTGTGTGTCCAGATGTATGTCCAGGCGAGTGTCCAAGTGTGTGTTCAGGTGTGTGTCCAGGCGAGTGTCCAAGTGAGTGTCCAGGTGAGTGTCCGTGTGTGTCCAGGTGTGTGTCCAGATGTATGTCCAGGCGAGTGTACAAGTGTGTGTTCAGGTGTGCGTCCAGGCGAGTGTCCAGGTGTGGTCTGTGTGTGTCCAGGCGAGTGTCCATCCAGGTGTGGTCTGTGTGTGTCCAGGCGAGTGTCCAGGTGTGGTCTGTGTGTGTCCAGGCGAGTGTCCCGGTGAGTGTCCAGGTGAGCGTCCAGGCAAGTGTCCAAGTATGTGTCCAGATGTGTGTCCAAGTGTGTGCCCAGGTGTGTCCAGATGTGTGTCCAGGTGAGTGAACAGGTGTGTGAACAGGTGAGTGACCTCAGGTGGCAGAGTGACAGACGAGGGGCGGAGCTCTCCATCCTGGTCCCAAACGCAGAACAGATCCTTCCTGCTCTGAGCCAACCACAGGAACGTACCTGAGGAAAGACACACAGGTGAGAACCTAGGTGACCCAAGTCCATTTAAGTGATGGGCTCAGTTCCGTCCTGTTTATACCTTCCCTGTGAGGAACAGATGAGGATGTGATGAAGGTCCACCTCGTGGCCGACACGGTTCCTCGCGGAACAACATTCTGCCAGAAAGTTCCTGAAGAACCAAACACAGACATTAAACCATCAGTCGGAAAATGTAAACCCGGTCCTGGCCCCGGTCCAACTGGAGTCTACTGACCCACGAGACTGCCTCTGGCCAGGTGCAGCTGGTTCCGACCTGACGCCACCCAGACGCCGCTGCCATTGGCGCTGACCAGACTGGGTTGACACTGGGAGTACTGGGACAGGAAGGCCACCACGCGCTCTACTGGAGCCCGTGTCACTGTGGCGACGCTCTGGGTCGCCTGAAGCAACGTCTGGAAGAGGCTGCCCTGATCGAAGACCACGTAGTCTGAGATACTGATCTGAGACACAAACAGAGGACAGTCTAGTTCCAGGCCCAGAACAATCTGCCCTGGAGCATCAGTCACATGTTCAACACACTGTCACATGACCCGTGTGGGTGGTTATCCCGGTACTGGTTCTAGGGCTGCACGTTTAATCAATTTTAAATCAAAATTGGATTATTTAATTAGGATGACATTTAAAAAAAGGGTAATCATAAAATCGAATTTCATCTCTCTCATGTCTCTGGGCCCTGCGCCTCCAGACTACCATAGGCTCCTCCTCCGGGCTACTGTTGGCTCCTCCTCCAGGCTACCGTAGGCTCCTCCTCCTAGCTGTGAGAGCAGTCTTCTTAGTCTTTGGTCTCCACACACCAGTGCAAAAATGGCGTTTGCTACGGAGAGTGAGAAGTTTGTGGCTAAAAATAAACAAGAGCAAGATGGTTGTGTGGAACTGGTACGGCACATATGCCAGTGGGAGCAGTGCATTACATTGTGGGCAGGACCGAAAACAACATGCCACCACCAGCCCATAAGCAAGTAATGTTAGCGGCTTTGTTCTCACGTGTCCATGTAGCAACACAGAGGCCAGATGGAAAAAGAGCACAGATGGGGAAGCATTTCATCTGGCAAAAGATACAGTCCATGTATAAACAAAAGATACAGTCCATATATGGAAAAAAAAGATATGGTCCATTTATGGACAAAAGATACGGTCCATATATGGACAGTAGAAAAGGCTGGGTTCAAAAACATTGAACGTAATCAATTCATGCTATGTGCTACCAAGCCGCAAATACTTTGACCCAAAAAATTAAAATCAAGTTTTTGGAGGAAAAAAATTAGGATTTTGTTTCTGGCCAAAATTGTGCAGCCCTAACTGGTACTGGCACTGGTACTGTGCACATGCATGGATTCTGATATTTGGTGGACAATCGTTTTCTAACACCCTGCATTCAACGTTTCAACTAGGGTACCAGTCACCCAGTCCACTTCTGGTACCAGTATTTGAAATACTAGTATTTGTATTTGTATTACTAGTATTTGTATTACTTGTATTGGTATTTGTATTATTAGTATTTGTATTACTAGTATTAGTATTATTAGTATTTGTATTACTGGTATTAATATTTGTATTACTAATATTAGTATTTATATTACTAATATTTGTATTACTAGTATTAATATTTGTGTTATTACTATTAGTATAACTAGTATTTGTAGTATTAGTATTAGTATTGTTAGTACTAGTATTTGTATATTGTTAATGTCTGTGAGAACATTTATAAGTCAGTCAAGGCCTCACTGATGCCGCCGACTGCCCTTGCAATGTCCACTAGTGACTCGGGTAAGGACTGTGGATCTTTACTTTTTTATCTATACGGCCGAGGACAGGCATCAGCAGCTGTTGGCAGACCAAAGCATCAGCTGACACCGGGAGGCCGGTCCAATCCCACAGTGTGTGTCTGGACAGTCTAAATGCTGTCTATAAAATGAGATAACACTTAATGTCAAACCGTTAAACATAGTTTCATCCCCAAAAAACTGCAATCAATCATCACCAATTTCATGGTTTTGATTTGTGGAGGTGAAAGTGGACATGATTCCAGATGTCCATGCATTATCTGGTTTGACTGATTTCAGACTTTAAGCTACGTTAAGTTTTTTTACATTAAAGTCCCGCTGGGGCTCTTCCTCTGCCTGTTTTTCCTCTGCTTTGTCAGTGGACAACCGTCTTCTGCTTCTCGTCCACCTTGACGTCATCATCTGATCGTGCAGAGGGGAATCCCAGAGGGAATCCCACCTGCAGGCCCTGTTTATACTAATTTGCATTTTTAAATGTGGGCGTGGAGAGGGAGGAGTCTGGTTCTCTAACATATGTGGTCAATTCCACACTGATTGAGATGAACAAAGGAAATGTACTTGTATTCAGGCATACGCTCAGTTTTGTTCATCCGGATTTTTTTGTGCGTACAAGCTTTTCTGGATATAAGTGTACGCCAGGTTTCTGTATGAAATCCATGCACGTTTTTATACATGAGGCCCTTGGTCCTCTATAATTGTTGGGATATTTCCCATTTGTCCAGACCTGGTCCACCTGGTCCTCTTTACCTGCCACCAGTGGTCGTCGTCCCCCTGAGGTCTGGACCCACAGATCCCAGTTCGAAACCACAGGCTGCCACTGGCGTCCAGAGCCCAGGCAGTACCACCATCACCCAGGGCAACGCACATCAGCTCCAGACCCTGGGCCTCACTGAAAAACAATCAAACATAAACAAATAAACATAAACAAACAGGAAGTACCTGTACTACTGCAATCATCACAGTACTGCAACAGTATCATACTCCAATCATTCTACCACTGGAAACACTGTTTTACAATTTTTTTTACTTCCGTTTATCAGTGTATCATTACAGTAGTACTGGAGTAGTAGTATTCCAGTAGTACTACAGTAGTATTAGTACTCCAGTAGTACTACATTAGCAGTAGTATTCCAGTAGTGCTACAGTAGTAGTAGTCTTGCAGTAGTCCAACAGTAGTCCTATAGTAGTTCTCCAGTAATACTACAGTCATCTTGCAGTAGTTCTACAGTGGTAGTTGTGCAGTAGTCCTACAGTAGTCTTGCAGTAGTCCTACAGTAGTTTTGCGGTAGTCCTACAGTAGTCTTGCAGCAGTACTGCAATAGTACTACAGTAGTCTTGCAGCAGTACTGCAGTAGTCCTACAGTAGTCTTGCAGCAGTACTGCAGTAGTCCTACAGTAGTCTTGCAGTAATCTTGCAGCAGTCATGCAGTAGTCCTACAGTAGTCCTCCAGTAGTACTACAGTCATCTTGCAGTAGTCCTACAGTGGTAGTAGTCGTGCAGTAGTCCTATAGCAGTCTTGCAATAGTGCAACAGTAGTAGAAATTCAGTAGTCCTACAATAGTCTTGCAGTAGTCTTACAGTAGTCTTGCGGTAGTCTTACAGTAATCTTGCGGTAGCCCTACAGTAGTCTTGCAGTAGTCTTGCAGCAGTAAAACAGTAGTCATGCAGTAGTTGTACAGTAGTCTTACAGCAGTACTGCAATAATCCTACAGTAGTCTTGCAGCAGTACTACAGTAGTTGTGCAGTAGTCCTACAGTAGTCTTGCAGTAGTACTGAAATAGTACGACAGTAGTCGTGCAGTAGTCCTACAGTAGTCTTGCAACAGTACTGCAGTAGTCATTCAGTAGTCCTACAGTAGTCCTGCAGCAGTACTGCAGTCGTCCTACAGTAGTCATTCAGTAGTCCTACAGTAGTCCTACAGCAGTAGTGCAGTAGTCCTACAGTAGTGCTACAGTAGTCTTGCAGCAGTACCGCAGTAGTACTACAGTAGTAGTATCTGTACCTGACCGTGTCGTACTTCCATCCATCCCCTTGGCTGCAGAAGCTGCTCAGTCCTTCTCTGTAAAACAGGGCTTTGTGTTCGCTCAGAGCCCAGACCACACCTCCACCAACACACACCTGACTGAACACACAGGGTGTGTCCACCTTCACAGACCGCGCACACGGACGGTCCACACTCAGACCTGAAGACACAGACAGGTTACCATGAACACAGGTGTGTGTGTGTGTGTGTGTGTGTATGTGTGTGCGCGTGGACAGGTGTGTGTGTGGTTGTGTGTGTGTGTGAGTGGACAGGTGTGTGTGACTGGACAGGTGTGTTCAGGGACGCCCCCTGCTGGTCCGACACCAGTGTTACAGCTAAGGTCAAAGGCCACACGACTTGGACCTGATACTGTTTCTACAAAGTGTTGTAATTAGTTGCAGCCAGAGGTGGCACTGTGAAGTCCAAGGCCTTGTCTCCATGGCAACAACAGCAGGGGCCCATAGATACTGTAGTCTTTAGAGCCAGTATCCAAGGACAGGAAAAGGGAGTCTCTCCAGAGAAGGGTATTAATTTTAACAAGTCATTTGGGAAACATGTTCTTTTGAGTTGCATTGTTACCATGGAGTTAATTTGAATTTACTGATTTCAGTTTGGTTGGAGTTAAATTGAATTCACTGATTTCAGTTTAGTTGGAGTTAATTTGAAAATACTGATTTCAGTTTAGCTGGAGTTTTTTGAATTCACTGATTTCAGTTTAGTTGAAGTTACTTTGAATTTACTGACTTCAGTTTAGTCTGCGTTAATTTGAATTCACTGATTTCAGTTTTGTTGGAGTTAATTTGAATTTAATGATTTCAGTTTTGTTGGGGTTAATTTGAATTTGCTGATTTCAGTATAGTTGGAGTTAGAACATACTGATTTCAGTTTCGTTGAAGTTAATTTGAATTCACTGATTTCAGTTTAGTTGAAGTTACTTTGAATTTACTGACTTCAGTTTAGTCTGCGTTAATTTGAATTCACTGATTTCAGTTTTGTTGGAGTTAATTTGAATTTAATGATTTCAGTTTTGTTGGGGTTAATTTGAATTTGCTGATTTCAGTATAGTTGGAGTTAGAACATACTGATTTCAGTTTCGTTGAAGTTAATTTGAATTCACTGATTTCAGTTTCGTTGGAGTTAATTTGAATTTACTGATTTCAGTTTAGTTGGAGTTAAAACTTACTGATTTCAGTTTACGTGGAGTTAATTTGAATTTACTGATTTCAGTTTAGCTGCAGTTACTGTGAATTTATCAATTTCAGTTTAGTTGGAGTTAATTTGAATTTACTGATTTCAGTTTAGTTGCAGTTAATTTGAATTTACTGATTTAGTTTAGTTGCAGTTAGTTTTACAAGTCCATCCGTTAAGCGTTTATACATCTGTATAGGTGTATTTTTGCCGTGGTGGGTACAGGTGTGATTCCTGCTCCTCACCTGTCTGCAGGTACAGGTCACCGTTAGTCTTGATGATCCAGGCAGAGTCGTCACTCAGGGCCACGAAGGCGGTCTGATCCACAGCTTTGTACCAGTGTCGTTTTCCTCTCACCGTTACTTTAGCACAAGCGAAGGCAGTCAGACTCTTCTGCTCCACCTTCCACAACAGGCTACCTGTAGCAGTTAGCAAACATTTTGCATTCAATGACTTCTGTTTTCTTTTGTAGTTTTACCCAAAAATCAAAATCAAAAACTGAGTTTTTAGATGAAAAATAGAGATTTTATTCTTGGGCAAAATCACTCTCCTCCTTCCCACCAATGTCTCTAAGGCAGAGTACGCCACCCGGTGGCTAGATCTCATCTCTGGTGAGAAACATTCCGGTTTACGTCACGACACAAACACACCCCCAGCTAGGTACCGCCCCTAGCCAGGCCCCACCCCCTAGATATAACCACAAACCACACCTTCATTTCACAGGCCTTTACCATGGCAGAGCTGCAAAAAGGAAGAGGTGGGCATGGTCAGAGGATGGAGGAAGAAGGAAAGAGTGAGTGACCAAAGCAGGACCAAGACCAGATTCTGCCTTGGTCCAGCTTTAGCAGAATGGACAGAGTCCTCTAAATGGATGCAGACTTGGTGTGGTTGATGTGTGTTGAGGATTGTGAACTGTGTGAAACTATTGTGCTGGGACCTCTTTACCCATGAACGTACTCCGGTTAGAGAATAATCAGGACACCGATGACGTTTTTCACTTCTTTATCTGAAAACTCAGAGCAGCTCGGAGAGTACAT
>JAPQRP010000017.1:25234418-25246332 GCA_037367295.1 Apogon hyalosoma
TTTTGGTCTTTTTTGTCCCAGTAGTTTTTAAATTTGGTCTTTTTTTTCCCAGTAGTTTTTAAATTTGGTCTTTTTTGTCCCAGTATTTTTTATTTTCGGTCTTTTTTGTCCCAGTAGTTTTTGTTTTCGGTCTTTTTTGTCCCAGTAGTTTTTAAATTTGGTCTTTTTTGTCCCAGTAGTTTTTAAATTTGGTCTTTTTTGGTCTTTTTTGTCCCAGTAGTTTTTAAATTTGGTCTTTTTTTTCCCAGTAGTTTTTAAATTTGGTCTTTTTTGGTCTTTTTTGTCCCAGTAGTGTTGGTTTGAGTCTCTTTTTTCCTAAACACTGCCCTCTACTGCTCTGACCACACCCCCCAACATCTGACCATTCCTTGGCCTTACAGGAAGTGACCCCGCCCCCTTAGTGCCATGGAACGGAAACTGGACCTGTCCCGTCTGACGGACGAAGAGGCCAAACACGTCTGGGAGGTGATTCAACGAGACTTCAACCTTCGGAAGAAAGAGGAGGAGAGACTTGGGTAAGAACGTCCAACAGCTGATCATGACCACATGACCATCAAACAACCGCAAACAAAAAAGAACAAACAGAACCAAAAACAGGGCACATGGTCCAGACACCTACTGATCTGACAGAGCTCTGAGTTCCATCCAGTCCATCTAGACCACTATGCCATCAACATGCAGGAGACCTGGGGGTCCTAGAACCTCCAACAGGAGGACAGGAGGGAGCTAGAGCCTCCATCTGTCCAGCTCCTCTACTGTGGAACCTCCTCCTGCCTCGGTCCAGGAGGAGACACCATCTGTACGATGAAGAGGAAGAAGACAACTGTCCTTCAGGATGAAGACTAGAGTTAGGACGGATCAGACTGATCTGAGTTCAGCATAGATGGTACAGATTTATAGTATTTGTACTTAAAGATGCAGTAGTAGTATATCCACTGTAAGTACTACTAGTCCAAATACACGTACTAATAGTTCTGGATATTTGTACTGGTTATATTAGTAAAAGGTAGGTTCGACTATTAAAGGTGGATTCTGTTGGTTCTGTACATTGGTTTCACAGTCTGGTTTATTCTAGCTCTAAATGGACCAGGTCAGTTTGGATGTGGAACTATATAAATACAGTTCACTGATTAACTGTTAAGTCATTATACTGTGCCTGGTATTGATCCATTAAACCTACATGCTTCTTCTGCACATGCTCAGTACTGTTGACAGATGGTACTGACATGGTGAAACTGACCAGGATTTAGTTTGGTTAGTTTTACTTGTTAACATTAACATCAAATATCAGTGTCTTTTGTTTGTCTGATGAAGCCACAGGTTTGAAAAAAAAAAAAAAAGGTAATTCAAATATTTGTAAATATTTCATAATATTTGAGATTGCATACAATTTTTGGAGGTGTCAGACAACTGTTTTCCACATTAAATAAAGAGTCTAATGAGTTCACATACAGGGAATGTAACCTCATCTTCTCCGGGAGGTGGAGCCTCATACTAGTCAATGTGAATTGTGTGACTTCAACTGTTTAACTTCATCACCCAGGTGGATCTGACATGTCGACACTGTGTGACAAACAGATCAGCTTAACTTCTTACTGGGGGGTGTGGCCTCTGGTTCTTCTTGTCCTCGTTGTCGGATCCGTCGCTGAAATCTGACGAGTTGTCCGTCTCCTCGCTGGACGAGTTCAGCGGTTCCACACTGTCGTTCTCCATCTGGTCGAGTGTGTCCTCGTCCACACAAATGATGTCCAGGTCCTGCAGGTCACAGGCCAGTTCCTGCGTGACCTCCAACTCCAGGGGAGTGGCTGTGGGCAGGGCCTGAGTCTTTGGTGCATTAGGGTTGTCTCGAGGAGGAGTAGGTTTGTGATGCGCCACCATCACCGTTTGGATGCCAGGCTCCGCCCCCGGACCTTCAGAGGGCTTCAAAGAGAAGAGAGTGGGGTTTGGGGTCAAGGTTGGGGTCGGGGCTAGGGTGGTGAAAGCACCTAGCACTGGTGTAGCGCTGGGCTTTGAACTCTCTGAACAAGCCAGGACCACCGACTTAGACGGGAGGATCTTAAAGGTGCAGGTTCCCTTCTGAGACAAGATTCCTGATCCAGAGTGAAGGGGGGTGGAGCCAGGGGACACTGTGAAGGACTGGAGTCCAGACAGGGGGGTGGAGCCAGGAACGGTTGTTAGAGTCAACTGTTTACTGGTGATGAAGGGAAGTGAAGCAGCAGGAAGGACTGTAGGAGAAGGGGAGGAGCCTGTGGAGGGGGAGGAGCAACCAGGATCAGTGAAATACTGTATCAGAACATTAACAGAGCCAACAAACAAATATATAAACAATAAATAAACAGTCCACGTGACCCTTCCACTGGGGGGCATAAAGGGGTCCATGTGGCTCCAGGATGGTGGTTCAGGATCGACTCTTCAGACCAAACAGATGATGGATAAACAGACCTGAGGTGGACTCACCTGGACCTGGTCTCATAGGTGGGTTTGGTGACATGGGTGGGATTGGCCTCAGCTGAGTCACAGGGATCAACTGCACCAGTTTTCCATCTGATCTACGGAACACCTTTACTTCGGATGATGTCTGACCAGATACCGGCCGCAACATGACTTTCTGACTTGTGGAAGGCGGGGCCAGGGGGCAGGGCACTGGGAGCTGGAGGGGGACCTTCCCATGAGGACCGGGGACCTGAATCATAAGCACCTGTTTGGCCGGTGG
The DNA here is from genome assembly GCA_037367295.1 of Apogon hyalosoma. Lineage (NCBI taxonomy): Eukaryota > Metazoa > Chordata > Actinopteri > Kurtiformes > Apogonidae > Apogon > Apogon hyalosoma. The sequence continues at coordinate 25,237,132 of JAPQRP010000017.1, forward strand.
TCTGACAGGCACCTGAGGGTCTGGAACACAGATGAGGACACGTCAGGATACACACAGTTCCTTCACTGACTCAACAGAAGGGGCGGGGCTTCTCTTTACCTGTGGGCTTCAGAGCAGATATGGTCTTCAGAGCAGATGTGGGCTGGGTGGGTGGCGGTTGCTTGGGTGTGGCGGCATTTGTGGTGGCAGTGGCGAGTTTGGAAAGGTCAGATGAAGCCGAGAAGGAGGATGAGGACTGGACCTCAACAGGTTTAGCGGTGGGTGGAGCTGAGTCCTTGTTCTTCCTGCTGGTCCCCACTCGTCCGGTCAGGTATGCCGCCAGACGGTTGGCTGGATGCAGTGCTCCCATCTTCCCCAGCTGGATCTTGGCCAGAGGGTACAGCTTCCCGTTCACCTGCACATTCACACATTTATTCAGTGGGTGGGTCAGTGTTGAGACAGTTATACACCCTTTATGACCATATACGGACAGCTCACCTGGATCACATGGTCTGTCCCCCCTAGCTGTTTCTTATTGGCTGACAGGAACCCTGCAGGGCTGATTCCTGTGAGGAATGGCAGCGCCGTGTTCACCACCTTCTCCTTCTCTGAACCACTGTCTATTTCCTTCCCATCATGCACCTGGTGAGCTGTCGGATCCTCTTCCACGTCATCTTCAACCTCTCGCTGCCAGTCCTCCAAAGGCTCCGCCTCCTCCACAGGCCCCTCCCCCTTGTCCTGACAGTCTAACAAATGCTCTGCCTCACTGAACTCCTGCAGAAGAAACATTAGAGTTCAGGAAACCAGACTCTTATTCCACATTTCCAGTTCTGGTTTGGTGGTCACTATTGGCAAATCAATACCATCATGCGTTTCCTTCCGGGTCCTGGTCCTGCTGGTCCTTCCGGGTCCACTCTGGGTCTGGAGATGCGGACCTTGTACTGGATGCAGTGGCTGCCGTCGTCATCGTCCACCACTTGACCCAGAGGCTCGATCAAGTAATTCTGAAGGTAGAAGGTCCGGTCCAGTTGATCCTGGGCCATGGCTTCACAGAGTCGCATCAGGACTTGGTCTCTGTCACTGTCGCTCACCCACTTACACTCAGCCATAATGATTAAGCGCTTTGATGGCTTTGGGGGTGGGTCCTCTGTAGGAGGCGGGTCCTCTGGAGGTGGCGGGGCTTCACCTGAATAGATTACAAGGAGTCGGAAGAGAGGAGGGAAATGTTTTACTTTAAGTTATATAGGTTCAGTCTCAGACCAGGTTCAGCCCAGTGTCAGCCTCAGACCAGGTTCAGTCTCAGACCTGGTTCAGTCCAGTTTCAGCCTCAGACCAGGTTCAGTCCAGTGTCAGTCTCAGACCAAGTTCAGTCCAGTGTCAGCCTCAGACCAGGTTCAGTCTCAGACCTGGTTCAGTCCAGTTTCAGTCTCAGACCAGGTTCAGCCCAGTTTCAGCCTCAGACCAGGTTCAGTCCAGTTTCAGTCTCAGACCAGGTTCAGTCCAGTTTCAGTCTCAGACCAGGTTCAGTCCAGTTTCAGTCTAAAACCAGGTTCAGTCTCAGACCAGGTTCAGTTCAGTGTCAGTCTCAGACCAAGTTCAGTCCAGTGTCAGCCTCAGACCAGGTTCAGTCTCAGACCTGGTTCAGTCCAGGTTCAATCCTCACCTGACAGACGTTCGCTGCAGTTCTTCAGATGTTTCTTCTTCTGCTGAGAAGGAAACGTCACAGTTAATAAAGCTGGTTTCATCATCATCAGAAAAATCTGAGGTTCAGGCAGGTTCAGCTATGGAACAGTTATATTCAAATCGCAACTCAGTCTACCTCAGTCAGTTTAAGTATAGGCTTAGGACACATCTGATTCAACAAATATTAAATATTCCTCATACACACACTTTTTTTTAATTCTATTCTTTGGTTATAGTTTTGTAGTATTTTGTATATTATTGTTTTATTCCAATTGTCTTTCTTTTAGCTAATGCTGCAATGAGGTCAGATTAATTTTATAAGCCCCACTGGGTTTTCTAATCTCACCTGCACAATTTGTTTCTTTGTTTGTCCTGTTTAATTTGTTGTTGTGCAAAAAAACAAAACAAAACAAAAAAAAAACACACAAAAAACTGCTTAATCCCTTTAGAACATTCAGATTCTAATGTTCTACAGTTCTATTTCATCCCTCCTGACCACCAGAGGGCGGTGCTGAAAGCACTGAATGTTCCAATTGGGCATTGGTGATATGGACGGCTCCCACTGTTGTGTGGATTGTGGGGCTGTGCTTCAAGCCGACGATGGATAGGGCCTGTGCCCTGCCTGCCTCGGCCCTGACCACCTGAGGGAGGTGCTGTAGGACAACCTGTGCATGAACTGCAGTTAAATGACACGTGTATGCAGTCAGAGTGGCGAAGATGGCACAGCTGTCCCCAGCAAGTGTGGCTGACCTCCCACCTTCGTGGCAGGTATCATTGCCCCCACCTAGATGTGTCCGGTGTCTCTGTGAGGCCGCTGCCACACCAGCTCCTCCTAAGATGAAGAAAGTCAGGTCAGACAAGGATCTGTCTTCTAAAGTCAAGCAGATGTCTGCAGAGTTGGATGTGATGAAGTCCTTTTTCACACATCACCTGGATGTTCCCACATCTGAGGCTGGGGTTTCTTCTCTACCCATGCCTGCCCTGACTCGAAAGGGGGATGTTCTCTCTGGCCTCTCATTTTCATGATGAAGAAGAGGCACAGTCTTCTTGTGCTTCTGTAACTGATTCGCTCTCATCTGCTCAGAGCCTGGTAAGTGACACAGATAGTTCCATGCATGATGTCATGCATCAGGCTCTGAGTTGCCTGCAGCTGGATATTCTGCAGTGGTTGCCACTCTGACTCATGGGTACAGACTGCAATTACGCCACACGTCTCAAGCAGGGGCAAGGTGACTATTATTTGCAAACCTGGCAAAGGCACAAGCACTGAACCAGAAGCTGTCTGCCCTCCTGGCCAAGGGTGCAATTGAGGTGGTAGATCCTCTGCTGCAACTTGGAGGCTATTATTCCACATGCTTCGTTGTACCCAGGAAAACTGGTGGATTTTGACCTATTCTAGATCTACAGGGACTCTATCGCTACATTATACCTTTGCTATTCCACATGTTCACCACAGTGGAGGTCCTTCAGTCACTCACAGAGGGGGAATGGTTCACATCAATTAACTTGAAGGACACCTACTTTCTTGTACCCATTGCCCCAGAATATCGGCGCTTCCTAAGATTTGCCTATTGAGGCCATCATTGGCAATTCAGGGTACTCCCTTTCGGGCTCTCCCTCTCCTCGAGGGTGTTTACCCAATGAGTGAAAGTGGCCCTGGCTCCCTTGCAGGCCAGCAGGGTAAAGATCTTGCTGTATCTAAATGACTGGCTGCTTTGTGCTCCATCCAAAGAATGTGTAGCAGGGGTGTCCTGATCCGATACTGATATCAGATATCTGTCCATTATCAGCCAAAAAACGAGTATCACATTTTATCGGACTGCATCTAAAATCTCTGATATAAGTGCTTCGATAAGCAGACCATTTTTCGCTCCACCACTTCTATCCATAGGTGACTCTGGTTCACACTCCAACACAGTAGGTGGCAGTAATGCACCTTAACGTTGGTGCTGCCTGCCACAAACTGCATCTCGGCCCGGGGCTTGGCCCCCAGCTCCGTGTTTTGAGCCCCAGCACAGCCCCCGGATTGCTCTGTGGCCCTGGCTCGAGCCCCCGGCTCCGTGGCTTAGCCCCCAGCTCTGCGACTCGGGCCACAGCTCGCCCAGTGGCTCGGCTCCTGGCTCACCCCACGGCTTGGCACGGGAGAACACACCGCGGCCTGGGCCCGCTGTCTCACCACTCTGTAAGAGCCGCTGAGAGCCGGCGTTGGTCTTCAAATTCTTCTCTGCTTTTATCCGTTTCCATGTTTTGAAAGCATCTCCTGTACATATCCTTGTTTTGTTTCTCACTTTGTCACGATGTATTTGGGAATAATAAGAGGCTTATTAGGTTTAGTAATGTCAGACATTTGTCATCAGAAATGCTCCAGATGCAGCTCAGTGGGAACTGGTAACCTGGATGAACAAACGCTACGGACTTGGTGATTGGTAGATAGGTGATGGGCGGAGTATCAACCAAAACACAAAATGACAACATAAACATTATTTAAGGGCTGACACTGAGCTTTTCAAATGCAAATATTATGGCTGGACTACTACTGTCAGTGATATCAGTAGTTGAAATGAACAGGATTCCTTAGTAGTTCTATATGTGGGTGTGCGGTCCATAACTAGCATAACTACCGCTGGGGTGAAGCAAAAGTGAAACCTACATGCTTTCAATGTCCGACTCCCGGCTTCTGTTCCTCTATTAAACAGTGGATCTTATACGAAATTTTCACAACTTCTAACCTGTATCCACATGAATTTGTCACGTTTACCCCCCCTTTTATGGTGCCCCAGTGGGCATATAGCGTTCTTTTGACCAACATCAGTCAAAACCGAACCATTTCCAGGTTAGTGATATGGACTCCCGTCTCGCTGTGAAATCATCCTCTCAGATGCAGACTCCTGCAGATTTCCTCCATGTGAGACAATGTTGTGTTTTGGTGCCGCTGAGTCACCACGAGACTGAATCCTGTTCGCTGATTGGCATCTGAGGCATGCATTCGACCAATGAGGACTTTCATGCACCTCTGCTTTACCGTCTAAGAACCATCTGTTTGTTTTCTTTTCATGACAGTATGAATACTCGACAATGTAAAATTGCTCATCGTTAAATCAACATATTCGATATTATCGTAGGCGATCTATATTGCCCACCTCTACTCTCAAGCATTTTCTGCCTCATCTGAGAGGCAAGCACGTTCTCATATGGTCAGACAACCTCAACCGTCTACCACATCAATCACTGGGGGGCACCAGGGCGGCACAGCTTCTGCGGGTGTCCTGAAATCTTTTGACATCAGCTGCACCTTGTCTGTCTATGCTGTGTATCTGCCAGGAGATGACAATCAAGTTGTGGACTTCGTTTTCCTCCAGGAGGGTGGTCCCTCCACCCAGAAGTGGTCCACAGGATTTGGGGCCTTTCTGGGAAGGTGGAGGTGGATTTGTTCACCTCACAGGAGTTGACTCTTTGTCCTCTGTGGTACTCCCTCAGGAGGGTACCGGGTCCCCTGGACCAGGATGTTCTGGCACATCTGTGGCCTCAGTGCCTCTTGTATGCCTTCCCCCTCCTTCCTCTGATTTGGCTGGCTCTATGGAGGGTTCTCAAGTAGGGTCACCGGTTGTTGTTGGTGGTCCTGTACTGGCCGGACCAACCGTGGGTCCCACTGCTGCGCAGTCTCTGCTGCGGCATGCCATGGCAGCTCCCAGACAGGGGAGATCTACTGTTTCAATTGAGGATTCAGATATGGCACCCCAATCCCCACCGACTCCAGCTGTGGCTCTGGCCATTGGAGGGTCCACGCTGCAGCTGACGGATCCTGTTAGACAAACCATCTTGAATGCCAGGGCAGCCTCTACTTGTCGGCAGTATGGTAATAGGTGGAAGCTGTTTTCCCAGTGAGGATCCAGTATCCTGTTCAATTCCCGTTATTCTGGAGTTCCTTCAGTCTCTCCTGGATGATGGCCGGTCTCCTTCTGCTCTGTAAGTGTATGTTGTTACTATATCATGCCATCATGGTATGATTGAAAATTGTTGATGAAGTCATAACTTAATTTCTCTTTTTTTATTTTTTTTATTTTTTTACAGGGCACTCATCAGTTGCGTCTGCAAACAGCACCACGAGCTCCAGTGTAGGATTTGCCTTTGGGTCTTGAAGTCATGTGCCACCCGCCTTTTGAGCCTTTGGCACAGGTGGCACTTAAGTGGCTTTAATGTAAGACTGCTTTTTTGTTGGCTATTGTCTTGGCTAAGAAGGTTAGTGAGTAGCATGCCCTCTCTGTCAGTCCGCCATGTCTCAAGTAGAGTCCAGATGGCTCTGGTGTCACTTTGTGGCCTAACACAGCGTTTGTGCCTAAAGTGTTGTCTCACTCTCATTATAACCAGCCATTAAGATTGGCACAGTTTCACCCCCCTTCAAGAGAGGGTGGGGACAGGCCGGAGTTGTGTCCTCTACAGGCGCTGCGTGCATATGTGGCAGCTACAGCAGATATGCAATGCTCAGACCAGTTCTTTTTATGTTATGGTGGTCCTAAGGTGGGTTGTCCTCTTTTTCAGTGTGTCTCTCATTGGATTGTGGAGGTCATCCCCCATGCTTTTCGTCCAGGAGGTCGTGCTCCCTCATCCGGTGTTAAGGCTGATTCAACCAGGAGCGTCTCCACTTCATGGCTGGCTATGAAAGGGGCCTCTTTGGAAACCATATGTGCTGCTGCGTCATGGGCTTCGCTGAGCATGTCCATCAGATTCTACAACGTCAATGTGGCCACTCCTCATCCTCTTGGCCAAGTTCTTCTACAAGGATCTTCTGGGTCTTCTCAGTGAGATATGTACTCAGGATTCTTTGTGATATTGTCACTATTAGTCATCCACAGTGCTTTCAGCACCGCCCTCTGGTGGTCAGGAGAAATGAAACAGAACAAGAGCTACATATGTAACTACAGTTCTATGAATCCCTGATGACCGCCAGAGATTCTCTGTCATTCAGAATCCTTGTGTTTCTGCAAGAACGTATAGATTACCTTCAACGTGTGATCCGGGGTCCCAGTTGTGACTCTTTTGGTACTACTACCTGGACTGCGCATGTGCGAAGGGAATATTCAGTGCTTTCAGAACCGCCCTCTGGCAGTCACTCAGGATTCATAGAACTGTAGTTACACACGTAACTCTCGTTTTACAGTCAGCTGCTGTATGTTCCTCCTGCACAGGCACATATTAAGCCTTTACACTGGTAGTTCTTGGTTCTGACCCATATCCTGGTCCTGCACAGACTGAACATGTTCTACCTTCTGCTTGTGTTTCTGGGCTGGAAACCCTCGGACTCGGGCACAGCTGCCGTTTCCTCCATTTCCGCTATTTCCACTGTTTTCCTGGAATCAAACAATGTGTCAAATGTCTGGTTCCATTTAATGGATCTGTTCTGTTATGGTCATTGAACCTTAGATCTTACAGCAGACAGAGAACGGGGTGCTGGTTCTGGAGCATGGACCGGGTCTGGATCGAAACCACCACCGTCCCTATTCCACAGAGTCCGGACCCGCTCAGCAGGCTGAGAAACGCGGTCTGCCTCCTTCAGAACTACAAATACAACAGGAAAGAACAGTGTTCAAGCAAAAACAGTAGAAACATGACTGTTTAGAACGGACAAAACAGAACCAAACCTCATTCAGGGTTCGTACACATGTTTCAAGGTCCAATTCAAGCCCTTTTAAGGGTCACTTTCACCTTGTCACTAGGGTCAAATCCATATCTGCAGGAATACATACACTCAAAATGATTATTTTCACTTTTTATCACAATGATGTACATTGTATTATGCTATAAATATCTAAAATTATGTTTCATAATAGCAAAAAGTTTAGAAATGGTAAATGGACTGAACTTATATAGTGCATTTTCATGCACCTTTGTGGTGCCCAAAGCGCTTTACATTGTTCCTCACATTCACCCATTCACACACACACACACTCATACACCAGTAGGCGGCTGCTGCCATGCAAGGCGCTGCCAGACCCACTGGGAGCAATTTAGGGTTCAGTGTTTTGCCCAAGGACACTTTGACATGTGACCAGTCGGAGCCAGGATTCGAACCGCCGACCCTTTGGTCATTGGACGACCCGCTCTACCAACTGAACCACAGAAATTAAAGAGAAAAAAAGAGAAGCCACTTGGTGTTCTTCAGACACACTTGCACGGAGACCAAGGTTATAACAGTTTAGGATTTTTTATTATAGCAGTGATGTTGACAGGTACGCGTCCTGCGTTCCTGACACATTAAAATCTGAAAGGACAAAGTAAACTCACTATCGATGCATCCCAGGGACGCACCTAATTTTTCTCCCGAAAAACAATACATGAATACGTGAACAACAAGTTGTGTTTGAAATCACAGTAACTAGCAAAAGAAACTTTGTTTTCAGCAGAGCAGACAAGCACTACCTCAGCGCATCTAAAGATGCGCACATGAGATTCCTGTACACAGAGTATCGCGATATGCTAGTTTAGCCGCTACCAAAACAACTAGCCAGGCACTGCGGATTTCATTTCAACAATTAAAAATATGAACTTCATCGTAAGTAAACTCATGTTTCTATTCATTGATAGTGTGCTCATCCATGTCGATGCTTTAAAGTTTAGGGGATGTGCTATAATGAAATAAATTAAGCATACTCCGGTGGCGGCAATGAAAAATATACTTTAAACCATAGACATATGTGTAGACGGTGCATTGGCTGTTGAGGGACGTGCCTAAAGCACCTCCATCTTGGTCCAGGGCTTCCAGAGGCAGAAGTGTATGTACGTATGTGGAGGTAAGAGGTACAATTATTTACTGAATTTGCGGCCAATTTCCAAACGGTTTGATTTGTTAAAACATCACACACATAGGTCTGATACAGGATGCTTAGATGTTTTCAAAATACTGGTTTTACTACCCAAATACAAATTCTACATAATGTTTCCAATAGACAATCTGTCAAAGATGCCGGACTTCTGCCGCTTACGGCTGTTCAAACAAGTGGAACCTTAAAGGGGAACTTGGCAGAATTTTACCGTTTTGGTTCTTCTTCGCTGTTTTAGCAGCATTTTTCTCAGCAGAGCTCCCCCTACAGTTTCCTAGTACATATTTACTGTCGTAAAACCCACCATTAACCCTTCAATCGTGTGCATTTATTTTCAACGAAGCCGGCGACAAGAAGGGAAAAAATAGTGATCAAATATGCTAGTGGAGGGGAGCGGAATGGGAAACTTTAGCCGGACATTGAAGTTTCGGACATTTGTCTTCACTTCACGCTGCTCTTTAGCTCTGTGGCTAACATTAGCAGCTCAGTGCTAGCGGCTGCTAACCTCAGACCGCTGGTCTCTGTTCACACAGCCGGCATTGTCATTGTGACCCGTACATCTGGGAAGCCAGAGGGGAATGTACAGATAGAAACGAGAGCCTCGGTCTGCAGCTGCTAGCACCATGCTGCTAATGTTAGTTAGTTCATGACCGAATGGTGATGCCCCAGTGTTCTACTGGACGTCTGAGGAACTCTTCTGTTCCTGCTGTTGTGTGTTTTT
>JAPQRP010000017.1:25247447-25264890 GCA_037367295.1 Apogon hyalosoma
GACGGAACCAGAGGTCAGTAAGGTAGAGATGGAACCTGAACCCTGTTGAAGGAGGAGTTTGTGAGAAATATTCTGGAGCTGAAAGAGTGTCAGAGTGATGAGTCTGAAGCAGGAAATGGAAGGTGTGATGGTCAGTCTTGTTAGTGTTTAGTCTCCACAGGTAGGGTGAGAGTTAGGAGAGAAGGAGACATTTAGGAGTGAGTTCATGAAGTGATGCAGAGCATTCCCAAAACTGAGAGTGGTGATCAGCGCAGACTTGAGTGGACATGATGGGGCAGAAAACAGAGGAGATGAGGAAGTGATGGGCAGGTTTGGCATCCAGGATAGGAATGCAGAAGGACAGATGGGAGTGGACTTTACAAAAGGATGGAAATGTCTGCAGTGACCACTTTGTTCCACAAGAGACGGGACCAGGTGACCAGAGTAACTTAAAAGAGTGGAGGTAGGAGAACACAGGTGGACTACAACTGGTGTAGACCATGTAACCTGAAGGAGATCAGTGACTGTTAAGTACTGACAGATGAGTGTATCCAGACAGCAAAGGATGGAGGTATGGAGGAAGATGAAGAAGACAAAGGTAGTGCAGAAGACAAAATGGTGGAAGATGAAAAAGGAAGAATGTGGTGTGGTCTTCAGAGAGGAGATGAGACGCTCTGGATGGTCAGGAGGTGCTTCTAGAATCTAGATGATTGGACAACTACAGTTGCCATGATCAGGGAGACAGGTAGGAGAGGACTGGGTGTGTCATCTGGAAGGAAACTAAAGAAGGACACCAGGTGGTGGAACCAGGAAGTGCAAGAGTGTAAACAGAAAGATGTTAGAAGAGAACAAGTGGGACAGTGAGAGGACTGAAGAGAGAAGACATGAGAACAGGGAGATGCAGAGAAGACGAAGGCAGAGGAGGCAAAGGTCAAAAAAAGATCGTCTGATGGTTTGTATGTTAGGATAGACATGAAGGAGGGAGAGAAGGATCTGGACAGGATGGAAAGATGGAAGAATGGACAGCAGGTTAGGGTCATTAAGGACAGAGATGGACATGTGTGGACAGATGACAGAAGAGTGATGGGAAGTTGGAAGGAATACTATGAAGATGAAGGAGGAAAATGACAAAGAAAGAGTAGAAGAGGTGTGGGTTGTGAACCAAGAAGTATGACAGATGAGTAAGGATGAAGAGTGGAAAGGCAGATGGTCCGAATGGTGGACCTGTGGAGGTATGAAAGTGTCTAGGAGAGGTGGACATTGACTTCAGGACCAGATTATTCAACAAGATTTTAGAGAATGAGAGGATGTCTGAAGAATGGAGGACAAGTGTGATGGTGTCCACCTGTAAGAACAAGGGAGACGTGCAGAGTTGTGCAAACTGCAGGAGAATAAAGTTAATGAACCATACCTTGAAGTTATGGGAGAGAGTAGTGGAAGCTAGGCTAAGGCTAGGCTAAGGACAGAAGTGAGCATGTGTGAACAGCAGGATGGTTTCATGCTGAGGAAGAGTCCAACAGATGCAGTATTTACACTGAGGACACTGATGGAGAAGGACAGAGAAGGTCAGAAGGAATTGCATTGTGTCTTTGTAGATCTAGAGAAACCATCTGCCAGGGTGTCCAGAGAGGAGGTGTGGTTTAGTATGAGGAGGTCTGGAGTAGTCCAGGACATGGACCAGAGTTGTAAAACAGTGGTGAGGTGGACTGAAGGTGGGACAGAGGTGTTCAAGGTGGAGATGGGAGTGCATCAGGGCACCATGATGAGTGTGGAAAAGAGGTGAAGCAGCATGTGCAGGCAGGTTGGAATGGGTGGAGGAGAACATCAAGTGTGTGATGAAAGAGGGTCAGCAAGAATGAAAGGAAAGGTGTAGAAGACAGAGGAGAGGAGCCATGTTGGATGGGTTAGAGACAGAGGACCTGAGGAAAATACAGGGCTGGAGGAGCACAGGTCCAGATGATCAGAGTCTGCTAGAAGGACCAGGATGGACCAGATCAGAAATGAGGACTTCAGAGGAACAGTAAATGGTAGATGTTTGGGAGAAACAGTCATTGAGACTGGACTGAGATGGTTTGAACATGTACAGAGGGATAGTGGATATATGGGTAGAAGGATGAAGAGGCTGGAACTGCAGGGACGGAGGTCTAGAGGGAGACCCAAGACCAGATTTATGGATGAGTCAAAGAGGACATGAAGGTAGTTGGTGTGAGAGAAGAGGATGCAGAAGATAGGGTTAAAGGTAGACTGGCTGTGGCCACGCCTGAAGGGAACAGCCCAAAGGACAAGAAGAACAAAGATGAGACTGATCTGCTCTTCATTAGTGACTCAGCAGAACATAAGTCCATATTTGTTAATTTGCAGATGTATTCTAAGGTCTAAGCATGTTGCTGAGTCTATGGTTTTTGTGCTACTGTGGCGTGGTTGGTGTCAGGTGACCGGGTTTGTTTTCGTACCATTAATGTGAAGAGTGACGTCAGGGCGACGCTCGCCCTCTCCTCACTGATGAAAGTCTTGGGTTTCCCCCCCCACATCACACTGTCCTCCAGGTCCTTCTGCTTCAGCAAGGCTCGGGTCATCAGAGGTTTGGATGTGGGCTCAAAGTCTGTCCCACCAGGAGGCGTGTCCTCCAACCCCCCTGTGGATGAGCCGAGGGTCCAGGACCGGGCCCTGGGTTTCAGTTTCCTTTTCATGAGTCCAGGTCCCAGCTCAGTGTGGTTCATCATCAGGTCTGGTGCCAGCTTCAGTTTCAGGGGGTTCTTCTTTGTTCTTGGGGGGCTGTAGACCATGTGATCCGTTGGGGAGGTCGGCGTCAGGGCAGCGTCAGGTTTTGGTCTGTGTCTGGTGGGTTTGACTGGGTTTTGCTTCCTCTCTCCTCTCCTGGAAGCCTTCAGGTCCTTGGGGGTCAGTCGGGGTCTCTTTGAGGGGGGGATGAACCCAGATATGAGGTCAGCGGTGGGGGAGGGGGCCTTATGCTTCTTTAGGACACTGTCCAGGGTTCGGACATAGCTGGCGCTGTGCGTCGGCAGTTCGTACGCCACAGGTTCAGTCACTGGTTGAGAGAAGGAGGCAGCACGTTCATCGATCAGCTTCCCCTCGTTCTCCAGGTACTGGTCCAACATGTCACTGCAGAACGCAGACAGGTTCTTCTTTGGTGGTTCTGAACTGGGCCCGGCTGCTGGACACGACATGACAGTGGGCTGAAGCTGGTCCGTCTGCATCGGTACCTCTGCATCAGCAGTGGCTCGAATGTAATCTTCAGGTTTAGGAGGAGCCTCTGATGGACTGAACTTCGACCTCCAGCCTTTAATCTGTGTCACATCGGTGGTTTTTCCGGTTCTGGACACAAACGCAGCAGAAACACCTAAAAACAAATGAAACAAACCCACAGTGAACAACAGGTTTATTTTAGAACAAGTGACATCCTCACAGAACTTGTCCTGTGCAATAAAACCCCCAAAAAACTCTTTAACTTTTAGTTTAGAGCTTCTGGAACTACAGAATGTGACACCTTTCAGATTTTGTCCAACAGAACACATCCATTAGTTCTGTTTTATTGCATAAATATTTGTACATGTGAATGTGATGAAACCATCCCCTACACTCAGAAAAGTGGACATGAATGAGGTGTTGTTCAGGCGTTTGAGCATGCTCACTCTGATTTTGTGCAGGCGGCTCCAGGTGGAGTCCGGGTGGGGGGAGGGGCAGATGGACTCCCAGGTACTGAAGGTCGATGGCTAGAGTCAGATCCAGGAGGTTCATCTTCAGACCCACTGAGCACAAAACAACAGAAATGTCATGTATTTCAACAACTGACAACAGTAAACACTGTTACTCACCACCACTTTTACAAAGTTGGTGAAATATCATAAAACCTTCTGATGTACAATAAAGTCGTCTACATCAGACATCAACAGAGTAAAGACATAGTTCAAAATTAGCAGCAAGTATACATGATGCTAAAGCACAAGAAAAATCTGTAGGGTTTGTGAAAAAGGAAACAAAAAAAACTGCTAATTTCTGTAGATTTACCTGACTTTATTTTGTTAAAAACTAAGTTAATCTACACAAAGGTACATTTTGTAAACTAAACGACAGTGTTTTCGTCCATTAACATTAGCACCCACCTTCCTGTAACACGGGATGGATGACCTGCCGGTGTTTCATCAGCTTCATGTCTCTCAGAAGAATCTTTTCAAAGGCAGCGATTCTCTGCATCACGTTCTCTGCAGATGAATCAATCAATTATCAATATACAAAAGTCAGACAGTACAAAAGAAGCAGTGGTGTATAGCTTTGCTTATGAAAACGATTGGGGACCAGTGGAAAGCGCTAGCCTAGCTTAAAAAAACTGAATCTAAGTTATGCGCCTGTAAATTAGATTTAGTAAAATATATTGGGTACTAGCTACTTTAGTCACAGTTAAAGCTAATCTAATGTTAATATACTCACTATCTTCGGTGGTATGAAAACGAAGATGTGTACCAAAATCTTTAAGACTTCATTTAAAAAACAAAAAAATAACTTTAACTTTGTATTAATAGCTATTAAGTCAGTAATTAATGTTAGCTATTGTTAGTTTACTGGCTAATGCTAACTGATTTGACAATTTGAGCATAAATACTAAGATAAATAAAAAGTTTTTGATAGAAGTATTGTAAAATTAAAATTACCATTTGATTTAAATCCCAGAAACTGTGCTGGAATCAGCACGTACAGGCATTTCCCCCAGAACAGGTCAACACTCGATCATTACCAGACACTGATATTATGCCAATTACATTAGCTAGTAGCTAATACTGTAGTATTTACAAATTGTAAAATATGTTTCATTACTATCATACCGAACAGAAAGAAAACATCTTAAACATACTTGTAGCTAACATTACTTTAGCCTTTGAGCTATTTTTGTAAACAAAGTAAGTGGGATCCAGATGCAAAAAGGTAGAACTGAAAGATAACAGTAACTAAACATTCAACTACACAATTAACGGCAAAATAGACATTCTTGTACGTGTCAATCTGGACAAACATTTTAAAATAAAAAATACAAACTTTCCACACATCTATTCACTCTGGTCTCTTAATTAGAGAGAAGTTTGATGTGTTGGTAACACATCATAAATTAATATGACAAAAAAAAAATTAGCGGTGTAATGGTAAACTAAATATTGTACCTAATTTTTTTAGAATGTGAAATCAGATGGTAAAAAAACTAAATAAACCATTTAAAATATAACAAAATTCATTTAATAACTCATTTTCCTGAAGGACAACCATAAAAAGGATGGACGTCAGAATATTTTTTTCTATTTAATTTCTTTAACATTAGGTGTTTTACCAGAAGGTAATTTTTAACAGGACATTAGTAATTAGTAACCAGGGTTACTAAAGGTTACCAAAGGGCAGGTACTAATTTGTGGACGTCTGAGTGACTGTCATGTATTCATGTAGAAATGAGTCCAGTGAGATTCTTTTAAGTTATGGAAGGTTAAACAAGGCTCAACATGTCCCCCAGTTCTACCTCCTCTGGTTCTATCCTGTCCTTTAATTCGTGTCCCATCAATTAATGGGTGATGTACGACTGTGACGTCATGTATTTACCACTGACAGCTGTTTGGGTCATTTGCTGTGGTTCATCTTCAGATGACGTCTGAAGTTGTGGGGGGTGGACTGTTGGTCCCACGCCGTCAGAGGAGTCACCGATGTGGAGTTTAAGAGCCTCCTGAAATACCAGGTTTGATATTTATTCTGTGTAGACTGAGTTATAGTTAACCGTATATGATCAACACCTGCTGGTCTAAAGGCTGGTGTTCTTAGTGAAACCTGTGTTTGTCAATGTCTTCAACCTGAATCCACTTTACATTTTTGCTTTAAATGCACTGAACCATTTTACTTTGACAATCCAAAAACTGCTTTCTGGAGTGAGTGAATTTTGCCCTGACACAAACACAAGTGTTTCCCATGCAGATTGAAACCCATTCCATACCGTCCCTGCCCCTCCCTCTGTGTTTGTTTTGTCGATACTGTGGTTTGTTTTTAGTGGATAAATTCTCTTCAATACCAACACCATTTAACTTTAAAGTTAGAGCCTCCCCCCAGCAAATGGAAACAAAATGGTGTTGAAACGTTGGTTATTCCCCCTCTGTTGATATTAGTTAATGCGCCTACTACAGGTTTTAATATGCAACAAGTGCTTGAACCAACACCAATGACACTGCTTGGAAACATGGTGTAAAATGTGTTTAAAATGTCCGATACATCTGATATGTTTGAATGTAAACCTGTCATCTGTTCCATGTGATCCATTAACCTTTACCTTTGACGTGAATGAGATAAATAACTGCTCCTCCACTTCCTCCAGGTTTGGCTTCATGCTGGCGTAGGTGGAATTGTTCGCCTTGTTACCACCATCAACCTTGGTAACCTTATTTTTTTGTGACTTCTTCTTGAACTTGCAGTGTTTGTTAACTGGAGCTTGTGGCACTTGAGAAAAAGCGCGCTCATGTGGTTCAATTGCAGTAACAGGAGGTGGACAGGAATCGGTCACTACCTCTGGGTTTGAAAACTCCACCTCGATTCCAAGATCATCTTCAGTGGAGAAGAAATGAACCAGATCTGTGATTGAAGGCGTGGGCGACAAACCATCACCATCTAAGGAGGAAAAGGTTGGAGAAAGCGGCAATGGAAGAGCCAGAGGGGACAGTTCAGCTGGAAAAGGCAATGACTGCTCATTCTCTTGAAAAGATGGAGGAGGGTCAGGTGGAAGGGTGGATGTGGAAGTGTCAAGAGTCTGTGTTACAGGATCAGAGGAAATCTGAGAAGGCATCAAAGATGGTGTGTTGGGTGCTACTGGGGGGGGCTGTGATGTGGTTTGAAATGTTGTAAATGATGGGGGTATGTATGACTCGGGTGGAGGTAACACTGTATGCCATTTGAACATAGATTCAGCTTCAACAGGGTCTTCACTTTGTGGTTCCTCTACATTTGGTACCGCTTTGGAAGTGGGTTCTGAAGGAGTGGAGTCCAGTTCCAAAGCTATTGAAGCTGGAAGGGAAGGTAAAGATTCTAGGGAGCTTGCAAGTGATAAAGGCTCAAATCCAAAAGGTGAACACTCAGGGTCTGGAAGTAAGGTCCCAGAAGTCATTGAGGGAGAACCTGGGGGTAGTGTGGTTGACTCTGTAAGGTCTGTTTGTGGAATATCTGGCGTGGTTAATACTGTACTGTCAACCAGTGTTGATGACACTGGAGATGTGGAGGAGGTAGCAGGAGTTAGTGAAATGGTAGATATAGATGTACCAAGGGCACAAAATGGCTGATCTGAGTTGGGTAACACTGGTGCAGCATTGGGCACTGATGGCTCTGGAACTAGGTTTTCAGGAACTATGACTGATTCCATGTGATGTTTAGTTGTAGCTTTTTGTGGTTCTGTAGATTCTGCTGAATTTTCATATAATGGATCAAACAGCTGATCAGTTTGTAACAGAACGGTGTCATCTGAATGAAGATCTGTGGTTTGTTTTTCAATAGGACCACTGAGATCGTTTAAGGAATCAGTTTTAGAAGGTCGACATGCAGAAGCTGAAGGAGAGTTTAATTTTTCAGGCAAAAGCTCTGATTTGACTTCCAGCGGAGGGTGTGGAGACTCTGGTTTGCTTTTAGCCTTCTTAGATTTTGTTGAATGCTGCTTCAAAAAAAGAGCAAGGGCTGGTAGAGGAAGTGGGGCTGGACGTTTCTGAAGCTTCACTTCTGATGAAGCTTCAGGTTTACATTCTCGGTCAGAATCCACAGAGGTTTTGTGCAATACTCTTGGAGCAGCAGTCTGACTGTTGACCTTCGTACAGCCAGTCCTTGGACTGTCCTTGGAAGGCTGCTCGTCTCTGCCAGCTTTCCTTCTTGTTACAGTAGTGTCACCTTTCTTTACAGGCGAAGGTTTGATTGACAGACTGCCCTTTGTAGCCTGGTTTGGTAGATTGTCTTTCTTAGTGTTGGTTTGCTCAGTTATGCAAGGAGTGATATTCAATCCCAGCTGCTCCAGGTTGCATCTCTGCAGTGAGACATGAGCCTCTCGAATAAGTTCAGAGAACAACTTCTGTGCAGGACGTGAACTGCTGATGGAGGAAATCAAACAATACAACAAATTAGTGCCACTCCTGTTACAGAACTAGTAATTCATTTCTGAAAATTGGTGGACCTAACAGAGAAGAACATCACAAGTTCTACACTCATCCAACAACTGTCATAAAATACATTTAAAGACAACTTGGTGATGCAGAGCAGCAATAGCACAGAGGATCTCTACTGTAGTCTTACTCAGAAGCTGACAAACAGAAACCCAGTGGTATTTATCATTTGGCTTTTGGATTATTGCAGAATAGAAGCAAGTAAAACTTCAAAAGAAAACCTACTTCACGATTTCTGTAACATGTACGTAAAGTCAAAAAGTCAAACATTGCATTATCAAACATCTCAACCACTGGGTCTACAGATTTATCTCAGCAGCATTTGTTAAGGAATGTAACAGAGGTGCTATAGCTACTAAGACCTTGTCTGGTTAAAATATGTACAAACAGGAAATACAACAGTTGTGATGCTTTTGTTGTGAATAAATCCGATGGACATTGAGTAGAGGTTAATCTTCATTCTTCTATCCTCTTTCTGACAGACTTGTTTACTGGAACTCTTACCATGATGTTTCCCCACTGATCTTGGCAGTTGACTGGTCATTGTTGGTAGCTGAATTCTTCTTATGGTCGCCTGTCAAGGTCGGTTTCTGCTCGGCTGCTTTTGAACTTCTGGGCTTATGGTTTGCGAGTAAAGACATCAAGCTCTTTTTAACAGGATGTTGCTCAGCGGTTGTTGTTTGTTTGGTGGGTTGGTTGGTGTCTTTGCTAGAATTCAGTTTCGGCTTCAGGCTCCATGAACTGGAACCATCCTCTTTCAGTCCTTTGGCAAACGGATTGTAATCCACTTTCAACTGGGTAAATTGTGTGTTCTGGTAAGTAGTGACAGCCATGAACTCAGTCTGAGGGAAAGTGAACGTGACCACGCTGGGGGCATTTAGTTTAATGTCTTTAACAGCTTTTTCAGTTTGGACAACATGCAGTCGGGGTAGGTAGCGGTGCATCGAATGCAGGACAGTGTTCCCATCTTGGTCTGAAGTGTTGTTAGTGAGTTTGAGCTTATAAAAGGACACAGGACTCTGCATCCAGTGTAGACCTGTTGATGGAGACTCTGGATGTGCAAAAGGCTGACTCTTCACATGACCATCAGCCTTTCCTGCAACCTGCCAGCTTTTCCCAGTCCATTTGTACCGACTGTTGTCCACAGCCTGGATGTCCATGACCAGGCAGTACTTTTTGGATGGGTGTAAACCAGAGATGCGAAAACGACAGTAGGGGAACATTCTACTGCCTTGTTTAGTCAAAATCATTTCCGTTTTGCACCTGAAGAACTCGTTCCACATATTGTTGTTATCTAGAATGACAGTGATGCCTTTGCAGGTGCTCTCAGGCGGTAGGTTTTCAAACTGGACACTTGAGCTGGACGGATGATTCCCAGCAGGAAGTCTGGCTTCCTTTGCTGGATACATGTTGGATTTACCCACGATGCCTCCATCCACACTGGTGACCTGGCTGCCCAGTTCCATCCTGAAGCGTCCAGGAGGATGGTCGGCTGCTGCAGGGGTGGATGCCCCTTCTTGATGGAATACCATGCCTTTTTGCTTCTTCTTAGAGGCCATGAACAGGTCAGAGACATTTAAACAACAGCAGAGATCCACTTTTTAAACATCGGCGATGCTTCAGGTCAACATCCTGTAACACAAAAATTAAAACCATTAACTCAGTCAAACATATGTTCATCTGTTGGACATCAGGTATGGTACAAACTTAAAGTTCTTACAAGTCCTAGGTATAACATTAAGAACAATGAAATTACAATTTTATTTCAGACAGAATGCCATCATGATGCTCATTCAATGAACTGATGATTCAACCAAGAGAATATCAAGTCCATCTGGGTGGAAGAAATGCAAAATAAGACTGTCTTGCATTTGGCAGGACTTCAGTATTCAAGACAAGTCTCATATTCTGATAATAAACACCACATCAGACATGTACAATATAAAGGAAATCTGTGGTCCAACACATTATTAAATACGACAATATGACATTTAACTCCTAAACTAACATCACAGCTGACCCCAGTTCATCTTCACCTGATATTCCATGTACTGAATCTTACTGCAGATGCAAATAAAATGACTTCTGTTGTTTCTGGTGATTAGGGCAGTGCTTTACAAGTTGTTTATTAGGGATGTTGATTCAGATGAAAATACAGTTTACTGGTCAACGTTATACTACATTACACTGCACTGGTAACAAAAGAGTCATGATAACAGTAAAAAGAGGCATAAGATGTGTTTAGGTTAGGGACGTAAACAATTAATTGACTATCGATTAATTGTGGATAAGAATTTGCTTGACTGAATTACATTAATTGTCGGTTAATTGCCTTTTTCCAAGGTGGTGTTTATGGTGTCGACAGTAGGGGCACCGCTGCCTAAACTAGGCTTCATCGCTGTTGCTGAATAGAGGGGCAGTGATCCACCTGTCCACACCTGTCTGAAGGCTGCTGGTTTGTCTGCAGTGCGACTCCCCGGCCCAGGATAGTCATGGAACCGGATCCTGGCATTGATGAGTTAGAATCGCTTTAGGGACATGGTGGAGCACAGTGTTTCCGCTGGTATAGGTTTGCATCCTTGTCGCCACACCAGACATTTCATCCAAAAAATTAAAAAAAATAAATCATCAGCATCGCATTAGACTTATTATATATGTATAATATATAACAGACCAGGACAAACGTCCCGCCCCCTCAAATGAAAGTTTGCGAAGCTTCAGGAGGCAGGGAAGATAAATGAGTGTAGTTTCACTTTCACTTCTGCGGGGGCACAGACAGCACCGACCCGTACCCCAATAGTGGTAAAAGTAGGACGGAAACTGCATGCGTGCAGCCGAGTTCCCCCCCCACACACACACACACCGACCAAAACGCACAAGCGTGCACCCTACTGACCGAAAGGTATGTACGTGCACCTGTAACCCTAACCCTGAGACAGAAGTTCAAACATCCTTCAGGCTCCTGATCCGGGCCACAGTATTAAGTATGTCGGTCACCCACGGGAAAATAGCGGGTGGGTGGTGGAGGGGGTGGGGGCTGAAATCTCGGTCCATCGTGTCAGAAAAAAGTCAGAAATGCTCATTTCTTCTAAACTGCCCCTCTGCAGAATTTATTTAGTTCTACTACATAAATGTCATTGCCTGTACTGTATCCAATTGTACAATTAATCCATCATTAAGGAATATGACATGCTTTTTTTCATGAAGTATATAAACAATATTTAGCTTTTATTCTTATAGACCCTATTGAAAGAAAAATCCAGGTTCTCAGGAAAATTGCCACTTACCAATTAATCATTAATTGATCAATAAGGTCAACCAACTAACGATTAATGAATTAATCGATAATTTGCATCGTTAGTTTAGGTCTTTAGAAAACTACTGTTACAGGTGAACTGTGTTGACACCAGGCTGCTTAGTCCAAAATGGAATCAGAATCAGCTGGTAATTACTGCATGGTGATTTCAGAAATGACACAATAATACATGATCCAATCCAAATGCCGTTTCTAAAAGGAAATGCAAACTTTTAAGGAATCCTGTTTTTTTAATCTTCTATGTCATATAGTTAATCTAATATACAGATGGTAACCAGCTGCCTTAGCACTCAGTATTAATATTATCTACATAGTAACAGGAACTACACTGTGTTCACTTGGCACTGGGTATCAGACACAGTCAGGCTCCATCCTCTGAATTCCCACCTGGAGGCACTGGAGACTCGATGCTAAGTGTAAAAATGATCCTGTTTACATAACCATAAAAGTTGGATAACTACAAGTAATCAGATAACTGTAATAATTGGTTCTGACCCAATTACATGCACTTAAGAAATGCAATAATCATAAACCCTGGTTTAGACGATCCAGTTCATTATCAGATTTCTTTCAGAGTTCGTACATACATAGTGATGGTAAAATCCAACTTCCTGTTATCATCTTCAACTCACGTTTGACCACGTAACTTCTATTTTCTATGATTTTAATAGTTTTTCCCCATGTTCAGATGTAACAGGACTAAATCAGATTAACCTGTATACACTAAGACAAATCCAGGTGTGTTCATCTTATTTACTGTAATCAAATTACTGCTCTTATCTGATCAAACAGATCAGATTATCCTGTTTACACGATCTATAATAATCTGATAAGTCCACAAATCAGACAATTATCAGAGTATTAGTGTGAATGTAAACAGCCTCATTACTACTAACATTGACTGCAAAACTTTCACTGTATATTTTGCTCAGTCAAATATAATTAATATTTATTGTATCATAATTAGATAATTACCTAATCTACCAAAATAAACCTGACATCACTCAGTACAGAATTTCTTGTTACATCAGGAACATAAACATTTACTGTGTCTGTAAATTATCCAAGTCTCTTGTGATGTGATGTCTTTCATTCTCATTTGGATGAGCATAGTTTCATCATTAGATCCATTAGTTTAATGAGCAGCTATGCTTTTGGGGGGTTTTCATGTTCCACATTTACAATGTGATATCATGACTCTCATTAATATACAGGTCACTTTTAATTGGCCTGTTATCTGTGCGCATTATAACCTTTCCACATGTATGTTCACAACATTATTAGCCCCCTGTCCAACCTGAATCGATACGTCAAATATGGCAGACTGAGGGTTAGGGTTATGTGAACTGGAGATCTCAGCGTAAATTGACATGCAATCAAATGTCATTGAATAACACGTAAAAGATCGAAAATGTGTACATATACAACACCACCTTCCATAAGAACTAGAGGTGTAACGGTACAAGCTGTACCGAACGGTACACCCCTCACAGTTCGGTGTCACGGTACAGCTCATTTGTCATTTTCAAATGACATTTATGGACAACTAGCGTTAATATTAGAGCTTTGCAAGATGACTGACTTGAGGAATTCTACTGTCATTGGTTGGAGCCGGATGTAGAGCCTGGATGGAGCATTACGCAGCCGAGCCCGTTAGAGCTGGATGCGGTGGAGCCCAGCCCTTCTACTTCCAACTACCCCTCTGAATATTAACATTAGTATCCACATGAGTAAAACCTCTTCTGTCGTTGCCATGTTTGTTATTATTGACTTTCTTCTTCTTCGTGGTATTTGTCCAGTATGGGAATTAAGAGCAGTGCCCTCTGGTGGATTGATTGAAAAACACTCATTCCAATGTTCATGATCCATGGAAGTATGAAGGCAGTGACACATGACAACATTAGAAACGGACGAACCTACTGACATACATAAAGGAACATAAATGAGCCTTAAGGCTCTTCATCAGCTCCCAGGTATGTTTCAGTGCACAGCTGGGCTCCAGCCGGTCTCTGCATCCGAACCGTACTGTGAACCATGACTCAAGAACCGTAATACGTACCAAACCGTGGCTAACCTGTACTGTTGCATCCCTAATAAGAACTGACGTGACATACAACACCATTTTGTGAGATCAGTCTGCACATTTACCCATTTGCCCCTTGACTCTCATCCAGACTCATACAGATCATTTCAGACAGTTGTTATCAAATCAGTGCAAGACAAGCTTTAGGAAAATTCAACGACAAACAAGAAGCTCAAAAACCACACTGAAGTCCAACTGGATCCATTCAAACTGGGAGGGCCATAGTGGTTTGTTTTAATGTGACCACGGTGGTCCAAAATGGTCTAAAAAAAACTAGCAGTAATGTCCCTGAACCAGGTGGAAGTTTCTGAGAGTAAAAATAAGTTGAAAACATGAACAACCACAGTACAGATGCAGCATCGAATAAAACTAGGACCTAAAAAAAAGGATGTTATTCAAGTCAGAACTGGATGATGTTGACCTTTAATACACCTGGTTCCTCTGTGTCTGAAACATAATGGAAATCATCTCCCATTTAAAGAGTTACAGATATGTACAGAGGTCCACCACACTAGTCAGTCTGAAACATTAGGAGGCAAAACCAAGAGTGAAACAGGCCGTTTTTGACTCCAATAAGGTTCAGCAGGTGAACAGTGAACCCACCATTTACTAAAGAACCACATAAGACCTGGACTCAAGTCCCCTAACATTTAAGGAGTGTTTTGGTGTTAAAGAAGCCTGAAGCTTTCATGATTGGCTGTATTTCTGTAACAACATGTGTGAATAACCCAAC
This sequence comes from Apogon hyalosoma, assembly GCA_037367295.1. NCBI lineage: Eukaryota > Metazoa > Chordata > Actinopteri > Kurtiformes > Apogonidae > Apogon > Apogon hyalosoma. The sequence continues at coordinate 25,261,739 of JAPQRP010000017.1, forward strand.
ACACACGTCTACATTTGGTTTAAGTCCAGGCCTTCAGTGGTGACTAGCAGTTCCTGATAACGGTGTCCATATCTGCCGTTAGCTTAGCAGTGGCAACACGAAGCAAGGTGAATGAGCGATTGAAGGCTGAATTCAGTGAGGCGGCTTTATATGAAGTGGTGTTTGTACAAATGAAAAGGACATTTTACCAAGCAGGTCAAATGTCCAGGCAGGTGTGGTTCTGTGCAATCGGACAGCGTCCTCGTTTTAAGCCCAGGGTGCCTTCAATGGCAGCTCACTGCTAATGAGTGCTAATTACTGAAGCTAATACAGATGTTACAAACTCTGTGTGTATCAAGGGTAAAATGATGGAACTGAATTTCCCAACAGGGATAATAAAGTGACCTGGATAAATGGATGGATGGATAATAAAGTGAGTTAACATTAACGTTACACACCTGTTTCCCACGGATAATGATGTTATGAATGTTAGCGCTGCATGTAATGATTACTGATATTGTTAATCATCTCTTTGAACGATTAACTGATTAATTGTTTGATCTATAAAATGTCAGAAAATAGTGAAGTGTTTCCTAAAGCCTGAGATGGAATCCTCTGGTTTGATCCAAAATTATACAATTATATTATAAAAGGGAAGTGGACTCTGTGTGTGTGAGTCCATACACAGCTGACTGCTGCAGTTTGTCATATGTATTTTTGGTCATTGAACAGACTAGTCAAAACGCTAAGTTGACAGGCCCAATATTTTGGCACATATTAGTCATTTTGGATGCAATAGCCTTACAATCACGTTGCGTTGCCCATGACAGGATGTGCAGTACCACGGTGCATGATGGGAAATGAAGTTAAAAACAGGAATGACACATTTACTAACTTCAGTCCCTAAATATCGGTATTAAAATATTAACTGTTGTTCAAATTTTAAAGAATGATTTACAAACAGTTTTTATGTCAGTACTTAATAGACGAACATCTTTAAAGTCAACTCTGTCCAGCAACAGAATGACCACATCTAGAACCCATGGTTCCCCACAGGTCAACGTGCTAGTTGACATATAAGAGGCTGCCATCAGAGAATTTCATCTGTACTAAAAAGTCCTAGATTCAAATATTCAGCACTAACAGATTCATGGGTGCAGGTCCAGCCTGGCCCCTGTTACTAACTAGTACATGTGGATGCAATTTAGTGGTTATTATAGGATACTACTGGGTTAACGCTAATCCTACTGATGGAAATTAACTATAACTTAACTAGATAACTGATATTATGATTACATCACTTCATAATAAGAGTGGATCAACCCTAAACCATAGACTGAAGGTGGAACTTTCTTTCTATTGTTTTCCTTCATTGCCCGTTGGCCTCAATCGCAGTCATCTGTACCAATGTGTCCAGTTTGTAAAATGTGCTGTTGTTGCAGATCCATGTTGGTTCTGGTTCTTCTGTGGTTTTCAGTCTGTTTTCAGTCTTCTAGTCTATTTTATTAAACTAAGGGGTGGCTGTTTTCTCTAATGTTGGATCCAGTGGCTTTTCCAACATGGCGGCGGCTCACTTTCAAACACAACACATGAAAACCACCTACCTTTACCACGGGGTTCGGTCTCCCGGACTAAAGTTAGACCCGTTCTACACAGCCGGTTCTACTATGTGGGCTTTCACGAACCCGTCCTAAGGCCCATGTTGGACTCAGATCAGTGACTTTGGCTAAAACAGCTGTTAGCATCAGGAAAAAACAAAACCAGCACTGAGTCCGGACCTCTGTGGTCCTGCTGGCTCTAACCCGGGTCTAAGCTAACGGAGCAGGCCCGGGTCCGGTCGGTATCCGCTCCGACCATGTGCTCCCGTTTACCTTCTCCTCGGTCGGACTCGTGGACCGGTTCGACGGTGTCGGTTACTGCGGTCGGTCCGGTGTGTTTTCCGGGGCTCCGCGGGCCGTGGCGCCGGCCTGCTGCGTGTTTGGTGCGGGGGGAGCTGCGTGCGGTGCCCTTACCCTGGACGTCACCGCCTGTCTTCGTCTTCTTCTTCTTCTCGGTTCTGCGCAGTCTCCCTCCGCCGCCATCTTGTTGCCGCCACCTGGTTCAAACTGAGCCGAGCCGAGCCCGGCCGCTCCGGCTCCGTGGACAGGTTTACATATCCCGGGATGTGAACTTGGCTCGGGTTGAGTCCGAGTCAGAGTTCTGTGGATGAAGACAGGACCGGGACCAAACGGAGCATTTAACCCAGGAGAACGGACAGTTAGCCTGGGTTGGTCTGAACCAACAGCCACAGGAAGACGAACGACGACGGGGCTTAAAATGGACGAGTCGGGCTAATAAAGGGTTAAAGCCGGGGCTGGTTAACGGGCCGGAACCGGGGACGGAGGTCGGTTCACGGCTCTTGTCGTCTCCGGTTGTCTCCGTTAATCTCCGGTTGTCTCCGTTAATCTCCGGTTGTCGGTTCTTCATCCGCCATGTTGGATTCAGACAAAGGAGGATGAGGATGATGAAGGTCCGCAGGTAGAGGCGGAAAACGGGTCATGAACGGGCCGGTTCAGTCCGGATAAACCCCGAGACTGGACCTGGATCTGGACCAGGGTTTAGGGAACATTTAGTCCTATCTAACCCGGAATAAACTCTAAAAATCCACCGATAAACAGACGAAACTGGGTTTCAAGCTGAAGTGAATGATGTAAGAAACGGTTTGAACGGGTTCCTGTCAGATGGAGCTGGTGTCCGGTAAACTCATCCCTTCATTATCTGAAGCCGCTTCATCCTTATTAATGACTAATGTCCGGTGAAAAACCCAGTGGGATGAATGTCAGGGCTGTTTTTAGAGCAGATGTGAATTTCATCCGATCTGAAGCGTGTTCCTGTGAATAAAGCCGTAAACGCCTGTTAGACTGCACCCTCCGGTCCAGAACCTGACCGTGCACCGGGTTCAGGGGCTGGGTGTCCGGTCAGTCAGTCTGTGGGTGTCCAGTCAGTCTGTCTGTGGGTGTCCGGTCAGTCTGTGGGGTGTCCGGTCAGTCTGTCTGTGGGTGTCCAGTCAGTCTGTCTGTGGGTGTCCGGTCAGTCTGTGGGGTGTCCGGTCAGTCTGTCTGTGGGTGTCCAGTCAGTCTGTCTGTGGGTGTCCGGTCAGTCTGTGGGGTGTCCGGTCAGTCTGTCTGTGGGTG
>JAPQRP010000017.1:25401125-25413246 GCA_037367295.1 Apogon hyalosoma
TATCTGTTGGAGACAGTGAACATCATCAGGATGGAGACCAGTTTTTTAAGTGCCCTCTTCTCCACCGTGGTCTCAGACTGATTACAGAGTCAGCCTTCTGGATGATTCTGTCCAGAAGTGTATGTTTTTTGTTTTTATTGTGTGTTTCTTTTTTTTTTTTTTAGATGAATGTGTGTGTTCTTTTTTGTCATCAGTGTATGTTATTTGTTATTGTTGTCAGTGTGTTATTTTTTTGGATGTGTGTGTATTTTTTTGTGGTCAGTGTGTGATTTTGTGTGTTGTTGTGGTTCCGTCGCTGCTCTTAAATTATTCATATCCTTGTCTCAGATTTTGTTCTGGTTCTGATTGGCTTTGTTCTCTTTCACTGGGAAACAAAGACCGACCCGGTTCCGTCCAAACTGAGACCAGAGCCTCAAAGGACTGTCTGTCCTGGTGTGGATGTTTTCCACGGCATGTCCGTCCACGGCGTGTCCGTGTCCATCCTCACATTAACTGGTGTTTGTGTCTCTTACTGACAGTGATGGACCAGGACAGGGTCGTCTTCCACTGACACAAGAAGAGCTGGAGGGGGAGGAGTCTCATGATGGAGCATGCTCAGTGCCTCCTGTTGGACGAGGAGGCGGTCCGTCAGCTGAGTGACCACCAGAGGGCGGAGTTTATCTTCTCATGGCTGAGTCACCTGAAAAAGATCCTCCCTACCATAGACCGGGTGAGTCCTGTAGGGGACTGGGACCTGGTCTAGATCTGGTTCAGGTTTTCGTGACTGTGGAAGGTCCAGCCCAGAAGGACTTGGACATGTGTCCTCTGTCCATATGCACAGTGGGTTTGAAATGTGTCCGATGGGATTAAAGTTCAGACTTTAGCTTTAATTTAAGGAGTTTTACTGAAATATCACATGAATTATTGTGGCTTTAAATCCTTTTAACACTAATTCTTCCACTTTTAAAGGCTTTTAAAGTAATGGGACAAACTCGGGTCATTTTAATGAGATTGGTTTTTAACATTTAAGGCAAACTCAGAGGTTTTTCTGATCATTTGAAGCTGTTTTTGGTGACAAACGAATGGAAACTCAAAGAGAAAAACATCAAATCACATGACTTTTCAGATCTTATCTCCTGTTTTTAATCTTGTTCCTGATTTTCCAAGTTTTTCTACAATGACATGGTAAATATGGTGACAATGATTCCCTAAAATAATGTGATATATATATATATATATATATTTTTTTTTTTTAATATTTGATATTTTGTTGCAAGAGGATCCCAAAACCTCACAGCTGTGGGTTTGTGGGTAAAAATATATGAACATTAATGCACATTTTAAAGTCAAATAAGATCGAAAACCAAGACATAAAACCTGTTAAAAATGAAACATAAAAACAGTTCAAAGACGCAAGAACTCGGAACATAAACTACAATAATTATAATAAAAGCACAAACAAGGATGTTGACAGAAAATACAGGAATTACACCAGAAATTCAATTCAGTATTGATTTGAAAATAGAACCTGTGGTTTATATTAATTTGACTTGTTTTCTGACTTCGCCCACCAGGTCGATATCAGACAGAACCAGCGGCGTCTGGTGGAGCAGCTGTCGGCCGTTCTGATTGGTTCCCCGGGTCCGCCCACCCGCTGGCTGCTTGCCCACTGCCTCGCCCTGCTGCTCCGCCTCGGAGACCCCCTCCCTGCTAGCCTATTGGTCGAGAGGTGCAATGACATCATCCGCAGCAAAGATGACTCTCCGTCAGGACTCCCGACCCGGCTGTAAGTCCGAACGTTGCATTCAGGGCACCTGGGAAAAAAGATGTTTGTCAAAGCACACAGTGACCAGTAGAACATAGTTTTATTTTTAATAATCTGTTGTTATTATTATTATTATTATTATTATATCCCCAAACGCAGTGTCGGGGATATTATGTTTTTGGTCTGACCACTGCTACCGGCCCTGCCGGCCCCGCTGGTTCCGCCGCCAGATATCCTACATGTTAATGTGATAACTTGAAAAATATTCGGTTTTGAAATTCCAAATTTTCCATATCAATGAATATCATGGAGAGGAAGAACATTCGATTTTGGATGATTTATCATTTCTAGATTGTCCACAAGGGGCCACTTAAAATTTTAAAATCACTAAACACTCTTTTGTTCATATCTGTGGAACTATTTGTTTGATTGACTTCAAATCAAGTGTAAATGAAAGGTCATGACCTGGGGACGCATCACCTCAGGACATCATAGCTGTCTGGGTAAGGACTGGGGGCATTTGGGGATATACCTTTGTCTAGTTAGTAGTACTAGTAGTAGTATTATTGTTATTACTGTTATTATTGTTATTATTATTATTATTATTACTGTTGTTATTATTATTTATTTTACTGTTATTACCATAATATCACCAGATGTTGGACTGTTTCAGGCTAAAACTGCTGTGAACTGTGGTTGTAGGAGCTGATTTATCCCAGAATTAAGTCATATATTCATCAGTAAAATCCAAAATCTAGGGCACAGAACTAATTTTCTCTGAGATTAAAGATGTTAATTTATGACAAAGTAGAAACAGCTTTTTTTGGTCTTAAATTTCTGTCTTTTTTTTTTTTTTTTGTCTGTGGTTCTCCAACTGTTTCTGTCGTCAGCACCAACAGAATTAAACCAAAGGTTCAGATATACATTTTATTGAAAGAAACATTAGCACTCTAAACATTCTTTTAGCTTTTCTTTAAATAATCTGTTGTGCAAATTAAAAACCACTTAAATTATTGGTTGAACATAAATAAACCTAGCCAGACCCTGAGGCGATGCTTTAAAAACTAACAATAGGAAATGAGTCATTCTCTTATTTTTACGACGACGTGTTAGGGCCACATAAGAAAATAAAAACACCTGTCACTACAAGAATAAAGTCGTAATATTTTGAGAATAAAGTTGTAGTTTTAAAAAACTCTTACATTAAGGAAAATAATGTTGTACTTTTATGAGATCAAAGTGATAATATTTTGAAAATAAGTTTGCAATAGTGCAGCAAACGTCATAATTTATAAATTGTACATCTTAATCCTTGTTGATGACAGAGTTTCCAGTTACAGTGAACGCAACGAGCGAAGCATCAACTTTCACTTCTGTTGGAGCGCACGACTAATACTAATGTGTTGGTGGTGGGCGGGGCTAATAGGCTCAGTATTTGGCCTTTGTGCATAAACCCCAAATGAAAGTAGAACCTCACAGAATGTTCACAGTTCTACATTACACGACCAGTGGGTACGACTTTATTCTGGTAAATTATATTTTTCCACCTGTTTTTAAATTACAACGTTATTCTGGTAATATTATGGCTTTATTCTGAAAATATGATGACTTTACTCTCATAAAAGTACAACATTATTTTCGTTAAATTATACGCTTTTTTCAAACTACAACTTTATTCTCATAATGTTGTGGCTTTACTCTCAATATTTTTTTATTTTATTCTCATAAAATTATGACTCTTTTTGTATTTGACTTGATTCTCATAAAATTCCAGGTTTGATCTTGATATTTTCCGACTTTATCCTCGTAGTGACAGGTGTTTTTATTTCTCTACGTGGTGCTAAAATGCTGTCGTATGTGATAAAGATAATGAAGTTGAATACTGTTTTGGAACACACGGATGTTTGAGTTATTTCTACTGAACATATAGTTTGTGTCTGCAGTGGAATCCTGGTGTTGGTGTAAATGTGGATTCTTTTTTTTTTTTTTTTCCTGTTTCAGTGCTGCCGTGGCCTGTCTGGGTTCTCTGTACCAACAGCTGGGTCGGATGCTCGTCGCCTCCTTCAAAGACACGGTTTCCAACCTGATGAAGGCCATGAAGAACGCAGAGGTGAGGAAATGGAAGACGCATGGTACTGGAGAACCAGGTTCCACATTCACACTCCAGTAACTCCAGTAATACTCCAGTAATAACCAGGGTTCATACGGGTCCTGGAAATCCTTGCAAATGCTTGATTTTCAGTGTTGTGTTTTCAAGGTCTGAAAAGTGCTTGAATTTTCATTTAAGTGCTTAGAAATCTAACTCTGTGATGTGATTTATGAATGTATTTATTTTTAATTTGAACTCTGCCAGGTTAGTTGTTCAGCCAAAGCCACTTACAGAGGTGACACCTTTACAAAAATAAAACTTTTCTTCAAAATAGTCAATTCCAGGTGTTCTCAGGTCGACTCATGTACAGTTTGATCTTAATCTTTGTCTTGGTGTAAGTGTGTCTGAAGAACACCAAGTGACCTCCCCTTTTTTTTGGATAAAACTTTGTTTTCTCCTTTAATTTCTAAACTGTTTGCTGTTATGAAACATATTTTTAGATGTTTGTACATAATACGATGAACATCATTGTGATAAAAAGTGAAACAATGAGTATGTGTATTCCTGTAGATATGGATTTGACCCCAGTGATAAGGGGCTGTACTGGAAAATTTTGCCCCCCCCTCGCAAATGTGTTTTTGGGGAGTCTCACATCTTTACCTACAGAGCTATCCCACCCACCTCGTCCTCCTCGTACCAGTCCATCCTGTTACTGTTAGAATTGCATGTCCATGTTCCTCTGGTCTGTCCTTCGGTCAGTTCCACATGTGTGATCAGTTAAATGTCTCTGTTTCCGTTTCAGTCTCAGGGTCGGTATGAGATCATGCTCTGTCTGGAGAGGATCCTTCGTGGTTTGGGCGTCGGCGCCGTCTCCTGTCATCGCGACGTCTACAAGGCGGCAAGGACCTGCCTGACAGACCGTTCCATGGCCGTTCGCTGCGCCGCTGCCAAGGTAATGGTCACCATGACGACCGTGTCCTGTTGGACATGTTAACGTCACCAACACTCCCACAGGTTTATGTCCTGGTAAATGAATGGATCAGATGTCCCTGTGAAATCCAGGTCCAGAGGTCTCTGTGTCTCAGTCCAGGTCCAGATGGTCTCTGTGCCTCAGTCCAGGTCCAGATGGTCTCTGTGCCTCAGTCCAGGTCCAGATGGTCTCTGTGTCTCAGTCCAGGTCCAGATGGTCTCTGTGCCTCAGTCCAGGTCCAGATGGTCTCTGTGTCTCAGTCCAGGTCCAGATGGTCTCTGTGTCTCAGTCCAGGTCCTGGTCCAGATGGTCTGTGCCTCAGTCTGTGTTGTTTGTGTCCAGTGTCTCCTGGAGCTGCAGAGGGAGGCGGTCTTCCTGTGGACCACCGAGTTGGACAACATGGCCACGCTGTGTTTCAGGGCCTTCGAAGGTTCCAACGCCAGTGTCCGAGTGTCGGTGTCTGAGCTGTTGGGGACACTGTTGGCTGCAGCTGTGGAGCCGCCGCAGCGCCCCGGTAACGCTGCCGTCGCCACCGCCGTGTTCACACCGCCACAGTAATATAAACCAAGTATCAGCAGATGAGCTCAATTCTCTGTGTTTTTTTTCCCAGCAGCCCCCAGGCAGGGTGTGCGGGGCCGGACGTCGCTGGAGGAGGTGATGGATCTGTTGTTGGGGGGTTTCCTGAGGGGTGGGGCTGGGTTTCTTCGAGCCAGTGGAGACATGTTGAAGGGGACAAGCTCCGTCAGCAAAGACATCCGCATGGGGGTCACTCAGGTGGGTTACCATGGCAACGACCTAACAACTGACACATATGGCAACCACTTAACCCCCCCACACCTCCTCCTCTTCCTTCTTCTCTTCCTCCTCCTCCTCTTCCTTCTTCTCCTCCTCGTCCTCCTCCTCTTCTTCTTCCTTCTCCTCTTTCTTCTCCTCTTCCTCCTCCTCCTCTTCTTCCTTCTTCTCCTCTTCATCCTCCTCCTCTTCTTCCTTCTTCTCCTCCTCGTCCTCCTTCTCCTCTTCCTTCTCCTCCTCCTCTTCCTTCTTGTCTTCCTCCTCCTCTTTCTCCTCTTCCTCCTCCTCCTCTTCTTCCTTCTCCTCCTTGTCCTCCTCGTCCTTCTCCTCCTCCTTTTCTTCCTCCTCCTCTTCCTTCTCCTCTTCTTCCTCTTCCTTCTTGTCTTCCTCCTCCTCTTCCTCTTTCTCCTCCTCTTCCTTCTCCTCCTCCTCTTTCTCCTCCTCACCTTCTCTTCCTCCTCCTCAGGCCTGTGTGGTCTTCGTCTCCTCCCTCGGTGCCTCCTGGTTGGAGTCCAACTTCTCCTCCTTCCTGTCACTGCTGATGGAGTTGGCGTCCCACGGTAAAGTGACTCAGACGGCGAGCGACACCGTGGTGACGCGGCGCTGTGTCTCCTTCATCCTGAGGAGCACCCTGGGATCTCTGCTGGGGGAGAAGGCCCAGACCAACGCCGCCAAACAGCTGTGTGTGTGCGTGGCGGCGCACAAACGGATCATCGGTGAGCGCCGTCAGAGGGGGAGAGGTCAGGGGACGGAGCAAGGGGGCGGAGCTAACCTGTGTTTGTGTGTGTGTTTGTTGGGCGTAGATGCAGCCCTGACCGATGGAAACGTGGAGACTAGAGGTTCATGTGCAGACGTGTCGGCCAGTCAACACGTCCTGGTCTGTTGTCTAATGGAGCTGGGAGCACTGGTCCAGGGTCTGGGATCCACGGCAGGACCCCTACTCACAGACACCCCTGCAGGTCTGAGGACACACACACAGAGACACACACACACACACACACACACACACACACTGACACAGACGTCATCAGAAGAATTAATTCCATGATTGTTTTTTTCTTTTCTTCCAGGTCTCTTGGACTCCGTCGTCTCCGTCCTCCTTCATCCTGCCTCCACGGCCCGTTTAGCCGCCGCCTGGTGTCTGCGCTGCGTCGCCATGGCAATGCCATCCCAGTGTTCCTTGCTGCTGGACCGCTGCGCCGAGCGTCTGGTGGCGCTGAAGTCGTCCCCCGAAGCGGTGTCTGGGTACGCGGCAGCCGTCGCCGCCCTGGTGGCCGCTGTGCAGCAGTGCCCTCTGGGAATACCGAGCACCAAGGGGAAGGTAAGGCCGATCCTGAACAGGAAGAGCTTCCTTATGTGAACCGGTTTAGACCAGTACAGACCGGTGGGTCCAGGTGGTTCTGGGTGTTTTTATACCTGTGGTCATGGTCATGTTCTGTTTCCTTATGTGGGTCCAGGTGGTTCTGGGTCTGGGTGAAGACCTGCTCCGTTCAGCTGCTCAGAACAGTCGTATCTCCCTCCAGAGGACTCAGGCCGGGTGGATGCTCATCTCCTCCCTCATCACCATGGGTAACCGTCTGAACATGAGCCTTCTAACATCAACCCTTTCAAGTGTCCCGCTGTTCTACATGAGGTGGTCTTAACATGTGATAGGAGCTGTACTAACGGTTCTCTTTCTAATGTAAATGTGATGCCATCAGACTCATGCGCACATGTATCACACTGAGTTTATGAAGTAAATATGGATCTGGTCCCAACTCCACCAGTGCAGTGCAGAAGTATGACCTGTCACATTTCAATGAAGTAAAATCATAAATGATCATAAATTTGATATATCATAAATATCATAAAATTATCATACTTCTGTTCATTTTTGGCTCATTTATCATAAATGTATACAAAAAACAATCCAAAAAATCAACAAAATTAATAAAAATAGTTGATTTTCCACTCCTTTCTGTCCAGGGCCGGCCGTGGTGGAGCTCCACCTCCCTCGCCTCCTCCTCCTCTGTCGCTGTGTGTTTCCGGCGTCTTTGCGGGAGCAGGACATGGAGCTGCGTCGAGGGGACTACTTTACGTGGCAGGTTACGTTGGAGGGCCGAGCTGGGGCGCTGTGCGGTTGGTACAAGCAGAACCCAACTCTTTACATAACTTGAGGTGAACCACACCAGTCTTAAGTGTGTGTTTGTGTCCAACAGCCATGAAGAACCTGCTGCTGCACTGCAGGAACCTGGTCACCAATGACATCATCAGCCGTCTGCTCACGCCATTGGCCTGTTCTGTGGCCCTGCTCACCAAGTCAGTCTGTGATATGTTATCCTTAAAGGTTAAAGTGGATGGTTTTAGTTGGTTTTAAAGGTTAAAGTGGATGGTTTAATTGGTTCTAAAGGTCAAAGTGGATGGTTTGGTCAGTTCTAAAGGTGAAAGTGGATGGTTTAGTGGGTTCTAAAGGTCAAAGTGGATGGTTTGGTCAGTTCTAAAGGTGAAAGTGGATGGTTTAGTCGGTTCTAAAGGTTAAAGTGGATGTTTTACTTGGTTCTAAAGGTTGAACGTTTCCTGTCCGTTGTTGCTGATCTGTGTGTTCTGTTTCTGTCCAGGTTGCCGGTTCTCCTCAGGTCCTATGGTTCCTCCATCCGGACCTGGTCGGTTGTCTATAGACTCCGAGTCTATGAGCTGCTGGCTCTGCTGCCGCCTCACAGTTACCACGGTAACGCCAGGCCTCCATTAAACAGACTCCTCCCCCTCCTCTGCGGTGTCTCATGGTTCTGTTGTTCTTGTTCTGCAGAGAGTTTTGGGTTGGTGATGAATCAGCTGGTGTCGGATCTGTCGGGTCAGGACAACCTGAACCAGCTGTGTTCGGAGCTCACTCTGCTGCCGCCGCTCTGTCACCGTGACGATCTACCGCTGGTCGGCCACTTCCTCCAAGACCCCGCCCACCGCTACATCGAGGAGCAGGTGGGTCTGTGTTTCTGGATCAGCCCCCACATTCACAGGAACGTTTAGCACCGGGAACTTGTTGACCTGTTCATCTGCGGTTTGTGTTTCAGTTCCATTTGTTCACCTCAGACTCAGTCACTTCCTGCTTCGTTTGTTTTCATGTTGTTGTTTTTTTCTGTAAATATGCGATAGTTTGGACACAGACAGACACCGATGATTACAGTGACCACTAGAGGGCCCCAGTAAAGGTTAAAGGTTAGAGGTCACCGTCCACTTCCCGTAGCTTAGTAACACTTACCGCTTAGAGTAGGTTTTAATTTTAGTCCATATTAAGGTATTTATTATATCTATTTTAACATAGTTTTTTGTACTTTTGTGTATTTCTTGTTTACTTTAGTGCGTGGTAGTACATTTTTTGTATATTTTAGTGGAATTTGAGATTTTTAATATGTATATTAGCATATTTTTTCTGTTTTGTAGTGGATTCTTGTGTATTTTAGTGTACTTCTTGAGTATTTTTGTGTCTTTAAGTGCATTTTTTGTGCATTTTAGGGCATTTTAGTGAATTTCTTGTGTAGTTTACTGTATTTTTTTGTGGATTTTACTGTATTTTAGTTCATTTTTTTGTGGATTTCAGTATATTTTAAGATTTTTAATATTTTATGTTGGTGTTTTTTAGCATATTTTTTCTGTATTGTAGTGCATTCTTGTGTATTTTAGCTTATTTTAGTGTACTTCTTTAGTATTTTGGTGTCTTTTGGTAAATTTTTTGTGGATTTTACTGTGTTTTAGTAAATTTTTTGTGGATTTTAGTAAAATTTTTTTAGTGCATTTTAGAAAAATTTATGTAGATTTCAGTACATTTTCTGTGGATTTTAGTACATTGTAGTACATTTTTTGTGGATTTTAGTGCATAAGGTCCAGGCTCTTGTGATGGTATTGGTCAAATTTGATGTTCATTGTTCACTTTTTGTAGCTTTTCTTTAACAACTGATCCAAACACAAACCAAGTGCATCTGGTGTTAACAGTTCACAGATGTCACTGGATTAAATATGGAGGGAGAACGGAACACTGACAGTGTGTCCCGCCAATCAGAGATCTTCAACACACAGCCCTGCCCACAAGAATTCCAGGGATCTAATGAGTCCCACCCCCTACTAGGAACTTTAATGGGGTTTGGGATGGAGGGGCTGTTTTTACCGGGTAAATTCAGTGGAAACGCACCGAGGTTTTCCTGCATTTGAAAGGGGGTTTTGATGTTTAAATGAGATAAATGATGATGGACTCCAGTCGATACTGAACCACTGATGATTGGGTTTGTGTTTCCATGGTTTCAGCTCCACGGCAGCAATGTGGGTGGAGCCTCTATGGACAATGACCCCTTTAGTCTGTGTAACCCCGGTGATGAAGCTCCTGCTCCTCTTCCTCCTCCTGTGGCTCTGACCGCTGTCGCCGTCCAACTCTTCGGGACGCTGTTCCCTCACATAATCTCCGCTCAGAAGTAAAAGCGCATCTGTGAATGTTGACCAGGATTTAAAGACGTTTGTTTCGGTTTGTAGTGAATCATCCCTGAACGTATGAACATGTCTTGTTGTTTTTCTGTCAGAGTGAAGATTCTGGAGCAGTTTGTGGAGACGGTGAACCAGGTCAAAGGTCAGCGACAGCAGACGGTTCAGACCCACGTGTGTGCTGCCCTCTGCAGTCTGCTCAAGGTACTGCACCTTTAACAACTCCAGGAGGCACTTGCATTGAAGCAGCATTCACTCATAAAAGAGCCACAAGAATAAAGTACATGTCGAAAATAACAATGGACACAAGGTGCAGAAAGCAGCAATTAGTTAAAAAGATGAGTATCGGTGAGTCTAAAACAGGATTTACAAATTAAATAGAAAAGGTAGCGGAAATGACTGATAAGATGACTGAGTGTTGGCTAGTTCCATGAGTCACAGCCATTTTTTATCTAATGCTTGATTTAACAGTAGTCTCTTTTCCATTGACCCTCAAATTGAATGAATATAACTTGTTCTTAAAAATTTACCTAATGGAAAAACAATAATTTCACCGAAATTTTTGTGCTGGCAAGAGGTGGATTTTCAGGCATAGTGAAATTGGTATCACACATAACTGCAATGGAAAGACCTTTTTCCGCAACTAGAGGCACGTGAAGGAAAAAAAAAACTGACTTTAGCGGATGTTAAAACAAGTGAAAAAGAAGAGTTTAAACCAAACATGGCATGTATGTGTGGACACACCAGGAAACCACATCATTTTAGAATTTAGTAGTCAGTTTTATTAATTTTTTCATCATTTTATTAAATTTTTGTTTAGTTTTGCTAATTCTTCATTATTTAATTTTTTTTTTATTGTTCAGTTTTTCTTTGGTTTAGTTTTGTTTGAATCTAGTGACGTAGAATCCAACTTCCTGTTATTGTTTTCTATGATTTTAGTTGTTTTTCCACACGTTCAGATGTAACTGAACTAAGTAAATCAGATGAACCTGTTTACATGCATGAAGACATGGGAGGACTAATCCAGGTGTGTTAATCTGATTGATTCTAATCAGATTACTGCTGTTATCTGATCATACAGATCAGATTAGACTGTTTATATGATCAATAATAATCAGATATTGATCAAAGGATCAGTGTGAATGGGGTCAGTGTCATCAGGGTTCATCTGTAGATCTACATCTGAATATACATGAATATAAACGTATAAATGATGGGGTCCAAGACGGTGCCCTGAGGGATCCCATTATTAATGTACTCAAACACAGATTTATGATCAATAATAATCTGATAACTGCACTGATCAGATCCTGATCAGAGTATTAGTGTGGATGGAAACGGGGTTGGTGAACCGGTACAATCCTCCTGTCAGCTGCTTCTGTTCAGACTATGTGCAGGTTTAGAGGAGGATGAGGTCTGTGTTCTAACAGGGTTTGGGTCCTCAGCTCCAGGCCGGTGTCCGTGGTCCCTTGGGTCCAGAGGACATCCGTCCCCCGGCCCTGTCCCTCCTGTTGGGGGCGCTGGAGAGCAGTAGTCCTCTGCTGCGCTGCCTGGCGGCTGAAGGTCTGGCCCGTCTGGTTCAGGTGGTTAATGACCCCGGGTTCACCGTGTCCGTGTCCCTGCTCTGCTTTGACAGGTGAGTGGGTGGGGTTTAAGAGGTGGGCGGGGCTTAACAGGTCAACACAGCTGGAAATGTTAATTATGGGTCGATATGTGTCTTACTTTTGTGTCTAAAAACAAACCGCAAACCTGTCATATCCTCCTCTTTTTATTAGCGCTGCCAGTACTGACTAATTTTCTAACGATTAATCTTTCAACAAATTTTTCGATTAGTTGACTAATCTAAATGACCAGTTTACAAAAAGAAAATCAAGTGTTTGTGAGTTTGTTGTGTCCATTTTCTTTTGAATACAACTCGAGGACCAAGACAAATGTAAACAGTATAAAGAACTGAAATATTACCAAATGGAAAATTACAAGGTGGAATATTTTCCACATAAGAGTGTGTGTGTGTGTGTGTGTGTGTGTGTGTGGGGGGGGGGGGGTGAATAGGTGTGCACGGATCCGCAGACCCGGGGGT
>JAPQRP010000017.1:25721997-25734566 GCA_037367295.1 Apogon hyalosoma
CAGGTCCAGCAGAACATGTGGACCCGCAGGTCCAGCAGAACATGTGGACCCGCAGGTCCAGCAGAACATGTGGATCCGCAGATCCAACAGAACATGTGGACCCGCAGGTCCAGCAGAACATGTGGATCCGCAGGTCCAACAGAACATGTGGATCCTCAGGTCCAGCAGAACATGTGGATCCTCAGGTCCACAACAGGTGCAACTGTGGAGGTTCATTCAACCATTTAATGGAGCTTTCAGCTGATAAAGTGTGGATACATTTATACAGAAAAAGTTTCTTCAGTTTTGAGAAATTTAGATTTTTAACATTAAAAAAAAAAAAAAAAATTCTAACTGTTCCTTTCCTTCTACTGCTCCATATGTTGATGGTTTAGAACATGTAAGTGGTTCCAGATATCAGTCTAGTTCCTATTGGTCACTGATAGAAGTCATACATGGACTGTGATTGGATGAGCTGAGTTGTCCTCCAGTGAAAGTCCCGCCCACTTCTAAAGTTAGATTGACCTGCATCCAGACCACAGGACTGGAACAGAGGCTCCGTTCACAGCAGGACTGAACGCACTATTGAGATTTTTGGGTGAAATCTGATTTTTTTTGTGTTGGTTCATTTTCCACATTAAATGTGACTTCTATCAGTTTTAGTCTGAACTGAATGTGATCCTGAAGTGACCCACATGGACTACAGAGGTCCTGAAGTGATCCACATGGACTACAGAGGTCCTGAAGTGATCCACATGGACTACAGAGGTCCTGAAGTGACCCACATGGACTACAGAGGTCCTGATGGAATACGTGTCCACACAGACACACACTGTGTTCACAGTAAATCTGTTTTCCTGCTCCTCTTCCTGGGACACAGAACTGTGACGTTTCTCACATTTCAATGATGTAAAGGTCGGATAAATGTGACCTGTCCGTTCAGACTGAAGTCACATTGGAAAATATCAGATCCGCATCAGATTTGGGACCACATATGAAAGTGGTCTGGGTCGGATTAGTGCTGTTCAGACTGTGTGGAACAGATCGCATCCAGGTCACAGATGGACCCAAACATCAGATTTGGAAAACACTTTCCTGCGTCTGACGGAGCCTTAGACAGAACCTGACAGATTCTACGGGGGCTGATTCACGTAGAACAGACACTGATGCACACAGACTCTGGAACTGGTTTTGTTTGATTCCGGTGAAAGGCCAAAGTTTAGCCCGATCCGAACTCCACCCAGGTTAAAGCAGCCTCGCTCAGATTCCGTTCTCCGTTGTTTAACTTTGAACATGTCTGCTGTAGCAGGGCTGGTGAAGGAATGTGGCGCCGCCCGATTGGAATCAGCACACACTTTATTGGAATTCAATGAGCGACGACAGGGCGGTGTCCGGCGTCTGGAATAAGGTCACGGAGACGCGATGAAGATTCACGGTGTGTCCATACGTGCAGGAGGGCGTGTGCTTCCATATGTATGTCCGAAAGCGTGTGCGTGGTCGTAACGGCTGGAATCGTTTAGCGGCGCAGGTGTGCGGCGGTGCGGGTGTGTTGTTGTGTGTGTGTTTGTGTGTCTGTGTGCGAGGGCAGGAGTCAAGTGGGTGAATAAGTACAGACATCAATAACCCCAGGACACGTGCATGAAATTACACAAAGCAAATCCATCATGGAGGAGCAGCAGCAACGACCGACTGGCCTGAAGGTGACACGCAATCACAGCAGAGGAGGGAGGGTTGACGGTTCAATTCCCTCTGATATTCAACAAAAAAACAAGTGCAGAAGAAGGAAGAAGATGAAGAAGAACGAAAAGAACACGGAGAAGAAGGAACAAACAAGACCTGATGTTAAATAACACGAAGAAGACAAAGACGACGACGGGGAACGTGAGGGCTGAGATGAACAGGAAAAGAAGAAAAAGATGAAAAACAGCAACAGGATGAGGAAGACGACAAAGAAGAAGATATAATATTCAATAATAAAACCACATCCAGTTGTTGACATGTCAATAGTATCATGCAAGAAGATAATTTAAGCATAAACATGGACCTAAAGGAAAAACGACAATTTGGCCAAAATTCTCGTTCAATTAAAAGTTTTTGCGCTGGCAAGAGGTGGTTTTTCAGCTGTAACGAAATTGGTTTATCACACAAAACTGCAATGGAAAGAGCTTTTACCGCAACTAGAGTCACATGAACAACAAAAAAAAAAAAGATGTTGACGGACGTTACAACGAGAAGAAGAGTTTAAAAGAAACGTGTGTATGTGTGGACACAGCAGGAAACCACATCATTTTAGAATTTAGTAGCAGATCGAGGGGGAATATAGAAGAATGAATAGATGTGTAAACCAACAGCAGATTAATGTTCATGTTTATGGAATGACTTCTACTGTCAGCTCACAATAAGAAAGAAACAAATCATCGCATTTGGGATTTGATGGAAAATCCCACATTACACACTTCAGTTTTTACGACATTTTGTAAATATGGGTAAAGTTTAGCGCAGATGTCCGATGGAAAAGAGACTATTTTCAGAAGACGAAGAGGAGGAAGAAAAATATGAGGAGCATGAAGACCGAGAAGGCTTTCTTTTTCCCTCCGTGTGGACATTTCACAGTAAGAGCAGCAACAAACAACAAACAAGTGCAGAGAAGAAGAAAAAGAACAAACAGAACAGGGACAGAAGGCACATGTTCAAGTCCAGACGAGTTTCCAGCTTTAGGTGAAGTTTATGGTTGAGGAACTTAAAGCGGTTCCACATCGAACACCAGGGAATTCATCTGATTCATGGAGGCTTTGAAAAGCATGAAAACAAAACATCCAAATCTGACCCATTTGTTCTTGTTCCACAGTAAATGTGTCTTAACCCTGTCATGTATTAACTATGAGAACCTTAGTCAATATATTTTCCTGAGTGGTTTTATTCGTCCTAAAAAAAACAATGCAATTGAATTTTTTTATGACCCTATTTTTCACTGAGCTATAAAAATGTCCACTCATTAGGACACCACGGGTTGAATGTTTGACGCAAAGAAACATTTAAAACCATCCTCAGAAAGTGAAAACTATGAAATAACAGTTTTAATGCAGCTAATCTGATGTTTTCTCATATTTTCTCATGCTCTAATACTAGTTCTTACTCACTTCATGGAGATAAAATTTTAAAAAAAAAAATCAACTTTTTGTTGAAGAAAACTGTTAATTACAATCTAATAATAACTAGCAACTGATTTATCCTAAACCATGTTAGTGCAGATCAGGTTTATGAAGAACAGCAAAGTTACAGCAATGGTATGAACTGCAGTGTATTATGGGATGGCGCTTGAGCGTCCACTGTGTTGGTTTATATGGAACTAAAACAACAGAACCCATGAATATACAAGAGAAGAGCCGTAAAAGAACCGTCCACTGGAGTGAAAGGGTTCATTTAATCGTCAAGGACATCCAGTTTGAAGTTCCGTTCCTGAATCCTTCACAGGTGGAACCGTGAGCTCCTCTCCTTTTTTTTTTTTTTTAACCAATTTCTGCAAACTTTGCTGATTCACTTCATTAAATGCCTTTTCCATGTGTTTCTGAAGTACATTCAAGAACAATTATTAGCTTTTTATAAGTTCCATAGACTTTTATTGGCAAATAAATCGCATTTATGCAAAGGAGTCGATTTGTGGAACTGCCAAAACATTTGGCATCGAATGTAGATCATAAAACCTGAAATATTTCAGCAGCTTGGACTCAGATGTTCGGAACAAAACCTGAGCCACAGAAAATCCACTTGGACTAAAAACAGAGACACTCTGCAGGTTTTTGTGACGTTTTATAATTAACAACATGATGCAACTGGTAAAAACAGCAACGTTTAGTCTGCGGACTTTCATCCATGGCTCTGATGGTGCGTTTAGGTTCCACTCAGGAGCGTCCGCTGAGTAAAATACAATGGGTTTTTCCAGCATTTGGGCTTTAAAAATATGACAGTTATTGAGTATTTGGTATTTTCTTTATGATCCAAAAAAATGTAAAACAGTTAAAAACCAACTGTATGAAAAACATTCGGACATTAATACGACTGTGTAGATTATGGGCTTTAGGTGCTTAAAGGACCAAAGGAAAACTATGAAATCATACAAGACACAACAAAACACACCACAGAACAAACACAGGACGTTCCAAACCGAACCAGTCAAACATAAAAGCACCAGAACAAACCGAGGGAAAACCAGCTTCAGCTCAGACCGAAGAAGAAACGGAGGAAAACGGAAAGGAGCCTGTTTTACATAAACAAATGCAGTCTGGGTTTGTTCTAAAGCAGCGTTTCCTCCACCGGCTCCATCTGTGGACGACACACATTTAACACCAGATGACAACGTTGGAGATGATTGACAGGCTCATTACAACAGACCTGGGATCAGAGTTTAAAGGTTCACAGGAGAAAGAGGCACAAATTTAACAGAACTTTAAGAAAATCAAACTGAAAAAGAACAAATGAAATAAAACACACTAAAAATGAGTCTGATATGATTATAAAGAAGTGAAAGTGTTTAGGTGATGGTTTTTTAAATAATAAAATGTCAAACTGTGACTAAAGTTCAGTTTTTAAAGGTTTATTCTCTGTTTTCACTCTTTTATCACCGTCTGAAGATGTTTTAAACAAATACAAAATCAGTTTAAAGTGTTTGACAAATGTAGAAATAAAACCATGGGATGAACACAGATGATGCGTTCAGGGTCTTCATGTCTTTTAAACAGACGTACATTTATGTCTGAAGGTGGATTTCAGTTTAATCCAGTATCTGAACATGAACTTTAACCCAACGTTTTCAAAACTGAACTGATCCTGTTTTTAATCCAGGTTTTTCCAAAGACCTTCAGGATTTTTCTCCATATTTGTTCTGTTTCTTCTTCTTTGTGTCTAGAATCACGTCTTTTCAGTGTTTTCTCTCATCAGGGCATCAGTTCCAGGTCTGACTGATGCCACCTCCTCCTCCTCCTCCTCCTCCTCCTTCTAACAGAATAATCAATAGTCATTCCACCTCGGGGGCTCCTTCCTCCTGCAGGGGCAGAACAGGTGACCACGCCGAGGGCAAAGAGGAGACGAGAGGAGGTAATGAGGGCACAGGAGAGGAGATGAGGAAGAGGAGAAGGAGGAAAAGAGGATGAGGAAGAGAGGAGAAAGAAGAGAGGGGAGGAAGAGAGAGGAGGAGGAAGAAGGGGAGGAAAAGGAGGAAAAGCAAACTGAAGTGGAAGAAAAGGAGAAGAAAAAAAGGAAAATGATGAGGAAGAAAAAGAGGTGGCAGACTGGAGTGATGGACTCCATCCTCTCCTCCTTCCTTCCTCCTCTCCTTCCTCCTCTCCATCTCCTCCCTCCTCTCCTTCATCTCCTCCCTCCTCTCCTTCCTCCTCTCCTTCATCTCCTCCCTCCTCTCCTTCCTCCTCTCCTTCATCTCCTCCCTCCTCTCCTTCCTCCTCTCCTTCATCTCCTCCTCCTCCTCCTCAGGTTGTTAACATCAGCATCTGGCTGCGTCAGAGCACAAGGAGGTCATGACCAGGGATGACGAAGATGAGGAGGAGGAGGAGTAATATGAATGTGGGAAACAGTGATACAGCAAAGCAATAGAGTGAGAATGTGTGTGTTTAACCAATCAGAGGAGGAGGAGGAGGAGGAGGAGGATAATTGAAGAGTGTGTTTTCAAGGACAGGTAGATATCGGTTGAAGAGGAAAACAGTCCAGTCAGCAGGTCTGAGCTGATTACATCCTCTGTCTACAGGAGGAGGAGGAGGAAGAGGAGGAGAGAGGAGGAGGAAGAGGAAGAGGAGGAGGTGGTAGAGGTGCATTTTGTCTTTTCCTGAGTTTTTAAATAAAGTTTTGTTGAATCCAATAAAATTTTTTTTTTTCTTTGTTTCAAACCGACTCACTGTGACAGATTAAAAGTTGATCCACTTTAATAAAACCACACTTTTTTCATTGAATTCATTCACGTTTTCTTTGTTTTATTTCTACATTTTACTAAACATTTGAAACTGTTTTTCTGTTTGTTTGTGACATAAAACATCTTAAACCAACACGACACTTTTTCATCATTCAAACTCTATTTTCCAGCTCATTTTGGTTTTTTTGACTCCTACAGGGTCGGTTCCACTTTGGTCACGACTCCACAGCGTCGGGATCACCTGCACTGGTTCTATAACCTTCTGGGTTCAGGAACGGACCCCGACACAAAAACTACTACACAATCGGACTGCTTTACGGACACGTCATTGATACGTCACATAACTGATGGGGGCGTGTGCACAGCGACCGACAGTGAGCGGAGTTTGGGGTCAAGGCTTTTGAGCTTTTATGTTTGTTTTTAAGGAATAAAGGAGTCGAGCTCCAGGGGACCGTTGGCTTCCCAGAGGAGTTTAAGGACCGTTGGGTCATGGCTCACCCAACAGGACCACAACTCCGACCTCACCACTGATGGCTTCGGGACCCCCTTCAGACTGGACCGCAATACTGCAGTAACAGGTCAAACCCAGGGAGGCGGAGTCTGTCTGTATACGACTGAACGATACTGCAGCTCTGGTGTTATCACAGAACTAATCCAGACACCAGAGACTGGACTGTTGTCGGTGTCACTGAGCCCATTTTACCGGCCCCCGGGAGTTCCCTCCAGGGCCGGTTCTAGGAGGGGCAAACCCCCCTAGAACTGGAAAAAACAAACCAATCAATCAAATTTTATTTATATAGCATTTTACAGCAACATAAAGAAGACCAAAGTGCTTTACATCTAAAAGTATGATTGAATTATAAGATAGAAACAGTTTAATCAAACACTATACAAATGCATAAAACAATAAGACACAAAACAAATATTTAAAAAACTAAACAAACATCCTGCCCCCTCAAATTCAAGTTTGCAAAGTTTCAGGGGGTAGATAAAAGATAAATGAGCTTCACAACAGCAGGAGACTTAGAGGAACTACTAAGGTGTCTTAAGTTTCACTTTCACTTGGCAAAGGGAAACACCCATTCTGCAGACACACTGTATTTGATGTGGTACAGAGATCGCAGACAATCTCACCAGACGCTCCGAACCTTATACTGGGTGATTTTAATCATGTCTCATTAAAGAAGACCCTCGTACATTTCTATCAGTGTGTCTCCTGTCTTGCTACAGGAAGTCTGTCGGCATCAATAGTCACTTTTCCATTGACCCTAAAATTGCGCTAATATAATTTGCACATAAAAAAATTACTTAATGGTAAAATGAGAATAACGCTGAAACTCTTGTTTTTCGATGACAAGTTTTTGTGCTGGCAAGAGGTGGATTTTAGGGCGTAGCACAATTGGTATATCAGGCAAAACTGCAATGGAAAGACCTTTTTTCCACAACTAGAGTCACAGAATAAAAAAAAAAACAAAAAAAAAACTGATGTTGACGGATGTTAAAACAAGAGAAGAGGAAGAGTTTAAACCAAACGTGTATGTGTGGACTCACCAGGAAACCACATCAGTTTAGAATTTAGTAGCAGATAGAGGGGGAAAATAGAAGAAGAATGAACATATCTGTAAACCAACACCAGATTTATGTGCATGTTTATGGAATGACTTCTACTGTCATCTCACAATAAGAAAGAAACAAATCAACGCATTTGTGATTTAATGGAAAAATCGACATTATGCACTTCTGTTTTTACAACATTTAGTAAATATCAGTAAAGTTTTGCGCAGATGTCCGATGGAAAAGGGACTAATGGCTTGTCAACAAATGCATGAGTATTAATGAGATACAGATTTTAACGACAGTTGTTACAGACTATACCATTTCTTGACTTTAGGGGGACCAGCGAAAGTTCTGTGGTGTTATTTTAATCAACTGTAAAAATAATACTTATTCAAAGTCAGACGGTGATAAAAGTACAACAGAGCAAAACAGAGAATAAACCTCTAAAAACTAAACTTTAGTCACAGTTTTACACTTTATCATTAAAAAAAGAATCATTAACTAAATAAACACTTTCACCTCTTTATATCAGACTCATTTTTAGTGCATTTTATTTCATTTATTCATTTTTTTCTGCTTGACTTTCTTAAAGTTCTACAAAGTCTGTGCTTCATTCACATGTGAACCTTTAAACTCTCATCCCAGGTCTGTTCTAATGAGCCTGTCAATCATCTCTAATGCCCTCATCTGGTGTTAAATATGTGTTTGCTCCTAAAACAGTGATTTGGTGGCGTCCGCAGATGGACCTGGGAGGCGGTGGAGGTGGAGAAAACGCTGCTTTAGAACAAACACAGACTGCATTTGTTTATGTAAAACACAGAAAAACTGACTAACAACATGTTTGTGCTTCTGTTCGGCTCCTGAAAACTGTTTTGCTTCGTGTGCAGCATCATTTACATTTTCATCCATTTCTCCATCTGGGACAAAACCAGAGTCCGTGTCAGAACGGCGAGCTGAAATTTACACATTGTTATTGGGTAACGATGTACAAACCGCCACCGCTGACGCTCAATCGCCGGCCAGAGACATTTTCTATGCATTTTCCTCCCAAAGACAAATGTAAATTCAGTTTGAAAAGGAAAGCAATTTTCAGTCAGGCATCGACAAAAACACGTCTGAGGAGCGATCACTCCTCCGACGCTGATCACCGTGGTTACGAGGACGACCAGACAAACGCAATCCCACCAAATCATAGAGGGACGAAGAATATGACGATGACAAAGATGAAAGTTTAAGACAAGTTAGAGCGAAAGTTTAAGAAGAGGAGGAGAAAGAGGAGGAAGAAAGAAAAGGAAGGAAGAAGAGGAAGAATAGGATAAAAAAAAGATTAAAATGATGACAGACAAGGAGGAAGAAGAAAAGGATAAAAGGACGAGGAGGAAATCAAACAGATGAATGATGAAGAGGATGAAAAAGGAGGAAGAGGAGGAAAAGGAGGAAGAGGAGACATCACAAGGAGGAAGATGATAAAAAAGATGAAGAGGATGAAAAGAGAGGGAGGACAAAGCATAAAAGAGGAGAGGGTATGAAGGAAGAAGAGAACAATGATTAGGAAGAGAATGGAAAAAGAAGAGGAGGAAGAGCAAAACAAAGTAGAAGAGGAGGAAAGAAGGAGGAAAAAAGAGGAAGTGGATAAATGAGGAGGACAAAAAGGGATGGAAGAAAGGAGGTGGATGTAGAGCAGGAGCATGATGAAGAGGAGAAGGAGGAAGAGGAGGAGGAAAAAGAGGAGGAGAAGGAGGAAGAGTAGGAGGAAAAAGAGGAGGAGAAGGAGGAAGAGTAGGAGGAAAAAGAGGAGGAGAAGGAGGAGCAACATGAAATGGGAGGAAAAGAGGAAAAGGAATAAGAGGAGGAAGAAATCCATGTGAGACTGTGAACCTCTGCCACCTCTTAGCCCCGCCTTAGCCTAGTCTTAGCCCCGCCTCCCAGTGGTGGTGTCATGTTTCTGTTGAAGTGTCGTTTCCCAACAACTCGTCTGGATCTGGATCGAGTTCCAGCAAAACCAGTGAAACCACCGCCGCTCTGCCAACCCCCCCAGCGGGCTCAATGGGGTAATGGGACGTTTTATTGTGCCGTCGGGCCCCTGGGGGGTGGGAAGGGGGGCGTTGACCACACAAAGCCAACTCTGTGCTGGTGGTTTCTCCTCCACAGGCTCCACTTCCAACACTTTCTCTCTTTATTCACTTTAATCCGTCTCTTCTTCGTCAACGTCCATGAAAACCAGACAAATTCCACAATTAGACGACGTCGAGTCCAAAAAAACAAACACCAGTGGGATGTGAAGCATGTGTGTCATTTAGTCTGTGGTCAACGTTCACCATTTGACTCAAATATGTGTCGATGGATTATGAGCAACAAAGATTGAACTTCAGACCATTTTTACAAAGTACATAAAATAAATCTAATGAAAACCATCTGTACTTTCCCGTTTCCTGTCATAGCTACGACTATCACGATCCACAAACTTTATGTGATGATTAATCACAACAAATGATCAATAACTTAATCAAGCAGAGAAAGATGTGATTCTGGTTTAGACCAAACTGAAGATAAAAGGAGAAAACCCTGGACCTGAACAGAAGACACAACCGAAGTGTCCTGAACCAATGCACTGTTTCTGAAGGAGGAGGAGTAAAGGCCATCATTTACTCCAGAAAATGTTTGATCGAATTCAGTGTATTTTCTAATGGATGATGGAAGAGGAGCAGAAGACAGACAAGCACCTGGACTATCACCGACAACTAGTCCAGAACCCAGGGTCGACCCTGGTCTGGGGTCAAAGGTCACTGTCACCTCTGTGATGCTTCATTATTGAAATCATGGATCAAAACGTTCTACTGGACATGTTTTCCATGGACGTCCATGTAGGTTTCAACAGGACCGTGTACATTCCCAGTGTAGTGAGACTTTTTTTGTGCTGTGTCCAGTAGTTCCAGTACTTTTGGGGTCACTTTAGTAGTTTAACTACTCACTTTAGTATTTGTTCGTCAAACACAGACCGTCCCTTCGTCTTTCCTCCTGAATGTCTCTGAATCCATGTTCATGTCATGACATCACAGCCAACGCTGCCTCTGATTGGCTGGTCCTGGTACCACTCCGATACTTCGCAGATGTGCGATCATTACTAGCGTCGTGTGGTCGTCACCACCGTGGACAACCCCCCCCCCACCGTGACCATATTTGGTTTCATATTCACCACACGAACATTGACAGTTTAACAGAAGCTGTATTTGGTCAGTAGCAGTTGGTCACAGATGTCAACATGCACCGAAAAGTGTCCTCTGCCTTTAACCATCACATACGCTGCATGCACGGAGCAGTGGGCTCCCATGTCAGGGGCCCGGGGAGCAAATGGGGGGTTAAGTGCCCTGCTCAAGGGCACATTAGCCAACAACTGCCTGCCAGTCCACGGAATGGAACCACCGACCCTTCAGTCACAAGCCGACTCCCTCTTTACAAACTCCATTTGTCCAGGGGTAGAAATGGAGTTTGAACTAAAGCCGTGGTGAAGTACTGCAGTTTTACCAGCTACACCAGCAAAGGAGCTTCAGCAACACTGTACCCTCCAGACCATAATATGCATATAAGTGCTGCAGCTGTTACAAGAAGAACATTGGAAAAAATAAGTGTTTACTCTGGAAAAATGTTACATGTGTTGTATTTATTTTCAGGTCGAAGATCATTTCCTCTTAAACAAATGTCCAGACTTTTCTTCATTAAAGGTTTAAGTCGTTTACGTATCGTGTCTCATTTTACTGTTAAATACTAACGTCGTCACATCATTAACAGATGTAAACGTGACGTTCAGGTTCCTCCGTAAATAAGAGCTCTCTGGTTCTCCCTCACACCTGCCGGCTGTGGGCGATCAGACAGGTGTTCCCGCCCGTCTGCCTCCTCTGGGAGCTCGAATCAAGCACTCCTGCAGGCTTTAAGAGGCTCTCATCGGCCCGCGGGTGAGTTTGATTCATCCTGAGAGTCAATCAGGTCGATGAGGGATTCTCCTTCACTCATCCATTTCCATTTTTCACTCCATCCTCCTATCGTCATTCTACATCTGTGTCTGATTTAAGGCGTATTTGTTCCGTTTTTGAGACAATCACCGTATTTGTCCAAATCTCTCATTAATGTAAAAACTCTTTTTATTTTAGTCTAAAAAGATGTTTAATGAACATCACTAAATAAACCGTGTCTCATTTTAAACACATTTTAATGGATTTAATGACAACAACCGCATTGGAAATGGTTGTATTCATAATAATTTATCATTTATGTCATTTTACAAAAAAATTAAAAATGTTCAATGTTTCTGTCAGATTTTTAACCACAGATGCTGTGACTTCAAACTGGAAAACATGGTTAAAAACAATCACGATAAGTATCTGTCTAATGATAAATATCATAATAAAGGTTAAATGATCATTTGTTTGGTTTGTAAATTATGTTTTTTGAGGGAAACTTGAGAAACTGTCAGTTATTTATGGTTTTGTAAAAGATGCAAGAAAAAGATGTAAAATAATGTAAATTGGTTACAAAATGGAATAAATATCAGTCGAAATTGATAAATATGAAAATATGATTATGTCAAATGATTATTTCTTTGCTGAGTAAAAGCTGATAGTTGGTTCTTAAGAAAAGCAGAAAATGCCAAACCCAGATTTGTGGTTTTATAATATTATTGATTTACAATCGACTACAGACCAAATGAAGCTAAACAGAGAATAAAACACAAGTCGACTGATGGGGAATTCTTCAAATCCAACATTTTTGGTTTTTTTTCTTACTCACTAACTGGAGAACTGAACGTCTAAATGTAATAAATACTGTATTATTGTTTTTTTGCTCTTATTTCCCTTTAAAGTCATCGATTGTACGTGAATGTGATCCGACAGGTCGTAAAGCAGAATTCTTCCGTTTATCTCCACAAAAACAGAACAGGTTTGTGATGGTAGTTTATTCTTTTTGTCTGACTAAGGCTCCGTTCACACAGCAGCTCTTCATGCACAACTCAGGTTTTTGGGTGAAATCTGGGTTTTTTAGTGTGTTGGTTCATATTCCACATTAAATGTGACTTCTATCAGTTTTAGTCTGAACTGAATGTGACCCTGAAGTGACC
>JAPQRP010000017.1:25780349-25794822 GCA_037367295.1 Apogon hyalosoma
GAAGAAGAAGATGAGGAGGAGGATGGAGGAGGAGGCTGGAGGAGGAAGAGGAGGATGGAGGGGGATGAAGAAGAAGATGAGGAGGAGGATGGAGGAGGAGGCTGGAGGAGGAAGAGGAGGATGGAGGGGGATGAAGAAGAAGAGGAGGATGAGGAGGAGGGTGAGGCTGGAGGAGGAAGAGGAGGATGGAGGGGGATGAAGAAGAAGAGGAGGAGGATGAGGAGGAAGAATCAAAGTACAGACATAAACTGAGCATAAAGTGACTAAAGCTCAGTTTGGATGAAACTCAGCTCATTTCAAACCCTCGTCTGTGAAAGTGTTTGTGCTGTAAATGTGGGTTGGAGAGTCTGGAGACACGGTTCCAGTAGCTACGTTTGATTTATGTTTGTGACTAAACAGTTTTACGGTGAACTTTCCATCCCAATATAACTAATATAACTAATATAACTAATATAACTAGCCCAGCTCTGTCCTGGTTTCCTGTTCCAGCGCTCCAAACCTCTGAGAACGAGCAATTCATGCACGAAGAGGGGGAGGGACAAATGACAGCTGAGTTTGATGGACATGTCACCGTTCAATCATTTCGATTGAAATGATTGGATGGTGTTTTTTCAGTCCTGTCCGTTCCACAGGCGACTACATTTGTTTATTTTTGTCTCAGAGCATTGAATTAATTGGTTGTAATCAGGGTGTGAAGGGGATTTTAAGGAATAGAGTGAAAAATGCTCCAGGAAAACATCTTACAGCCCATGTTTGACTGTAGTTTTTCATTCTATGGACTTTTATGTTCTTTTTAATGTTCATGTCATATATTTAAACTGTAAAGATCATGTTCATGTATTTAAACTGTAAAGATCATGTGTATTATTCACCCTCAGATGCATAAATGGGTCCAAATGACCTGGTTGTTTTATTGTAATATCTCTGTAGTGAAGAGTTATTATTTCATATTCCAGGAATTCCACATAAAACATGTTATTGACATCATGTCATTTAAATGTTAAATTTACCTTTGATAGATTTTCTTTAATTGTAGTTTTTGTTTTACTGCCCTAAAGCTTCCATAGGTGGGTCAAAATGACCCCATTCATTTACAGTAGAATTACCTCTGAACCTTTGATTCATTTACATTGAGGTGACATTGTTCTATTGCTGTTATATACTATTAAATCATACACTATATATATTTTGGATTTCATATTTTCAAAATATTAAAACATTTTAATTGTTAAAAATGTAGAAAAAAGAATTGAAAAATACAAAATATTTCAAAATTTATTATTATTATTATTTTTAATCAAAATATAAAACAAATGATTATTTTTAAAGTGACAGAGTCATAAAAACACATGGATTTGAGCTGAGGTCATTTTGACCCATTTATGTTGAAGTGGAGGGTCCAGACAAAAACAGTGGAAAAGGAAGATAAAACAAGGTAACGAAAAGAAGGTGATGAAGGGAAAATATATGAAAACTAAGAGGAAGAGAAGGATGAGCGGAGGAGGAGGAGATTACAGGAGAAGAGGGAGGAGACGCAGGGATTAGGAACAAAAGGAAACAGTTTAAGGAGATGAGAGGAGGAGAGACGAGACGAGGACAAAAGCAGGAGGAGAAGGTTAGAGATAGAGCGGCTCAAATGGAAATGAGAAACACACACCGGCCTCATTACATTCATCCCACTGAGGGGCTCGGCTCCGACTAATGCCTGGAGTAGAGAGGTGAAGTGTGCTATCGGCTCGGCTCCGACTAATGCCTGGAGTAGAGAGGTGAAGTGTGCTATCGGCTCGGTTCGGACTAATACCTGGAGTTGAGAGGTGAAGTGTGCTATTGGCTCGGCTCGGACTAATACCTGGAGTAGAGAGGTGAAGTGTGCTATCAGGGCCTGTATAATGTCCTCGATAGCGGATCAGACTCGACACTAACCTGCTTGGTCGTAGTTTCCTGCTGCGACTCTCTCCTCCCTCTCCTCCCCTTTGCCTCCCCTCGTCTCTCCCCCTCCTCTGTATCTGCCTCTCTCATCGCCGAGCAGTTAATTTTGGGATTAATACGCGTGGCGGTGGCGGCCGGCTCTTTTGAGGGATTTGTAGCGGCGCTGCAGACACTTATCTTGGTCATTACGGCGCCCATATTGGATTCAAGCGTTTTAGTATCTGCCAAACATTGGGCGGCGGAGGAGTCTATCAGGGCGACACGCGCCGGGGGATTAAGATAAGGAGGCCCCTCATTACCACTCCTCTCCTCCCGCCCAACGCCAGCGCTGGCAGTGGCCAGGCCTTTGCCTCCGAGGTACGGGTCCTCACCTCGCCTGGCGTCTAGAGGAGGAGGCCTACGGAGGTTGGACAGGGAGGTGTAGTCCACGGGGGAGGGGGGGCTTTTCTGGTTCTGGTAGCTCCGCCTCTCGCCCCCATCTGGACTCAAATACTCGATGGGTTTGAGTCCGATCCCGTTGAACTCTGACTCCGAAAAGCCCAAATCCCTGCGAGGTTTCTTGGGGAGTGCCATGCTGTAGCAGAGGGGGGGGCCCAGGTAGACCTCCTCGGTGCAGGTGGAGAACAGGGTCTCCTCGTCACGGATGTCAGGGCTGGGGGGCGGGGACGCTGCAGGACTCCGACCCACTTCCTCATCTTCCTTGTGCTTTT
Organism: Apogon hyalosoma; assembly: GCA_037367295.1. Classification (NCBI taxonomy): domain Eukaryota; kingdom Metazoa; phylum Chordata; class Actinopteri; order Kurtiformes; family Apogonidae; genus Apogon; species Apogon hyalosoma. The sequence goes on from JAPQRP010000017.1 coordinate 25,782,989, forward strand.
CAGTGTTTAGTTCCAGACCACAGGAGGCGTTACGGAACCCAGGGGTCGGAGGAGCGGCAGGGGCGAACACCTCCGGGCTCGGGCTGGGAGAGGTGTATGATGGGATGGCGTACGGCGCCGGCGTGGAGCCCTTCTCCTCGGAGCATTGGACCACCTCGCCACAGTCGCTGTCGTGGGACGATAACGACAGGTAGTTGTAGAAGTCGCCTTTCCGGAGGTGGAGAGGACGGTGGGAGTGTTCCAGGACCTGGAGGACAGAGGGAGGAGTCTGGATCAGGGTCTGACTTAGACCAGAAGCTGGACGTAGACCAGGACAAAACTAAACCCATTTAACACCAGTGTAGAGTCAAGGAAGAGTACATGTAAACCGGTTTTCAATCCTTGGTTTAGTTTTTACTACTTTTCTTATGTTGCACCAGAACTATACTTTTTAGATGTGAAAGTGGGTGGAGCTTAGAGCAGCAGAGTGCACTCGGTGACAGAGAAACGGAAGATTTTTATTACTTTTAGTAGCATTTTAGTGGTGAGTTCCAGTAAATACACTGCCCGGCCCAAAAAAATGTGGCCCTTCCCATATTTGACTCCACCCCCTTTGGTTTTGGTTCCAGGAGACGTTCACAGTCACATTTTTTTTTTGCCACATAATGTTTATGTTGTGTCACAATAACGTTCATAGTATTTGTTCCATCCATAGTTGCATTCATTTCTGATTATTGATGATGGAAAATCGGACCGCTGCATCACATCCCAGATTAGAGTCTGGACTTTATGGTGGAGAATCCATGTGGAAATGACGTCTGATTGTCCCTGAACCTGATGATCCAGATCAATCCATGTATTATCGGTTCTTTTCATATTCAATTTAGAATCCACAATTGAAAAACGAAAAAATGACTCATTTCATTATTCATGTACAAATCAAAAATCAAACAGTTGTTTTAAATTCTTTCGATTGTTCGCACAAATTAAAAATGTGAAATAATCAAATGGACCAAATGTGTGGTTTCATGTTGACATTTTTGATATCGACTTGGTCTGACCCTGAACTTCCTGACTTCTTCTACTGTGTATAGAACTTGTTTCCCAGTCGTCGGTTCATTACGGAAGCAGGAGCGACTCGTTGGACTGGTTTTAGATACAGTCCGTTCACCTCAGGGTCGGAAATGTACCCATGTTTAATAAAGACCCACATTATTTTCACTGTAAATTTGCATATTCAAATATCGGAGCAAAGTTTTCAGCCTGATTTCTTTCTTGATTTTCAGAAATAAATGAAGACTGGAAACTGATTAGCTTTTAAATTACTTGACTTGCAAAAGAAACGGAAGAAATGAGTCATTACATCCTCCAAGTTTTGATCCGTGATGCGATTTATTGAATTACTCCGACTCACTGAACACATTAACTAAGATAACTTTTGCTACTTCTGGATTCATTTGTCCTCTGAATGTACAGAATATATGAGGTCAAACGGGACGGGATGTGTTTCATCTCCATTATTTCGACTCCTGCAGAGTTAGCTGATGACTCTTCTCACTTCTGTTTGGTTGTGTTGTTGTTTTTTGAATGGAATATTTTAAAAAAAACAAACTGTTTTTCTTTGTTTTTTGTTTGTTTTTTTTATTTGAAAGGTTTGTAGGTTTGTTGTATAATTTGTTTTATTTGCATTGTGTCTGTGTGGCTCTTTATGTCGAAGTACATCTTTATGTAAATGTATAATTCAATAAAACAGAATTTTAAAAAAACCAAACCAAAAAAAAAAAACCAAACAAAAAAACCCTGCGTTCTCACTGTTCGATTTGACGAAGTTAAGCCTCTTGATGAGCCATTATTGTCATGACAACCTGCCTCCATGCCCCCCTCCATGGAGGAAGGAGGGTTTGGAGAAGTGGCCTTAGATGCTCACGTTTTTCTGGTCACGCTCATTGGTTTCTCTTTCTGCAGCTGCAAGTGACCACATTTGGACATATTTGGCGGGTTAGGAATTATGGGTGAGTTAATGCTAAATGCTAGATATGGGCCACGACGACAGTCTAAGGCTCCGCTCACACAGCAGGTCTTAATGCACAATTTGGATTTTTGGGTAAAATCCAATTTTTTGTGTTGGTTCATATTCCACATTAAATGCGACTTCTATCAGTTTTGAGTCTGAACTGAATTCGACCCTGAGGTGACCCACATGGACTACAGAGGTCCTGATGGAATACCAGACCACGCAGACACACACTGTGTTCACAGTAAATATGTTCTTCTGCTCCTCCTCCTGGGACGAAGAACTGTGATGTTTGTCGTATTTCAATGACATAAAGGTCGGATAAATGCAACCTGGCCGTTCAGACTGAGGTCACATTGTAAAATATCAGATTTAGGACCACATATGAAAGTGGTCTGGGTCAGATTAGTGCTGTTCAGACTGTCTGGAACAGATCGGACACAGGTCACATAGGGGTGAAAAAATCGGATTTGGGAAACATTTGGCTGCAGTGTGAACGGAGCCTAATTGTCTGGGGAAAAAAATGTTTTATTCAATAAACACAAACTCTGAAAGTTTGACTCAAAGCTTTGATTTGCTCTAAAATCTAATTAATAAATCAGTAAAGTCCAGATGAACCTAAATGACTCATGGGAAACACATATTGACTTAGTATTTTGTGTAAGCCTGAAAGAATGTAAGACTCCTAGTGGCCATCAGTGGTATAACACGTCTACGCATTAACATTAGGACATGAAGCCCTCCTCCTTTGGGTTTTTATTTATTCACTGTCTTGTGTTTTTCATTGCTTTCATCCTCGTATTTTATTTTTACACACAACATTTTTCATTCTTTTATTGCCGTCTTCTTCTTTAATGTCATTTCTTTGGTCTTTCCATTAGTTTTTTGACATTACCGTTTCATTGTCTGCATTGAACTGAGCAAAGTCATTAACAAAAGCACAAAAACAGACAAACCCACGACAAAATGCATGATTCACTCACAGAAATCAGGACAATATACACTGTTTTGCTCAACTGTATCCATTTGTGAGGTTTCTTCTTCATATTTCTGGTCGTTTCTTCGACTTTTAGTGTTTAGACAGAATTTTATTAGACACACCCATAAAATGGCGTCTGTAGTGACATTTTACAAACTACTGGCATTAGTTTGAGAGACTATTAAAACTGATTTTCAGTGGATAAAACAGCTTCAAATAATAAACATGACTGAACTGATAAGATTTGTTCATGTTTGATATTTGATTAAGATTTATTGATTAATAATTTGGAGTTTGACGTTCAGTTTAACATTTATCTAACTTGAAATAAAGCCAAATATAGTTAATTTTGTGGCCGATTAAGAACTTATTGGTCTTTAATAAACAGTCGATCTGTGATTTATATATTTTGACTATTTTTGTTGTATTTCGTTTGCAGTTTAGAGTGTTCATATTAATATTACATGGTTTGTTTTCACAGTTTTCACTGAATTTTCTGCTCTGATGAAGACTATTTGGAGTCTAAACACTGACTTTAAGGGTTTCATGTTGTTAAATGTTTTCTAATATTCAACACTGAAATGTTAACTTTGAGCTGCATATTCACTGTTTTATCATGTACTGACTAATGGGATTTCTGTGCTTATATATGAATATTCTACAAAGTCTCCCTTTGCCTGGTTTATTTTACCCATAATCCTTTTTATTCTCATTTCAAATGTGTGTTTTTGATCCCATACCTTGTCTCTGATCTGGGTTAACGGTGCAGAACTCTGGTCTGAGTTGGACTCGGCCTGGTTCGGTTCTTCGCTCTGGTTCTCTTTACTTTTTAACGCCAGTGAAGTCATGTCAATAATCTCCATCACAAAGTCGTGTACATTCTCCGTTTTGGTCTCCGCTTCAATTGGACGAAAGGAGGAGGCGGAGGGGAGGCGGCTGCAGCAGGACGGGTGGGAGTGGTGGCGTTTCTTCGGAGGCAGTGATGACTTTTTGTCCCGAACTTCCCTCTTCGTCTCCTCGGTCACAATCGACGAGAACTTGAACTTCTCCTGGATGGTGATGGCCTTCCTCCCGCCCGTCGCCGGCTTCCCGCTGCACAAGGAATCATGGGATCTGCAGTCTTCTACGGGAGAGAGGGAGGGAGGCGAGGGGAGGGCGGAGCTGTGGCAAGGTAACTCCCCTCTGAGCTGACCAACCAGGGAGGAGGAGCGTTTGGTCAGGAAGGGGAGCCGCTCGTGGGGCTTCGTCGACTCTGTCGTTGCGATAAACTCGTTCACGTCGCAAACTTCTGCTTGGCCGAAAAGGTACGACTCCCTGAGCGCCTCCCCTTTCTTTGTGAAGACGCTGGACTCCTCTCGAAGGAGCTCGTCGTCTTCGTCTTTGCCTTTTAAGCAGCTCTGGTCCACGTTTCCGTTCTCAACGTCATCCACGAACTGGCTGATGTAGCTTCTGGTGGCGTTCCTCCGGTTCTCCTCCTCCTCCTCTTTGCTTTTTGTTTTATTGCCAGTGGTGGTTTCAGTGAACTTCGGAGGAGAGCGGTTTATAAAACTTGGCTGCTCCTTGTTCTGAGATGAGGTGGTGAAAGTCCCACATTGAAGCTCATCTCGTAGACCTGCTTCTGTTTTGGACAACGAAGACGAGGTCCGAGGAGTCCGGATCCAGCCCTGCAGATCCCTCTTCATGTACTCCAGCCCTAAGATGTAAGACCCTTCCATGTCATCTTCATCATCATCCTCATCATTGATGGAGGAGGCGCCGCTCAGCCTCTCCTCCTCTTCGTCCTCTCCATCCCGGACTCCCAGCTCCTCCTCGGTGAGCGTCAGCGTGGACGAAGACAGGAGGTCGCTGTCGTCTTCGTCTTCATCGGTACATGCGGACACATTCACCACCATGCTCAAACTGGCAGCGTCCGCCTCCTCCGGTCCGGCTCGACTGTTTCCGTGCTTCCGTCGGTACAAGTTGGCGTTCGCTGGATCCAAGAAGAGGTGGCGCTGATTTTTGGCAAAGTCTTCAGAGCCTACAGATGAGTCTTCGGTGCTGCTCAGCTCTGTTAGTGATGCAGTTGCAGAACTCTCATTGATTAAAGATGGCGGACCTTTACGTGAAATCCCTGAAAGAGGTGCATGTCGACCGCCGAGAGAGGGGGAAGCGGGGAGCCGCTGAGGGGAGCAGCTCTGAAGCGTCATATCCGATATACTCCGGGTCATCTTAGCTGTTAACGGACTCTGGATGTTCTCCAGACGCTTCAGGAGATCCAGAGTTCTGCGGCTAAGCTCCCCAGATGAAGGTTCTCCTTGCTGCTTCTTCGTCTGGTCCCGGTCTTCGTTTTGTCTGAGGTCTACCTCCCCCAGGCTGCCCATGGCGCCCCCTCCGACCTCCCCCTCAGGGCTCCGTCCTGGGACCAGGCAAGTTTCCAGGGAGGTGCTACGGTGCAGAACCTCTTTAGAGTTTGGGAATAACTCAACCCCTAGAGCCAGGAGTGACTCCAGAGATGAACCCTGCGATAAAACTGGACTTGAGGCCTGGTGGAGGTCAGGAGGAGTTGCCAAACCTTCAAAGTTGTACTGGTCAACCTGTTTCAGGAGCTTGGAGGAGTTGACGCTGGGACCTCCTGTTTCGAAGTCGAAGTCGGAGTCAGAGTCGGCCGGCGTCAGGATGCCACGACCATTGATAAGGATCTCCACGGCCTCACCTCCTCCCCTCCTGGGCCTCCTCCACACCTTCTCCTTCAGGTTCTCCTCTGTCGTTTGGTGGTGTTGGGTGACATCCTTCCTCTCCTCCTCCTCCTCCTGATCCTCCTCTTCTCCCTGGATTTCAGAGTTGGTCGTGATCGTCTCTGCGTCTCCAGTATCGATGCCGCTCTCGCTACCCGATCTCCGACTGCTCGCTGACTGGCCGCTTCGCCTTCCACTTCCTCTTCCCTGCATCAAACCCCCGAGAAGGTCCGGTAGGGATTCGATGGAGGAGAACGAAGAGTCTTTGCTCAGGCTCTTCAGGAGGAGTTTCCGTTTTCCTGTTTTGTTTTTGTGCATCAAGGAGGAGCACGGAAACTGAGGCTGCCGGTACAACTCCACGTTATGGAGACTGTAGACCTGGTAGACGTTGTTGTTGTTGTTTGGAGGATCATGCCCTGTGGACCGGGACTCTGTTGAGACTGAAGGTGGATCTAGTTCCATGGGGAGGTTGAGCGTCAGGTCTGGTTCTGGTTCTGGTGCTTCCTGTGGTTCTGATTCGGTGATTGTCATGTCGGTTTCGTCCCATTCCCAGGAGTCGTCGGTCGATAGTCCCATTGGTCCGGCTGGGACTGGACTGAGCTGATGGAGATCCACAAGACCTGGTTCCAGAAAGTTCCCAGGGACCTGACGACGAGAGAGAAAAAGATGGAGAAGACGTTTAGTTATGGAAACCAAACCATAAACAGACTTTTAATCGTCTTCTTCATTAGACTTTTTCTTCTTTTGTGAACATAATCCTCTCAACAGCTCCAGTTTCCTGCATTTTTCATGAGTTTTTTTTTTTTTTTTTTGCTTTTATTGATTTTTTTTGTTGGTTTTATATATGTGTAAGTTTTAGGTGTGATCTGAGCTGTTCTTGATGAATGGTTCAGTTTTCACATAGTTTAGTGTTAAAATACGTACATTTTATCGTCATTCCGATGAAAACACCAGTGAATTCCAGTTCTCGGATCTTGATGAAAAATGAAGTCAGTCTGATAAAATAACTAACAAGGAAAGCCTTGTTTAATGCAGAAGCTGAAGGATGTTGGACGTTAAATGACATTCGCTGTGATTTTACTGAACCACTGATTTTATTCTTGTAAATATTGAACCATTAACCCTGGAATCAAATAAAGCTGCAGTTCTTAGCTTGTGTCACATTGTCCTTTGTGGTTTTAATTCAGTTTTTGTGATGTTTATCATTGTAAAAGCATGTTATGAGTTGATTTTATCGTTGAAGACACTTTGATAAAAGGTTCTTTTCTTCTGCATCTTGTTTTAACATTAAACTCAGAGACACAGCGTCTTTTCTCTGAAAACAACTTTGACCCAGGACTCAAACAGACACAGACTTATACTTAATTATAAGGGTCTTAAACCGACTTAAAACGAGGAGATGATAACTGTGGCCAAAGGAAGCTGTAACTTTGTAAAGTAAATTAATTAATTAATTAATTAAATAAATAAATAAATAAATAAATAAAAAAGTGCATTGGCTACAGGTCACATGAAAAAAAAATCCTAAAAATCAGATCAGATTTTTTCAAATCTGACCCAGGCCACTTTCATATGTGGTCCGAAATCTGATATGGAACTGATATCGATTTTCCAATGTGACTTCAGTCTGAACGGCCAGGTCACATTTATCCGACCTTTACGTCATTGAAATGCAACAAACATCACAGTTCTGCGTCTTGCCTGCGTGGTCACGTATTCCATCAGGACCTCATGGGCTCCATTCACAGGAGGTCTAATTCAGATTTTTTGGTGAAAACTGATTTTTTTGTGTGTTGGTTCATTTTCCACATTAAATGCGACTTCTAACAGTTTTAGTCTGAACTGAACGTGACCCTGAAGTGACCCACATGGACTAAAGAGGTCCTGATAGAATAGGAGACCACGCAGACACACACTGTGTTCACAGTAAATATGGTTTCCTGCTCCTCCTCCTGGGACGCAGAACTGTGACATTTGTCGCATTTCAAAGACGTAAAGGTCGGATAAATGTGACCTGTCCGTTCAGACTGAAGTCACATTGTAAAATATCAGATCCGTATCAGATTCAGGACCACATATGAAAGTGGTCTGGGTCGGATTAGTGCTGTTCAGACTGTGTGGAACAGATCGGACACAGGTCACATATGCCTGCAGCCTGAACGGAGCTTTATGCACATGTGGGTCACTTCAGGGTCGCATTCAGTTCAGACTCAAAACTGATAGAAGTCACATTTAATGTGGAATATGAACGAGCACAAATAAAAAATCGGATTTCACCCAAAAATCCAAATTGTGCCTTAAGACCTGCTGTGTGAACGGAGCCTGTCATCATCGATGTGCTGTAAATCCACACCGTGTTGGCGCCGTTTCCTGTTGGACGCTGTGCGACTTGTGTTTTTCTTGTTTTCCTCTAAACTCATTAAAGCCGAGCGTTTCCGATCCGTCCTTTTCCTGGAAAGCCGTCTGGGCTCAAGCCTTGGTGTGAAAGAGACGCTCTGACAAATACACTCTGTGATCATTATAAAAAAAAACTAAAAAGAGTAAAAAAACAGCCCACCCCAAAGCAATTGCTCATAAATCTCAACACAAATTATTCCGCTCTGGAACAAAGCGATGAATTATTCAGAAACGACTTCTGAGAGAAAGAGCACGAAGCTGAAAACCCCAAAGTAAATACGTAATCAAAGCCCTCGGAACGCAGGGCTGTCTAAAAATATGCTTAGACACAGGAATTCTTCCTTCCACAGACATAATTATACAAATTGCTCGGCGTCTCGTTAACAAGAGAGGGGGGTAATTCGTATTAGCCATTCATAGCCTATTAATCTAATAAACTAGTCGACTGTGTGTGTGTGTGTGTGTGTGTGTGTGTGTGTGTAATGAATTTCTATTAGATTTGTGTTTATTCCCCGTGTGCTGATAAGGGAGATGGCGGGTAATGACTGAACTGGGTTTTGCCGCCGCGCTTGCATTCAAAAACACACGGAGTGGCAGCAAGGAGGGCGGGGCTATCCGTCAGCCTACTCCAATCACATCCAGGATCTGATGACCTTGGGAGACCTCGGATAGAATTTACATCTGTAATGTGCGGCTTTTGTCGAATTCTGCAACAGTTTATCACTGAATTGGCAGGTGTTTTTTTTTTTTTTTATGACCTGGGATGGAGGAGGGGGCGGGGTCACAGCAGCGATTTACAGCAGGGGTGTCAAACATACGGCCCGTAGGCCAAAACCAGCCCACCAAAGGGTCCGATCCGGCTCATGGAATGAATTTTCAAAACTGACACTGAAGATATGAACAAAGAAGGGTGAAGTGGTTTTAGTTCAGGTTCCACATTCAGACTGATGTGATCTAAAGGAAAATAACTAGAAAAGGACTCGGACAACGCAGACCTTCATAGTGCCCCCCCCCCGATCACCACCAAAATTTAATCATTTGCTCCTTGTGCCAGTATCAACATTTCCTGAAAACTTCAACAAAATCCTGCAATAACTTTCTGAGTTATCTTGCAAACCGACAGACAAACCCTGATGAAGACAGAACCTCCTTGGCAGAAGCAACAACATATAACGTATAAATACTGACTCGGAATTTTCTTCTTGGTTTAATGAAAAAAAATAATATTACATTATGTCTATAATTAATGCCAAATCCACATTTTTCTCTTTGTTTTAGTGCAAAAATAACATCAAATTATGAAAATGTTTATAGTTACAAACTATCCTTTAATAATAAAATGTGAATAATCTGAACAAATATGAACCTGAAATATGTGAATATAAATCAGTGTCATTGTACCAATATTCTGTCTGTGATTAAAGCTGCGTAAAGCTTTGGTCACCAGTTTCTGCTCAGCTCTGTCCAACCCCAGTCCTATCCTCCGTGTCCTGAATCCGTTCGTCTGTCTGTGAGTCCTCAGCTGAATCTCTTCCCTCTCGGTGAACACTTTCCTCGTGTACTCCACCTTAAACACTCCATGTGTTTACACACAGCCGCTAGGTCTCTAGAGCATTTTTGGAAATTTCTCATGATATGCATTATAGGAAGTGTAGTTCAACGCAGCTGCATTATGGCTTCAGCGGCAACAAACACAGAAACGGCTTAATTGCCTCTTACTTCTGCAGCTGCGTGGAACTCCACTTCCCACAATGCACGGCTCTGTTTGTAAACAAATGGACTGTTTATGGTGGAGTACACGAGGAAAGTGTTCAAGACAGAAGAGATTCAGGTGCGGAATCACAGACAGACGATCGAATTCATGATACTGAGGCTATGACTGGGGCTGAACCCCCCCACCCCCACCCCCCCGAGGTGACGGTTTAGTCCAGATGATTCAGTCCAGTCTGGAACAGACCTTTAAAGTTTGAACACCTTCAATTCAAGACATTTATGTTTGGACTTTAACCTTAACTTAATTTTTTTTTGCTTAATTCAAGCGAAAAAAAATCTGCCAGTGGAACCAGTGAAAATGATCCTGTTCAGATTTGTTCAGTCAGATTTTCCAGATCTATCGTCTATAAATCAGTTCTTCTATCTCAGTGTAAAGTTCCTCTGGAGGTGATTCTGTCTGATTTGAGTGTGATCAGATATTTGGACTGAAATGACACAAATACACTGGGTCAGAGTTAGATTTTTTTCCCAGTGTTCGTTTGTTCGTTCATTTGTTCATTCGTTTGTTCGTTCATTCATTCATTCCTTCGTTCGGTCATTCACTCATTCATTTGTCCATTCGCTCATTCATTCTTTCATTCATTCATTCTTGTTGCATCATTGGTTTCATTTTTGTGCTTTTTAAGACTATTTTTTCCCGGTTAGTTTTAATCTTTTTTCGGCCTTCCACAGTTCATCTTGAACGCTCAGGTTCATCTTCTTTCTTCTGATCTGCAGGGACTCCTTCTCGGCTGAAACAGGTCTAGTTCCAGGTTTCCTCGGTCCTGGTCTCAGGTTGGGACTCTGTTTGTTTGTGTATTCGTGTGCATGTGACGGGCTCTGAAAGGCCTTTTCTTATTCATTTTTTTTCGTCTGGGGTGAAAACGGGAAACTTTTTTCCCATTAGCTGTGGTTTGACTGCTCCCATTTGTTAGCATAGCATCTGCTGGAAGGTCCAAGGAGAGCGCCGCCATCGCAGCGGCGGGTGATTATTCATGTGGCGCTGCTGCTCCTGGATCCGCCGCCGCCGCCATCGCTGCTGTGGCGCTGTCAAAGCGCTGAGGGAACCGGCGTCACCCGGATGATTCAGAATGAATAGAAGAGCCCAGATAAATCACCTCCGTTCAGACGCCAGCGCCTCCGCCACCACTTCAGCGGAATCGCAAACGCTGAATGAAAACCTCCACATGTTCAACACGACGCCATATATTCTACAAAAACTGAAAAGTCAAATCTGAAGCAGAACATCCAGGTGTGTTTGAAGAAAACAGAACCAGTGTCCCTGTACGTCAGCGTCTGCTCTGTGTGGATCAGAACCAGGTGAAGGTGTGACGTTCTCAGGTTCTGTTCTATGTTCCAGTCCTGTGGTCTGGATGCACATCAAACTATAGAAGTGGGCGGGACTTTCACTGGAGGAGAACTCAACTCATCCAATCACAGTCCATATATGACTGACATCAGTGACCAATAGGAACTAGACTGATATGTGGAACCATTTACATGTTCTAAACCATCAACATATGGACCAGTAGAAGGAAAGGAACAGGTAGAAGATTTAAACAACAAAAATGAACAAAATAATCAACAAAACAAACAAAAAAATCAATGAAAACAAAAATCAACAAAAAAAATCAACAAAATGGACAAAAATGAAGAAATTAATTAAAAAAATAAACAAAATTAACCAAAATGAACAAAACAATTGTAAGTAAAGGCAAATTTGTAATACTTCCAAATCTTGTAAAAAAAATTCAAAAATTTTAATTCCTCAAAACTGTGAACAAACTTTGTCGACATTGTCCTAAAGAAGAAACATATAAAATAAGAAATGAATCCCACAGTAGTTTAGTCAGAAGATGTTTGAAGGAATTACTGACAAACAAAAGGAACCAAAATGAACCAAATAATCCATAAACGGGAAAAAACGGACAAATAATAAAAAAGCTACTGGTTTTCCTGGGTACTGGTTTGAGTCCAGTTGGACTGGTCCGCCTCCTCT
>JAPQRP010000017.1:25950587-25968683 GCA_037367295.1 Apogon hyalosoma
CATGTTTGACTCCTCCCCAAAGTGGATCAATGATCCTGAGGTCAGCAGACTCACATGGACACTCCTTCACCTGCACTGTTTTCTGCTGTTCCAATGACAGCTCCACTGGGCCTTATGTTCTGGGTCACTGTCATGTAGGAACATCCAAGACATTCCCATGTGCATTCAGTCAGGGTATGTAAACTTATGAGCACAACTATACATACTCTGGGTAGGTGGGGTTATACTAATAACTGAGTACTAATACTGCATTACCTGATTTCGATAGAGGTTAAGTACCTGACCTTTACTTGTATTTTTCTGACACCTTTTTCCTTTTGCTCCTGCTTTTATGTGGTGCTTCAGCTCTGCTCAGTCTTTTCTGGAGAGGCAACACAAAAACAGGCGGACGTAGAAACGTTCTTCAAATGCAGTCACGGTGACAATAACATCCTGTTGACGTGCAGACTCTGATACTTGCGCAGTGGAAGAAGTGGCAGTATTTCCTCTAATTCTTCAGACTGTATAAACATCTCCACCCTGATAAACAGATCAGGGTGACTCACAGTCATGAGCCCAAACCTGGGCGGCGTCTACATCGTCCACTATCTTTAGACTAACATGGATGCCACCCAATCACATTACAGAGTTCATTTTTTAGATTTTATACTTCATCATGTCATTACTGTGTAACTCTACTGAAGCCTGTACAGTCTGGCAGCTGTATTTTCTGACTCTGTGCAGTTTATTCTTCTGTTTATGAACATTCATTTCATTTAATGCATGTTATTTTTTTATGACATGCAGACTATATGTATAGATGTGCACATTTATACCATTTCATTTTTCATATTCCTTTGGTTTTATTTTTATTTTGCGTATTTCTATAATTAGTTTTTGTGTCCCTTCCTCTTTTTATTGCTTTTATTGCTGTAATGTTAAACCACTTCCACTCTTTTTATGATGTGTTCTCCTCGTCTCTTCCTCTTTTGTTACACTTTCATAAGGATCTGGTTTGGATTCTACTGATGTGTTTAATTTTGTTTGAATTATTTAAAGTGGTACTTCTATATTTGCTTGTATAATTTTTATTTTTTAGCCTGGTACTGATGGGTTTAACTGGTAACCCGCTGTTCTGATTTTCCCATTTATTGTCAATGCACTTTTTAAACTTCTGATTATAAAAGAAATAGACTGTTACTATATTACAATTATTTTAAGTTAGATTAGATTGGACAGAACTTCAGAGAACTGTAGAGCCCTCTGGGAAATTAAGGATTTTATTATCATTACTACTACTATAATTTATTTTTATTTATTTATTTATGTTATTCTTTGAATATCTATGTGATTCAGAATCAGATTTATTGTCATTTAAAAACAATAAAATGCTGTTTGGAAATTTCAATAAAAACCAGCAGGGGAAAAAATATAGTTAAAATGAAAATAAAATATGTAAATATACAAATTCACATGTATACATACAATGACAGAACAGTCTGAGATTCATAAACTTTTATCATTTTAACTCATAAATGAAGATTTGCTTAAAACCAACAAGCACTAAAATTTACCCACGTCCTTGATCAGATTTACTGTTTTCTTTTCATTGCATTTACCCTGAATTATTTACTATTATCTTCACACATTATTTAGAAAAAGCGCATCCATGTCTCTGCACACGAACACATACACATGGTGATAAATCAATCTGACAGTATACTAAAACTCAAATTAAATCAGCAGACATGACTGCGACCTCGTTTGTTAAAAACAGGAATGAGACACATTTAGCTTCAATCTCTTATCTGTTAAATGTAAAAAAGCCTGATTAAGACGCGATAAAACGTCAGTTATCTTAATATCTGTCACTATTTGTATAATGCAATGTTGTCCCTTTTTTATTACACTTTTATCAGGATTGAGTGTTGATTTTATTGATGTTTTTTAATCATATAATTATTTCAAACTATTGTTTTTAAAAGTGATATAGTAGTTTTATTACTAGTTTTACAATTATTTTTATATTAACACTATTACTTCAACTATTATTACTGCTACTTTTACTGTTTTTATTATTACTACTACTTTTTATTTTGTTTATTATCATTATTATTGACAAACATTAAATACATACACATTGAACCAAGAAGAAACTTTAGAGTTGTCATTATTTATAGGTTATTATGCTATCATTTTACTGGTCTGGCCCACTGGAGATCAAATCAGGCTGAATGTGTGAAAGAAAATGAGTTTCAGACCCCTGTTCTAAACTAAATTAACCAATGCAATATTTATCCCAATATAAAACTATAATATGACATTTGTCATTATTGTTTTGTGTCCCAGACCCGTTAGAAAAGAAACACCTGAGCTGAATGTGTCCACATACTTTTGTTCATATAGTGCGTTGTGCTTTAAATATTTGTTCTGTTGCTTTACACTGAATCAAATCTGGAAATATTAGAGGTTTAATCTTAAAAAAAAAAAAAAAGTTAATTTGTATGGTCTCTATATCCTCTGTTATTTATCATTCTAATACTCTTTTTCTACATTGTACTGTAAATATTGCTTTGTACATTAGTTTTATGTGTTTACCCACACTTCAACACAGTAACTCAAATACAGTGAAACTAATGTACAGTATAATGTAGTTCTTTCTGATCGAGGATATTATTTGCTTTGTTTCAACTTCCTCTGAACACATTTAATGTGATTTCCAGTAAATAACACCAAGAAATTTATATACACACTATTATTCTGAAATAAACTAGCCACTTCCTGTTTCTCTGTATACGTGGCAAAGGTCCGCCATCTTAGAGCTTAATCAGAAAATACCTCCTGTCTCGTGACATTGTCTATCTTTGGACTACAAACCACACACTTTACAATGCGACTCTACCAATACTGTTGCAATATTTCCACATTTGGGTTTGTTTTAGAGTCAGAATTTTTGGTGGATAATTGCTCAGTGAATACACACATCCGATAGCAGTCCACATAGTTACAAATAATTCCAGGAAGAAATATCACGCTCACATGATTCAGTCGAGCGGAGAAGCAAGCAGTGGATGAACTGAACAAAGTAAATCCTAAAACAAGAAAGAATTCTACGTCATAAGAAAAAAAAAAAAGCTGAGAAGCCCTCAACCACGTACTCCTCCTGAGACATACAAGCAGAGCAGACAAAGAGGGCAGGGTAAAACAGACCACAGACTGAAAACAGGTCCCCAAGGCATTTCAGCCAGTAAAAAGAGACAGGAAATGCTCTGAAGACATTATAACGGACTCAGAAGAGCCTCTAAAAGGGCAGCAGTGACAAAGCAAATCAGCAGTGACAAAGCAAATCTACAAGGCAGTTTTAAGCTGATTAAATGTTCAAATATCATCATTAAGGGAATAAAAACAAAGCAGGAGTAAAAGCAGACATAACTTACCGAAGCTCTGCTGAAGCTCTGCCGACTGTACAAGAGGAAAACTGTGCCTCTGCTTCTAGAACAAGACCACCCCTCCCAGCTGGTTCAAGTGGAGCTGAAAACCCCCTGCCCCTCCCCCCCTTACAAGAAACCAGAGTTATTTTCAGTTTCATTTTCCGTAAGACTGAGGTCAGACTCTACACTGGACACTGGTTGTTTTCCATATGTGATGTAACTGACTAATGTTTGTCAGATTTATTTCAAGGCCGAGATCACCTGCAATCACAATAATTCATCACAAGATGGCGCCAGTCGGTGAGTGAAAACTCAGCCAAAACTGCCAGATGCATCTCATTCTCTGTTTCTTAGTGGGTTATTGGGTTGCCATGTGTTATGTTTTCATCAGGGTGTGTCTGTCTGTTTGTTTGTCTATTAGCAAGATAACTCAAATACAAATAAAAAGTTATGGACAGATTTGGATGAAATTTGCAGGAAATGTTGATACCGGTACAAGGAACAAATGATTAAATTTTTTTGGTGATGGGGGGGGGAAAGAGATCTGCCTTGGTAGAGGTCTATGCTCTCTGAGTGCTTTTCTAGTTTGTTTTGCTTCTGTTAATAGCCAGAGCCCAACATCCATCAGTAAGAACATTTTGTGTTGGAAAAGAACATGCATTTCCACCAGGACTATTTCCATCAGAAGGTAGTTTTTCCAACTGTCAACATTTGACGATATAACTGTGCCCCATGTGTAAAAAGCAGGAAGTTAAAGGTTGAGAACTTTGGGCTTCAGCATATGGTCCGGAATACATAAACTGCACCTAGCATTAGCATTAGGAGCAGTGAGCTGCCAGTGAAGTAAATGCTACGCTATAAGTGTTCAACTCAAACTATGTCATTTCAAATAGCATAACTGCAGTGTCGGTCTGTGTATTTGATGCCTAGGCCTTCAGTGACTTTTAATATCAATATTACACAAAAAACACAATGTAACAGTGTGTTTCATCACAAACAGGTATCCGACGTAGAGAATGAATGTCATTATTACCGCAGTAACACAATAAACACAACTCAGCTGGTCTCCTTTAACTACAGCTGCACCAGGTACGTCCTCTCAACACAATCAACAATATTTACTAAATAAAATGACAAAAACATATAAACGCTCAACAAATACATTATACTCACCAAAACAACTCAGTCTGTCTGAGCCAAATCCATTACTTCTCTGTCAGCCATTGTGGGTTGAAAAAAGGTATTAAATCCATTGGCGGCTGGTGAAATAATTTTTTGTTGGGTTGCAGTATTTAAGTCAGTTTTTGGATGCTTTGTAACCACATATCACCACTAGGATACGCCAAAGCACATGCACCACTATTTTAAAAGATTGATTTATTAATAGTTATTAATTCATTATTCATTAAATATTAATTTTTTGTCAGCAGAGAAGGTCTTGCTGGACCTGTATATTCTGTTTCAGTCATGTTACATTCGGGTTCAAAGGCCTGCTCACGACAGCGTTCACTAGGTAAGAGTTGGACATGTAGTTTATATTTACTTAGCCTGTTGCAGACATACTTAGTGACTGTTCTTTTGTGGTTGTCTGATGAGATTGCAGTGTTTAGTTCTCCATCCAAGCTCAGCAACTGACGGAGTCCGGTTCAGAGACTTAAGAAGACACTTAGGGAGTTGAAATATCCTGTACTTTTCAAACTAATCCATAAATATAAGTGCTACAATTTTAACCTTGTGAGTATTAATGATCAATCACAGTAACCTTAATGTGAATATCTGGTGAGACCTGAACAGGCAGAATTTGGTTTTAAAGAAAACATTAGTATAGCAGCTAGTGTTGAAGAATGAATGCTGACTCAATGACTGAGCTGAAGGAAATACTCTGCTGCCATTTTATACCCACACTATGAGTGGAATAACACACAGATTGAAGCCTCCTCTAACTGTACCCAATAATTAGCCATAGTGACGTTCATCTTAAAGGTGCTGTACAGACTTTTCGCGTGATCTTGAAAAAGTCTCATTATTATATATATATATATATATATATATATGTATGCCTGATTGTAGTCCGCAATTTAAATGAGATTATCAGCACCAAAACAGGTTATTTCCAAATGCCCTTTCCAGGTTCCCTGGTTGGGTCGGACAAGACTGGACTGATGATTTACGGCAGACTTACGTCACTATGACAACACCAAACCAACTGGCAGTTTAACAGTGAGAAGTAAGCTGAATGAGTGAGGAGTAGGAGCAGTCCTTTTTCCTAAAGAAAGGGATTTCTTGGATTTATTTAGTTGTGATGGTGGACACAAACTGGAGCTGGACTGGCAGAAAGAAAAAGAAAGATAAATGGGAGAGTGATAGATCAGGGGCTAAAACACTGGTAAACCTGTGCATTGGTTTGAACTGATGGATAAATCAAAGGGAGTTAAAAGGAATGAAAACAGACCTGGAGTTGGCCCTCTTCCTTCTACACAGGTATTGAATGCTTCTTTACTTTCTACATATACACTGGAACATTGTATTTGACTATAGTGGCTGTTGGAGCTCAGTCAAACACTTAGTAAATGCTTCTGCGTTAGCTGCACGGCTAGCTCTGTGGAGTTGGTAAGATATTGTATTTGGAGCATTGTTTCAGTCCAAACTAAGGGCTTTGGAACATGAGACTAAAATGGTTCTGTATGGAGCTGAATGTTCATACCAGGGTCTGGATACTAAACTGCCCTTCAGGAACAAGACAGTTCTAACAGTAGAATACTGTGAATGCAGAAGGATGAAGCAGCTAGCACTGAACTGCTAAAGCAGAATGATAGTGTTGAATGACTGAAGGCATTTCTGAAAATGCTTGAATACTTTGTGGACAAGCTAGTGCAAATGTGTATTATTGGGACACGTCTTATAGCACCAGTCTGTGAGTAACACTCTGAGGTCCAGAGTAAAACAGATTTGCAGATTTGTAAAGATCTGCTCTTCATTAGCTTCAAAGCAAATGCATCCTTGGCCAGAGTTGTGCCCTTACGACAGTAGGTGCCAGTGTTCAAGGAAGCGAAGTCTTTGTCCCTTAAAAACACCACCAATTCCAGCCAAAGGTGTCGCTACAATCCACTTTAAATGAATTCTCTGTACAGGACCTTTAATTAGTCATTAGCCAGCTGAGGAGGTTTGGGCATGTTTTGGAAGCCTCCTGGACACCTCCCTGGGGAGGTGTTCCGGGCATGTCCCACCGGGAAGAGGCCACGGGGAAGACCAAGGACACGCTGGAGAGACTAGGTCTCTGGGCTGGCCTGGGAACGCCTCGGGATCCCCCTGGGGGAGCTAGAGGAGATGTCTGGGGAAAGGGAAGTCTGGACAGGGAAGCCCTGCTTAGACTGTTGCCTCTACGACCTGGCCCCAGTTAAGCGGAAGAAAATGGATGAGTTAGAGGAATGGAAAAGCAAACCACTTCTCAAAACTTCTGCAATATGAACCAACTCTGAACTGGAACTAGCATCAGTACACGTCAGCAGAGTAACTCCACTCTGTATTTACTGATTTGTATGATTTACTGTCGAGCAGCTGCAGTCTCTATGAAGTATTAAGGTGTCAGCTGTAGTGAAGAGGCAAAGACGTAGTAACACTGTCATTCTGAATCCTGATCTCCAACCTTCAACTGTTTTTAATCTGACATTATGCTAATTAAGATTTTCTTAGCCTCATAGCCTAATTGTCCAAGCCGGTTTTTTTTTGATTCACAGCCAATGACGCAAAATGAACCAGCAGTATTAGAAGGGTAAAGTTACGCAGGTATCATCATTTGGCCAAAAATATGATTTACATAATTATGCTATGAGGCTAATGATTCATAAATTATGTTGATGGTGAAATCCTCAGTCACATGTACATATGGAAATTCTTAAGGCAATTTTGTATGTTTGGATCCTCAGGACAAACCAACCGACTCATCTGAGTCTTCAGCTGCAAAACTCTGAAAACCACTGCTGTAAACATTCAGAAGCACTGAAGCAAAATAATGGAGGAGACACAAGTCTTAATGAACAGATGTGACTTTATTCATGTATCAATGTGAACGTTTGAATCGGTTTCTATTTATTGATGAAATGTATTAAATACCCCGTACACATCCATTTAAACATATTTCAGGTTTGTGTTTGAGAACTCTGCAGACATGTGGGTCTACACAGGGAAGAGGAGGAACCCAGTGAAGGTGCTGAGTCTGCTCTGGTCAAAGATGCTGTTGCCGTGCCAGAGCCGGACGAAGACGGTGTCGCCGACCTCCAGCTGCACCGTCACGCTGTTAGAAGCGCAGCCGTTCGTTCCCCGTGTGTCATAGAGCTCAAAGAGGTATTCGCTGTTCTTCACCAATATTGCATCCACTTGACCTGAGGTTCCGACACAGCCAGTGAACGAGAAGTAGTAGACGCCCTTTGTGGGGGCTGTGAAGATGCCTGCAGAAAAAGAACAGAAAAAAGTCAAACCCAAATCTAAAATCCAATACAGACATTTACAACTTCAGACAATAATGTATCCACTGGACATTGATATTACACATGAAATGTGAACATGATGGGTCATTAAAGGATGGTCAGAAGACAGGAGGAAAGAGAGGGGAGGTGGATTTACACACTCAGGATGTAAGATGGAGGATTAGGACCACGCTGAGGGAAGAACACCATAAAATTGGAGAAAAAAATTCATCATGGTGCAAGAAGAAAGTCATAACTACAGGAATAGTCAAAATATTTGAGCATAAAATACTGTGTTAATGTGTTCTGATACTTGTAAAACATTGTGAATTTTTTTTATAATTAATTAATTATATAAAAATAAACAGAGTTGTTCAATTTCTTAATTTTGTAAATAATAGTAAAATATTTAGGAATACAGCATGCAAATGCTTGTATTTTTTTCTACTTTTTATTTTCTTTATAACAGTTTGTCTCATATTAGTACTTTAAGTATTGTAAATATTAAAACAAAGAAACATAAATAAATAAAATAACAAATAAATAATATAATACAATGTTACAAACATATTACAGAAAATATGTGTATGTATGAAAACTAGCTATGTACATAAATGTTGGTAAATCTGAGTAGCTCTCTGGGAACTTCATAATGTAAAAGTAGCTCAGAGATAAAAGGTTGGAGACCCCTGTGCTGAACAGTGCATATGGCTATTAGCAACACTTAACGCCATTTTGCAGCCCTGCCACTGTTTAGGGCAGGCAAGAGAGACCGGCTACAATATGAAAACATGGCACATTCAGTGGAGAAGAGATGCAAAGTTGGCGGTGAAAATAGAAAATTTAACAAAATTTGATTTGTCTTGGTCAGAGACCAAAACAATATTGATGGTCATAAATTGCTTTAAATGTAATGTTTACATTTCTTACTTGCACTAAAAACCAACAGTTATTGTGACTGTGACGGTATGATATGCAGCACTGTGACAATTCGGCCCATGGAAAAATATAGTTCAACAGTCCTGCTTTACAGTCTATGGGTGCATTATAACATAGGGATGGGCAATATGGGAAAAAAAAATCATATCACGATAATTTTTTTTTCACATCAGACGATATCGATATGTATCAAGATATAAATCAAATCACTATTTTTGTCAAGCTTAATTTTTCCATTACTCATAAGTTGTGAAGACATCGGAAGAGAGAGACAGACAGTCATACCTGTGTCAGAGTTGTATCCGTTGCCAACGTTAGTTACTACTTTCTTAAAGATCAATGTAATGTCAGCGTTAAACGGTCCTTGGTGTGTCCAGTCTTCAGTGTTGACCAGTGCAACCGAGAACGCTACATTAGAAGGACCTGGAGATAGGAGAGGACATCATCACATCCCTGACGGACTGAAACATTTGTTAAACCCACAGTGTGTCAAATCTTCTGTGTATGAATATAATAACTTGAAAATGTGCGATTGTCTGGTGAAACTGGACAGATATCTGGACTAAACCTGCAGTGTTTCTAAATGTGAACATCTGTCAGAACCCATCAGACGCACCTGTGACTTCAGTGGTCGGACTGGCATCACTTCCACTGATGATCACAGAGGCCAGACCACAGAACACCAACAGGTTCAGAACGGATGCCATGTTTGCCTGAAGAAGACACACTGACCACTCACTCCAACTCACATTTATACCCAACATAAGCTCAGATTTGCAAGTGTCAACAAACCGACTAACGTTTGTTGGACTGGGTCTCCAAATGTTTGTTGATCTGTAAATAAAAAGTGGCACACAGTGTCCACAGTGGGAGGGGACAGTTTGCTGCTGTGGGTGGACTTCAGTACATTCACTGATGTCATCGTGAGGTCGATCCTGCTTTACTCAAACCACCCAGATAAATGACTCATCTGATACTTGGACAGAGAAACTGCCAACACTCAGGATCTTGGTGGACATTAAAATTAAATGTGGACCAGAAACAACCAAGTGTTTTATGTGAAGAGACTCTTAAAGCAATTTTTGAGTTTGTCCCAAGACAAAAACTTGGAACAGGAAAGAAAAAGCAAACGAATAAAGAAAACAATAACATTAAAACATAACTAACTGGTAGTTCATTGTCGACAGTATAAAGACAACATGTCTGACTTCTTTTCATTTGTTAATATACATCATCAACATATTCAGGTAAAACACATCCAAGATGAAGCTGAACAGGAGTATTTCAGGACTAGTGTGTTAAAATAGTGAATGATCAAAATAATTCATTTATTTATAACATGCTCTGAAGATGCTGGCACAAAGCATTTACTAGTGTGTGTGACTCAGCAATTGCCAAATTTTTTTCAACAGGTAAATATTTGAAAGTTCATTTCCCACTCTTGATGAGTTTGTTTAAGCAGATCAGAAGTTCGCCTCTCTTCCAGTAAAACTCTGGATCTGCTTAAAACTCAATAGGAACTGTTGAAGATAAGATAAAAGTGGTTTATCATTTCAGTCATTCTTTATACAGTTGTCCAATGAAATTGGAGAACTGCCCCACATTGGTGCTGAAAAGGCAGGCATGTAATAATCGCAATACATACATGGAATAAAATATAAAATAAAACCAGAGATCAATTCCACTCAATGTCAGAAATCAAAGGAGAAATATTTGGCTAGTGCCGAAACTGACCAAATATTTATTTTTTGATGAAATGTGATGGTTGCTGACATTGACTGGAAATGATCTGATACAGCTCAGGACTTTAAACTATCAGGTTATTTTCAGTCACAACAACTGATTCATTTGATCATTTTTTATAAAAACACTTATATAATCATATGATCAAAAGTACACACAAGCAAACTGTGAGTGCCAGCATCTTCAGAACATGCTATAAATAAATGAATGTATTGGATCATTCACTATTTTAACTCATTAGTCCTGAAATACTCTTGTTCAACTTCTTCTTGGATGTGTTTTATCTGTGTATGTTGACTGGTTGTATATTAACACATCAAATGAAATCAAACTACTGTTAACAATGAAATACCAGCTAGTTACGCACATTTATTTATGAATAAAGTCAAGTCCAGTGTCAGCTCTTGTCATTAAAAAAATAATTAAATGAAATAACAGGAATCAACTACAGTTCCTGTTTGGGTTTTGCACACATATATAGTCCTGACAGCTCCCCCATGAATAGAAAAATGCTCAAATACAAAACAGTGTAATATAAAAGTTCCAGTCTGGGTGGGTTTAACTCAAAGTCAGACAAAACGACATCAAACAACATAAATGGAAGTGGTGCTGTGATCAGTGAATATGTTCTACTTGTATTTGGTAATAATGGGCCTAAAAGAAGCAAAATGTGCCAACAAGACAACATGAAAGTGTGGGTGGCATGGCTCAGTTTGTAGAGTGGGTCGTCTAATGACCGAAGGGTTGAATCCTGGCTCCGTTGATTTGTCCTTGGGCAAGACACTGACCCTAAAGTAGGGCAAAGCATGGCAGCAGCCGCCTACTGGTGGAAGAGTGTGTGTGTGTGTGAATGTGAGGCTTTGTAAAGCACTTTGGGCACCATGAAGGTGTATAAAATACACTCATTCTGCATCACGTAAAGTAGGTGTTGTAAGAATGAACTATTTCACTATAATTTACTGCAATTATTAACAAAGGTAAACCGTATCATCCAGTAATGATAATATAATATTAACAATAATGACATACATGGCTGCGGTATCAGAGACCACAACTAATTGGCTGAACTTACATTCTTGAGTGAGTGAGGATGTGACTGGAGGCCCCTCTGCAGAAGCTTCTAGAGGCCTCTGCAAATATTTTCTCAGTGCATCTGGACAGATGTAGATTTATGCATTACTGAACAGTATAAGCAAAACATGCAGCTGTAGCTATTGATGTAAAAATAACATAAATTATCACGCAGTTATGATTATGCATTACTAACAGAGGTTGTACTACAATTAACATTACACAGTAGCTATAGTACCATTACTAGGCAACTTTGCATTATTTCAACTTAGCTAACCCCTAACTACTACAAATGAAGTCAAACAGCATTTCTTAATATTAGAAAACATGACATACCTCTAGACTTGCGCCTCCTCTTTTTCTGAGGGCTTCGACATCCTTTTCACGATAACAGTATCAATATGACAAATATGAGTGCTTGGTGACATCTGTCAATAATAAGGCTGCACAATTAATCAATTTTAAATTTAAATCTGATTTTTTTTAATCAGGACATTTTTTTAAAAAGGGAAATCATCAAATCGATTTCATCTCACCAGCGGGCTACCATATGCTCCTCCTCCTATCTGTGGGAGCGGTCTTTCACAGAAGTCTGTGTAATGACCGCGGATGTTTAATCTGTGATGGGCCCGCAGTAGTGATACCAATGTAAGTTGTGGTTTCACGCACAGACCCCCCAACTCAAATGTAACTGCATGGGGATCACTCATCTTACGTTGTCCTGCACGGATCTGTACAGTATTGTTTTCTTCCAGTCCAGGTCCGGGTCGTGGGGGCAGCAGCCTCAGCAGAGGAGCCCAGACAGCCCTCTCCCTAACCACATCTACCAGTTCCCGCAGCATTCCCAGGCCAGCCCAGAGATATAATCCCTCCAGCATGTCCTGGGTCAGTGTCTTTCCATTATGTGATACCATCACAGATTTGATGTAGGGAGCAGTGCCTTGCATTGCAGACTGCTCATGAAAATGACATGCTGACTTCTGTTGTCTTTTGTAGTTTTACCCAAAAATCAAAATTTCAAATCAAATTTTTAGAGAAAAAAATAAGGGATTTTATTTTTGGCCAAAATTGTGCAGCTCTAGTCAATAGCAATAACTTGCCCCTTCCCCCTCCCCCACAGTGCAGGGTCCAGGGCAGGTTCAGGGCCAGGACAAATAATGAGAAATAACAGGCGGGTTGTTGGTGTTTACTTTTTCTATGTTTGCCCTTTTTTTATGTTCAAGAGAGCACAAGGAAAGGGCACCAGTTAAGGCTACAAATTATTCGTAGAAGTTATTTTATACATAGTTTCAAACATTTTGTGGTTTTGAGGGCTTGGTGGCACCCTAGGCCATGGTCTATACCAAACACCATCTCTGCTCATGTCTCCTGTTATTCATTATTTTGTTTCAGTGCTTCTGGCTGTTTACAACTGTGGTTTTCACACATTTTCAGCTGAAGACTCATGTAGAACCCAAATTATAATGTAGAGGTGGCTTGTGTGATGTACTGTATAGTGGGACCAGTTGAAGTACTAGAGTAATTGAAAGGACTAATGAGACAAATGTGACTTTGTTAAACTGTTATTATAGATATACACCAACACTATACAAATAAACATGATCTGTAGTATTCTACATAAGTAATGAACGACTTACTAATTAGCAAGATTCACATTCACAAATAGGGCTGGGTAAAAAAAAAATAATTTGATTTTAGATCAATTTTATTTTAATAATGTGTAATCAATTAATAGTGGATGAAACTAACTTTTCAGAGTAGGACAGCGAGTACCTGTAATTTAAACGACAATTCATATGCAGTAGCCCAGGCGCACCTGCAGCGTGAAATTGTGAGGTACTCAGGAGGCACACAGATGGGGGTCAATACTTCTCCAGGTGTACTCTCCAGGCAGTACACACACACAGGAACAGTGAGCGACAGTATGTCTGCGCAGCAAAAAAGTTCATACATCGGTTACATATTGGCCAGTGTTGATTAATCAGTGATACATACTATAATTGGCCCGATTTAATCAGCCTCTACTAGGAATATTAACTTGGGATCCACACTCACCAGGCTGAGTGTGAAGTTAGAGGAACAGTAAAGTGACAATCACGGACCCCCCCCACCCCAAACACACACACCGATCGTCAATCACAAATCACTCAGTAATAAAGAGTCTCAACCCTCTTTATTACTAAACAGGTGGATGTGAGTTTATCCTACTGCTCAACTTCAGTTCATCCAGGGCAATTCAGGGTTCACAATGGATCTTTGGTTCAGGTTCACCAGCCTTGGACAAGATCTTCTACTTTTAAATCTCAGCAAACAAAATATTGACCTGCACTACAGACAGAATTGAAAAATCAACACTAGCTATCACATTGCAACATCCTAGCAAAACATTTCAAAGCACTGCAGAACTCTTTCATTTGTGTCCAAATCTCAAGGCCTGTGCATTCTTGGCAAGAACAGACATTCGTTCAGTCTCACACTGGTCTGGGTGTTCTCACAGTCTATCCGAGCAGACTTTTTCTTTTTTTTTTTCTCTCTCTTGTGGCTTCTGATAACTATTGTGCAATTAGTCAGATATTTGAGGCCAGGGTTAAACACCCTAACCCTCACCCGGAAAAGCAGAGGACTACCCAGCAGCTCTGCACTTGAACTCCCAGTAAAGTATAAAATGTCCTAACCAGAACTTTCTTCTTGCCAGCTCGAAAATCAAACTTTACTGTCCTTGCAGAGTATGTAGAGAAAAAAAAAAAAAAACAATGAATAGGCTGTATCATTCTTATCCAGAGCCACAGAAGACTGGGCTCTCAAGAAGAGTCAAAACGGCGCCATTTTAGTACCGCAGTTAAACAACCAACAGTTTTATGAGTAAAAGTGGTCTCAATAGTGCACAAAAAACTTCAAGTCATTGTCACAACATGTACGAATCTTACATGTATTACCAGTGTCATTGCAGCTTTAAGGACATTTCCGTTAAAACAATATAGCTTTGATAACTACTTAGAATAGCTTTAGCTTAGTTAGCCGCACCTGTCGCTAGCATTAATCTCTTCACAAATTATTCTGTCGATAATTTAACTCACCGAATCCAGTCAGATGTTTACTCAGATGAAGAGACGGCAATTCTCTTGTCTGTCTTTCAGTAGAATGTCTGTATCAAAACTCATTTATGAGTATTTATCTCCTACTACGGTTCTGACTTCCCCTTCCCGCTCATTTCATGTCCGGTGCACTTCCGCATGACGCAACGAGGAGGCGGGGCTTTCTCTCTGACAGGTTTACGGCGCGTTCCAGGCAACTCCTAACGCGTGTTTTTCCAACCTTTTACTGGTGAAAGATGAGGGACTCATCTTCAAAAATGAATTAAAAAACAAGCAAAACAATAAGTAAAAAAAAAAAAAAAAAAAAAAAAAATTAAAGAAGCAATAAAATTAACAAAAACAGCCCAAGCACTGAATAAAAAGAACGACAATTAATAATAAATAAATAAATAACATGAACAAAATAAACTACAACGTGAATAAAATTGAATAAAAACTAAAAAGACAACAAACGGAGAAAAAACAAATAGAATAAATAAAATGAACAAAAGCTAATTTTAAAAATCTACAAAATGTGGCCAATCTAGAAATGGTAAATCATCCAAAATTGAACCAGTTCTTCCTCTCCATATTGATATTGATTGATATGGAAAATTGAGAATTTCTAAACCTAATATTTTTGAAGTTATCGCGTTAACACGAAGGATATCCAGCGGCAGCGGTCAGACCAAAACGATAATATCCCAAAACTGCATTCAGGGATATAATAAGTGGCAATATGCACAAAAACCACCAAAGTGATCAATAAAATGAACAGAAGTGAGTATTTGTCATTTGCGACCAGATTCTGGGTTGATGTTGAGCTGGTGCATCATGGGTAATAAACCAGACTTTTCACAGTCCTGACGAGGGAATGTGAGTTCTGAATGTTTAATACAATAATACAGAAAACAGCTGTACAGGTTACAGTGAACACACATACACTCCTTGTCTCTCTCGCATACAGAGCTGAAGAACACACAATAACTATAGCTCACATGAACAAACACAGTGCTCAGAGGATCCAAAGAGTTCCCATCGTTGACCATCGTGGCTCCACCCTTCAGTTCATTGGCCATCACTATGGAAACTGGTATTTCCGTTGGAGGGCGACGCTGTCGTTCATGGCAGTGACACTGTTTTTTATACAGAACTCTGAGCTCCTGTTAATTTAAAGCAGGGATGTCAAACACATTTTCTGTCAGGTTCCACATTAAGCCCAATTAGATTTAAAGTGGGTCAGAACCAGTAAAATAATGAGATAATAACCTATAAATAATGACAACTCCAAATTTGTCTTTGTTTTAGTCCAAAAAATAACATTAAATTCAGAGAATATTTACATTTACAAACTATCCAAACAAAAAATATGTGAATAACCTGAAAAAAACTGAAATCTCTTAAGAAAAATAAGTGCAAATTTAACAATATTACTCCTTAACTTATCATTTATATGTGTATTACAGATCAGGTCTACAAAGGCACAACACATTTAGCAACAGGCAGAATATTGTTAAAATTACATTTCATTTTCTTTAGACATTTTAGGTTGTTTGTATTTGTTCAGGTTATTCACATGCATGGTTAATGAGAAAAGGACTGGTCCAAGAATGGAACCCTGAGGGACACCATACTTGATATGACAAAGATGATATGAAGTTGTTCATGGACACACAGATCATCCTGTAACACAAATAAAACGAAAACCATTCCAAACACATTCCAGATTAAATTACACTTATTTTTCTTTAGACATTTCAGGTTCATATTTGTTCAGGTTATTCACATTTTATTGTTAAAGGATAGTTTGTAAATGTAAATATTTTCATATTTTTAATTTTTTGCAATAAAACAAAGAAAAATTTGGAGTTGTCATTATTATCATTATTATTACCATTACAGACATAATGTAATATTATTTTCTTCAATTTAAAACAAGAAGAAAATGTGCAGTCATTATTTATAGGTCATTATGCTATTATTTTACTTTAGATCATATTGGTCTGAATGTGGAACCTGAACTAAAACCAGTTCAACACCATTGAGTGTTAGCATCTTCAGTGTAATTTTTGCACTTTACAAACTCATCCGCATGTTTGACACCCCTGCTTTAAAGGAATTTCCAGGTGTTTTTTGACACTTCCTTGGCGTCACCGTTGCTCATGTTCAGTCTCTATAACGAAGGAGGAGAGTACGAGGCGACGGTAAGCTAACTCCTGCTCTATAAACCTCTGTTCAAAGTGGACACGTGTTTGTTTAGCGCTGAATTAAAGGTTTACATCCAGTCAGAGTCGCTGCTGCTCTTCTGCTCTTTGTGGGTTCGCTTTACAACCTAGTCATTCAACCAAAACGCCAAAGACATTTTTGTTTTCCTTAGATATAATAAATCAAACAGGAATATGAAGTCCAGGAAAGTTCTATAAGCTATAAACACATCATGAAAAATTAGGCTAATGTGGAAAAAGCTGAACAGTCGAGTCTTGAGTCAATGTCGTGAAATTTTAGAAGTGAGTTATTTTCCAGACTTCTGCACTGACAATAACTGTGTCTAATTGCAACAGTTTCGCTGTATTATCTAATATAATCTGCAGAGTTTGGGTCTGCATATCGTCGCTATTGGGTGGAAACCTCTTATGTCCAACAGTTATTTTTCAGGAAACTGGAAAAACGATGTAAATTCTAAATAAATGAATGCATTTAAGAGCTGTAGTCACAAGATGTTTTCAACAATTTTCATTGATTAAATATTTCTAAAACCATCAGGCCAATGTGAATGCTGACCAGTAGAATAATTTTATGACAATTAAAAAAAAAAAAGACCAAAAATGGACTTACGAGGTTTATGCCCGACAGTGATGAAATGTTTCATTTTGGTTGTGAATTTGGTCTCACCTCATGCTAATTTTTCTGATGTACTTGTCCAATTCAATACTTAGTGCCCACTGTGTTAGTCCAGTATCTGTTACATCCACTGTTTTCTGTCAACAATCAATCCCACAATGCAATGCACAACTTTTTACAGAATGACCCATGACGATGACCAGTAAATGTCCAGGAGTTCCAGAACTATTTGGACATCTGGGAACAGACCAGGAACAGTGTCCCAGTGCTTTAGGTGCAGGGTTTGGATGTAAAGTTCACACATTCACTGCTTTGTACAATAATGGTCTTCAGCTGGTTTGTGTCCATGTTCAAGTAAGGTCAGTCTGACATCTTTTACATCTTCAACCATCTCCAAGTGTTCACATTCTTTCATTTCATAAGAAAACTTTCCACCGTTTTTAGCTGAAAATATCCAGAAATTAACTAACGCAACGAAAGCAGCTGTTGTCACTCATTTGGAAGAACAGAACTGTAAATAAGGAGAACATTACTCCATTGTTTTCCATATAC
>JAPQRP010000017.1:26057987-26070885 GCA_037367295.1 Apogon hyalosoma
GGGACGTTTGGGTCTGTAAGGGTTAAAGGCGGACGTTTGGGTCTTTAAGGGTTAAAGGGGGACGTTTGGGTCTTTAAAGGTTAAAGGCGGACGTTTGGGTCTGTAAGGGTTAAACACACACAGGCCTATCGTCTATAACCCAGCGTCTTTTATTGAGTGGTTTTATTGCCGGTTTGGCGCCTCTGAGGTGGGGAGGCCCATAAACCATTTCTGCACAGGGGCTGATCAATCAATTAGCAAATGAGATTAATCTCACCATGAGTCCTGAGCCTATTAAAGAAGACATTTGCTCTCGTTTACTCACGCCCACGCATGACGTACGACTTCTCTGCAGCTTTCACTTTCTGTCTTTTCTTCGCTGCACTGAGGGTTTGTTAGAGTCGATCTGAAAAGCACTCGGCAGCTCAGTATCTGCTAGATGGTTTATTTATTTATTTATGTGCCTCTTCCTCACTTTTTTTTGCTCTATGAAGCCTTTGAAAAAACTGGAAAATAGACAGAAAAATAGACCGTGACCTGAAAATGTGCAGAAGCTGCTGATGTTAGGACTAAATGCACAGGGTCACTGGAAGATTAATGAATACATGAACCTCATTAACACTTGCACGTCTTTGATTAAAGCCAACATATTTACACTAACTATTCCAAACTAATTAAGCTTAATTCAGTTCATAGTACATTAAAGCAACACCATGGAACTTTTGCTCACGGGGAACCCTAAAGCAGGGGTGTCAAACATGTGGCCCGGGGGGCCAAATGCAGCCCACGGGATGAATTTGCAAAGTGTAAAAATTCCAGTCAAGGCTGTGGAACCCATTTTAGTTCAGGTTCCACAAACAGACCAATATGACCTACAGTCAAATAAGAACAGAAGAACCTACAAAAAATAACAACTCTAGATTTTCTTCTCAGTTTGACATGAAAAAATAATATTCCATTATGCAAATAAATAATGACAACTTCAAATTTATGTCTTTATTTTAGAGCAAAATATAACATTAAATTATGAAAATATTTACATTTTGAAACTATCCTGTAACAATAAAATGTGAATAATATTAACAACCTGAAATGTCTAAAGAAAATTAAGCACAATTTTAATACTTTTCTGCTTCTGTTACTAAGTGTTTAGTGTCTTTGTAGATCCGATCCATAATGCACATGTACAAATGATAAGATGAGGCAGAATATTGTTAAAAATGCACTTATTTTTCTTAAGAAACTTCAGTTTTTCAGGTTATTCACATCTTTTTTGTTTGGACAGTTTATAAAAGTAAATATTTTCATAATTTAATGGGGATTTTTTTTGCACGAAAAGAAAGACAGAAATTTGGAGTTGTCGTTATTATCTTATTATTTTACTAGTCCAGCCCACTTGGGATCTAATCGGCCGAATGTTACCCCTGAGAGAAAACGAGTTTGAGACCCCTGAACTAAAGTCGAGAAACGGTATCGTCTGTAACAACTGTTGTAAAATCTGTATCTCATAATACTTGCGCATCTGTTGACAATCATTAATGCCAGCAAACTTCCTGAGGCAAGACAGTAAATGTGTGTTCAACCATGTCTTCAGGCCTGGTAAAGGAGCCTTACAGCACTGTATACAAACATTAGCCTTTTATTTTTAAAAAATATCAGAAACAAAAAAACGACAAATGAACAGATCTGTATAACAGCCTGTAACCGACTGCTGATTATGGGAACATAGTTTTACTGTAATATGGTCATATTCATACTGTAATAAAAAAAAATCAAAGTTTTATTTGTAATGTTGTAAATTCCCTTTACATTAGCCTGAGACATGTGTAAGCCACTTGGACTTACTATAAATACAGCTGACAACAGACACCTAGGGCTAGCCTCGTTGAATGCAGTTATGCAGGAGCACAGGAAATGGTTTTGTTGTACATTTGTATTAATTGCCAGAATGTAGCCCCTAAAACAAAACAAAAAAATCCTTATTCCTCTCCCAGTTGGGCATCGCTGCTCATGTTATGATATTTGTTTTATCAGGAATCTCTTCAGGACTATGCCTCTACTACACCTCTAGTCTTCGCTTGTAACTTTGGTTGACTTGCCTCATTTCCTGAAGGTGGAGGGAGGATGTGACAAATGCCGTAAAGCAGACACATTCTGTAGTTCTTTTTGTGTCGGGGTTACAACCCCAAATCAGAAGTTGCATAATGCCAGTGCAGGCTATACAGATGCTCTGGAGCAATGACGAAAATGTAACACTTGTTGTTCCACCAAAATGACCTGAAAAATATAGTTTGAAGGCTGAAAAACTTCACAGTGTCGCTTTAACACCACAAGGATTATCTGAAGTGTTCTGTGGTTTTTTTTTTTTCGTCTAGTCTTAGATTATAATTCTACCAGAAATGTTAAGATTTGTGTTATTTTTCCATGAAATGATCACAGGGTCAACATACACCACAGTGAACACATGCTTTACGTTTCTCATGTTATGATTTTACATATATATAAAATCATTTGATTCAAAAATACCATTAGTATATTATACGCGTTGACTGCTACAGTAGAATGATGAGTCTTTCAAACAGAATAGTAGATACTGAAAACTGTCCAGCTGGTGTTGTTTAAAGTGCGGGAGGAAATATAAAAAGTTCCCCTTACCACTATTTCTTTCTTATTATTATTATTATGAGATATTATGAACTTACTAAGTAATACGCACTAAGTTGTCTGTGAGAAGAAAATGAAGAACAAAAAAGGAAGGACTGTCCAGCTGTAATTCTGTGCTGGACTTCTATTATTAGTGAGAAAGGGGAAGGTCATGTAATGAGTTTTTTGTTCTTCCTGCTTCATCTTCATCAGTTTCCAAATGTGTATCAGCAGTTGGTGATATTATAATGATTATAAGAAAGAGGAAATGTTATTTTATTCTAAAATCATATCCTTATTTTAAGATCCCCAGTTCTTATAAAATATCAGTTAGGACTTTTATTTTATATTCCATGAAGTAAAAAGAGGACGTGTGTTTATTTACTTGTAATCTCTAATTCCTCAAGTTCACCATGAAGACTGACATAAATATGGTTGAATTATGACTGAATTGTCCTCTATATTCGTGTATCCGTTACTGGACTCCCATCAGCCCTGAAAAAACACACAACTCAGTAAAAGCCCGACACTCACCTTTTTGGGCTCCTTTGGCGTCTTCGGCGTCTTCTTCTTCTTCATCTTCTTGTCGTCCTGCTCGGGGTCAGAGGTGATGGCAGGGTTGTCTATCCCACCCTTCCAGGGGTCAGCCGGTGACAGCAGTGGGTCCTCCTCGCTCCCCCTGTGGGCCCTTCCCTTCTTCTTTTTCTGCGTGGCGGGGCCGGACTCCTCCCCATCGCTGTCGGAGTGGAACCGTCTTTGGTAGGCTTTCGTCTTGCTGAAGAGGATTTTAGAGCGGTGTTTGTACTTGGACGGCCGCCGAGTAGCCTGGGACTTCCTGTCGAATCCGTTCTCCTCCTCTCCTCCGCCGCTGCCGCCGCCATGGAGGGAGTGAAGCCCACCAAAAGAGTTACGGATTTTGACCAAACGGCTGTGTGTGTCGTCAGGAACGGCGTATATTTCGTCATTGATGAAGCCCCTGGACCTAAGCAGGGTGTCCACGGGGTCTGCATAGTTATCTGAGGCCTCCACGTCCTCAGTGTGCGTCATTGGGCCTCGGGGCGTCCTACGGTTGCTTCTCATACCAGCTTCGATGGTTTTGAGCAAGTTGGGATCCAACTTTTTGACGTTTGGCTTCGGGAGGACTGGTTTGGGGCGAACAGGCGGAGGCACTTTGTGGTTGCGCTCGTGGTCTCCGACAGGAGTACTGTGGACTGGATACTCATTCCCCTCTAAGTCGATTCGGTACTTTGCCCGCTCACTGGGCGTGGGGAGAAGTTGGACGTCATCACCTATTGGACTGTAAGGGGGAGGAGCCTCATTATCATCGTCGGAGTCTGGATAGTAGGTGTTGTAAGCAGGGGAGTGGCTATGAGGTGAGGTGGGGAAGACATCTTCACTGGCGGCGGTGGTGCACTCCCGTGACGAGTTGTCAAATAGGAATGAGCTTTCAATGCTAGGTTTCTTCTCGAGAACCTCATTGAAAAACGGTGTGAAGACCTCGGTCTGTCTGTGATACTGTGAAAGAGAGTATAACGCCGTGAACTTGGCAGTAATCTCTGTGGCAATGTGCTCCCCCTCCGTCATTAGCTCCTTGATTGCATCATTCTCGAAGAAGTCCGCCTGGCTGTCCGTGATAGCCACCATCTGGACCGGTATCACATCCTGGACTTCAGCTAAGAAGGCCCGCAAAGTTGCCATGGAGGCTTTACGTTTGGCAGAGTAAACCAAAATGTAGCCGTGGACTAGCTCGTCTTTGCGTACACCAATAGCAGAGTGGTACGACAACACAGTGACCTGGATCCGCCTCCTGCTGTCACCGATGATCTTGTCGAGTATGAGAGTGTTGCTCTGACCCGGCTGTCCGGCGCTGCAGCAGTGGGAGTCTAAGAAAGGTGAGAGAATGAGGTCGACGCTGAACGGATCCCAGCACATAGCGCACATCACTATCCTCAGGTCTGTTTCCGACATGTCTTTGATTGAAGGCAGCGGGGCTAAGACGTCAAAGTTATGCTTCAGCCCTTCCAGCACCGCTCGGAGCCCCTGCTTGATTTGGAACTCTGTAAATTTTCGTGGGAAGGCTCCTGAGGGGATGTCAACGAATGTGCACTGCAGCTTGTTCGCCAGCTGTTGGCCCTGGTGCCGCAGTATCGGGATGTTTTTACAAACACTGTCCCTCTGATTGGCCAGGATGAGAATAAAGGGTAGCGGCTGAGCGAATCTGTCCCTCCTGCTCTGTGCTATCTCTGCTCTGATTCTGCCTATACAGTCTCCGATACAGTTCAGCGACTCTATGGAGTTGAAAACACAGAAGCAGCCGTGTGGTTTGAACGTGGACACCCATGTGTGGCTGAAGAGCAGTGTTGAGTTCACATCAACAGGCAGGAGCTCCAGTTCATAAATTTTACCATCTAGAGTGTATTCGTCGTCTGTGGACTGAGCTCGGATCTCATTGGCCAGCTCCTGTGCGAGCCCCTCCCGTCCCAGGAGGCAGAGGTTAATCTTATCGATGTTGGCGCTGTTGTAGTACAGATTAGAGCGGCCGTGGTCGAGCTGCACAAGCCTGTTTGCTAAAACCTGCTCCACTTTCAGATCCACACAGTTCTGCCCACTCAGGCACGTCTCCTTGGTGGGATGGTAAACAAACCCAATGTGTTTGAGGAGGAGAGACTCTCTATCTGGGGCAAGTTTCTGCAGAGCTCTGTATCTGGGCTCCTCGTTCAAGACACTATGGATCTCGCTCATCTTGTCGCAGCTGGGGGTGGCGTTCAGATCCAAGTCATAGAAAAGCTCAGCATGTTCAAAAAGCATTTCCTGAAACTCCTCTTTGGCCCTTTCAACTATTTCCTGCTGGTGTCTACAGTAAACATCCCTCCTATCTGATTCTGTGATGTACTTATAGGCCTCATCCTCCATGACAAAGCACATGACTTCCTCCCAAGGCTGCCCCGGACTGATAAAGTGGACCCTCTCTAAAGTCTTCTTAAACCTCTCTTTCATCTCCACCCTTCTCTTCTCTGACAGCAAGTGCTGGACATGGTTGTGGAAAATCCTCTCACCGTCTGGAGTGTCCAGGAGGTCGAAGGGTATCCTGCGGTCGCTGTTGTCGATGTGGTCCGTCTCATCCCACGGTGTTTGTTCCAGAATTATAAACCAGTACTGGAAGTCAGGCCTGTTCCGGATCACGCTCTGCGCCTCGGGCCATGTGAGCTGCTCCACCTCCTCTAGGTTATTCAGGAGGTTGTTGAGGGTTTTGGGCAGCGTGGTCAGGTACTCCTCCTTCCTCCTCCTGATGTGCTCCTGCTTCAGTTGTGCAATGTGCTTTGTGAACATGTTGCGTGCTTTTCTGGAGCCCTCCAAGGTGATGAACTCATCATAATCTGCCTGGCCTTTAAGGTTATTAATCACTGTTTTCCATGTAGTGTGGTAATCTCTCACAGTCTGAACCATCACCTTCTCGAATCGATCTGTAACGGAGGCAACAAGTTGCCGCTGGATCTTATACGCCTCTAAATATGGCACAGTTTTTGGCTTCCCTCTTGTTTTATCCAGCTGCTGGATTAGAGCATTGAAGCACAGCTCTACATTGACGTTGGATCGCGCTGATGTCTCAATGAGCAGCAGGTTTTTCTTGCTGGCAACAAAAGCCTGCAGGTCCCTCAGGTGCTGGTCCACGCACTCGTCACATTTGGTGGCAGCGACGACAATCGGCTTCTTCGACTTGACAATCTGGGAGTAGAGGCTGTTGACAAACTTCATCTGGTCGTCGAATTTCCGGTTGCAACCTTTGCTGACATCTATGCAGAGCATGAAGCCGTCAATGTTCAGCTTCCCATCGGGCATCTGCTTCTGGTCAAAGTCCTGCTCTAAGCCCAGCTGGTCCGTGCAGATGTACATGAGCTTCTCTGCTGATTGGAGTTTTGTCGCCGCTGCTCGTTTGGTGTACGGCTGCAGGTTCGTGCTTCGATGCGGGAGAAACGTCTGATCATCAATAAACTCAGTTTGTTCAATGACTTGAATTTTACAATCCAACCCATCGTCACCTCGATGGGACACATCACCCCAGTACAGGAAATGGTCATTATTGACCACACGACCCCCGAAGTCTATTGTGCTGAGCACTGAGGTGTGCTCTGAGTAGTAGTTGTCCGCATCCGGACGTACATATCTGTTGCACAGGCAGGACTTGCCCACGCCACAGTTTCCCTTCTCTTTCTCCGTCCCCGAGAGGCCAACCACACTGACGGCAAATGTCGGGGGGCGCGCATCTTTGTTCTTGGCCATTATATCCCCCCACTCATCGCTAACTTGGTCACTTCCAGAAAAAAGGTCAAGATATCATTCCAGTTGTCCTTCCTGTCAGTGGTACAGAGGCACTTTCATTCTGGTTTTCCCTTGGCAGCAGTAAAAGCCCCTCTCTGGCTTCTATCCTGGGTCTTCTTTAAGCTGGGATAGAGCCGCCGCCTCCTCCGTTTATCACCTGCCTGCAAGACACACAATTGACAATTAGAAGACAATAAATAAGGACAAAATACACAACAAAACAGTCTGTCCTTACAGCACTTCAACAAAAATAACATAATTAGTTTTACATTTCATTAAATAATCAGAATATTGGACCCATTTATCGGTCATAGATATGTTTCTTATTTTGAGAACAAAAAACAACCCAGAGCATTTTCAAGGGCGACCCTCCCCTCTGGAAAACGAATAAATAAAATAACAAAAGAAACTCGCAGCATAGAAACTGAAACAGAACAAAGCAACTGAGCTCAGACAGACTTCTATACAGGACAGAGACAGATTACATAACTGAACTCCACACAATAACAAGACTCTAGAAGAAGAAGTGGAAATGTGAGACTACAAGTTATCAAAGTCAGATAGTTCAGGTTAGTTCAAGTTGGGGTTACAATAAATAATGTCTCCTGAACGGAAAAAGGATCATTTCAGTTTTTGTCGAAAATGATAAATTAAATTAAGTATCAATGCACTGACTTCAAAATTCATCGCAGACAGCTGTACAGCTAATTAAACTAACATTTCAGCTGATAGTAACATCACCAGTGTTACTTTCACTTTATTTATTTTGTTATCCCTCATCCCTCAACATAAACATTAACTTTTCATTTATACAAATAAAAGGAGTTCCTATTTCAACATTTTTCATCAGATTATCCCCAAATGAACAAAGATTCAAACATATACATTTATTAGAAAACTGTTAATCTAAATCTGTCACTAGTCTCTTTTCCATTGACCCTCAAATTGCACAAATATAACTTACGCAGAAAAATTTACCTAATGGAAAAATGACAATTTCACCAAAACTCTTGTTTTTCAATCAAAAGTTTTTGCACTAGCAAGAGGTGGTTTTTCGAGGGTAGCGCAAATGGTATATCACGCAAAACTGCAATGGAAAGACTTTTTTCTAGCAACTAGTCACGTGAATAAAAAAAAAAAAAAAAAGATGTTGATGGATGTTACAACAAGAGAAGTAGTAGAGTTTTAAAAGAAACGTGTGGATGCCATTTAGTATGGAATAGAAGGGTAATATATAATAATAATGAATATATCTGTAAATCAACACGATATTTACTTTTTGTTGTCATGTTTATGGAATGACTTCTCGTGTCATCTCATGATAATAAACAAATTGCATTTGTGATTTAATGGAAAAACACACATTATGCACTTCTGTTTTTTCAACATTTAGTAAATATCGGTAAAGTTTTGCACAGATGTCTGATGGAAAAGCAACTAGTAACATCAGTGAAAAGACATTGATAATGAAGACAGCGGTATGGGGAGATATTGGCAAATACTGATGAACTGATATATTGATGCATCCTAAAATTTAAGGACTTAAGTGTTGTGAAATATAAATGCTTTGGTGAATATTACACTAGATTTGGGTGATGTTGCCAAAAATGTGCTAGCACAATTTTTTATATACTAATACTGCTTATTATTGATTATTTGTGGTTTTAAATTATTCTTCAAAGACGCAACAAGAGAAAAAAATATGCTTATATCTGTTATTTTTCTGCCTTTTTTAATGGAAATGAACAATAATTATGTACTGTTATTATTTATACTAATTATCATCAGTCAATACATGATTTTCTGTAAAATTCAATCTAATGGTTCCTTAACCCTTTAAGGTGGTCTGTCCTGAATATTAATCACTTTCATAAAGTTTTTGCAACATCAGATCTGGTCAAATTATGTAACTTGTTACTGTGACATTGCTTTTGTTTCGGTTGGTTTCTTTATTAAATCTATCAACCGTGCATTCGTCATGTGTCTTCCGCCAGACTTTTGCTTTAGTCACATTTACGACAGATACTAGATCTAATCATTTCCAAAGAAGTGTGTGTTTCTATTTTCAGAAACCCAGGGGTAATCAAAGTGAGTTACAGTGGCTGGAATCTGTACTAATATGGTCTTGTATTTATTACAAATGGTTTGTTTAAAAAAAAAAAAAAAAAGAGAGAGCACCATAAACCCTGCTCCATTTTTCAAAACAAGTTGTATTTCAGCTGAAAATGGCCTTTGGAGAAAACAAACGCCAAAGTGTGAGAGTACGACTTATGTAATTCAATCACAGACCGTGCTCTGCGATGTCACTTTCCCCCTCACCGAGAAAAAGAAGTGCTTTCAACCAATTTGTGCCGAGGCAGGATAAAAATGGCGTGCAACTCCAGCCCTTTGACAGCCACTGACCTAGAAATGATTTGCTTCGCTGTGAGAATGAAACAGAGTAAAATAAATCAGTTCACAGATTTGTTATCATGGTCGGTGCGGCCCGGGGCTGCATGATTATGGGGAAACGTGAAATCCTGATTACTCGCCCGTCGTTCTTGTGCTGCGTTTGGCCGTACGTTCTGGTGGTGATTAGTGAGTCTTTATTGTGAGTCGAAGAAAAGGCTGACAGTGTGTAAACTGTACCTTAACAGAACCTCCACACATCCAGCCCATAATCAAACTACAGATGTGACAGACGCTTCCATCTGATAGTGTTGAACGTTTCTGCCGCCATTATCTGAAGCCACCACAGTCAAATGAGCCTGAACTCTACCAAGACCTGATGACTGATAAGAGCTCAGAGAACTGCAGCCATTGTTGTGTTTTACAGAACGGTGGCGATCGGCCAGTGGGTCTGGAACCGCCTGCTGCAGCGCGACGGCATGCTGGGCCTGAGAAACCGAACCCGCTGAGGCCGAGCGCCGAGGTTCCCCCCGAATGTTTACAGAGGCCGAGCTGATGATGTCAGCTGGGGGGGGGTTGGGAAAGAAACAGGGAAATCTGAGAATTCAGCACTTTTACAACAACAAACATCCATGTAGTTCAGAGCAGACGTAGGTTCAGTCTTTATTCTTACTAACCTGTGAGTTTAGTGTTTGAGTTTTTCATCACTGTGTGTGTTGTGTCTTATTGTTTTACGCATATTTATGGTATTTGATTAAACTGTTTCTATCTTATAATTTCATCATGCGTTCAGATGTAAAGCACTTTGGTTTTATTTATGTTGTTGTAAAGTGCTATATAAATAAACTTTGATTGATTGACTGAAAGTGTTTGATAGTATTTTTATTTTCACTTCAACCTTTTGGTATCTCACCCGTAGAGACACTTCCTAACCACCTGGAATGAATAATCTGCACAGTGTCGTAGTAGTGTAAAGAAAACAATAATCTGTTTGTTTTGAACATGTTTACATTTTTCTGCAATCCATCAACTTAAGCCGTAAGCAAAAAATACAAATACTCAATAACTGTAATTTTTTAATCCTTTAAAAACGGAATATTTGTAATGTTTAAAAAAACCCAAAAAAAACAGATTTTTGATGCAAAACAATCTATTAGTTATTTTGTTTATTTTTGCATCCTGGCATATGTCAGTGATTAACACCAACATTGGTTCATATACATCATTATTGTTATTTTTTGTGTCAGGTCAAATGTTAAATGCTAAATGTGTCAGTAGTCTCTTTTCCATTGATCCTCAAATTGCACAAATATAACTTGCGCAGAAAAATTTACCTAATGGAAAAACAATTTCACCAAAACTCTTGTTTTTCAATTAAAAGTTTTTGCGCTGCCAAGAGGTGGTTTTTCAGGTGTAGCAAAATTGGTATATCACACAAAACTGCAATGGAAAGACCTTGTTTTGCAACTACAGTCATGTGAATAAAAAAAAAAAAACAGATATTGACGGACGTTACAACAAGAGAAGAAGAGTTTAAAAGAAACGTGTGTGTATGTGTGGACACAGCAGGAAACCACACACACATCATTTTTAATTTAGTTGGAGATAGAGGGTAATATAGAAGAATAATGAATCTATCTGTAAATCAACACTAGATTTACGTTCATGTTTATGAAATGACTTCTCGTGTCATCTCACGATAATAAACAAATCATTGCATTTGTCATTTAATGGAAAAACCGACATCACGAACTTCTGTTTTTTCAACATTTAGTAAATATCAGTAAAGTTTTGAACAGATGTCCCATGGAAAAGGGACTATTGTCATTTTGTACTCACTTGGTAGAAGGGCGTTAGTGTAGGAATTTAACACTGTTTATTATGGGATGATTTTAGTGGCTGGGTCAGAACTTTTTAATTCCGACCTAACACAAATTGTAAAAAAAAAAAATCTGACCTTTTATAACGTCAAGTTCACAGCGTGCTTAATATGTTCCCCCAGATACTGAAGGGTTAGTGCCCTGACTAGTTTCAGTTTAGTCATTTGGAGTTTTATCAGGAAAACGATCAAGTTTCATCTGGACCATTGTTTATTGAAGGTTTCATATTATGTAACCACCATACTGATGTCATTCCTAGTTCATTTCCATTTTCTGCATTTTATGATGACTGTACCCACACTGAACAAACCGAGACTTCCTTAACTGTTCCTTCTTTCGGGTCATTGTTAGCATTAGTGGTGCTAAGACAGGAGGTATTTGTCTGTTCATAGTGATTTCTTTAGGGTCTACCGGTTTAACCTCCAGGAGTTTGTGTATCAGGTTTTCCTGACACTAACACTGGACCTAAAACAAGTTCAGACTGTAGTTGGTCTTCAGAAATTACAAAAATCAGAGAAACCTGTCGGCGGTTCTGGGCATGTTCAGCCTGAGTCTGGTGGATCGCATTTACAGTTTGATGTTATTTACCTTTAGGCTGGATTTAACACAGGCTTTGAGAGTTTAGGATGTGGAAATAACAGTTTCACTTGGACCTGAAAGTGCAAATAAACCCATTGTTTCATTATAGCTTTGTGTTTTTATTTTGTGTTTTTACACTGTCCACCTTTGGTCTGGGATCACATGAACACACGTTCGTTCTCATCTATGTGTTCTATATTATCTTCCTGAACTCTCTGATTAATTAATTAACCGCTGCTTCACTGACCCACTGCGACTGCTCTTCATTCCACTCATTTCAACCTTCTACTTTCCATTTGTTTTTGTCCTAGTGCTTTTTTCCACAACAGCCATGTGTAACATTTAGACAGCATCTTCCAAACTAGGGTTCAGTTTAATCTGGACCAAGACCACGTCTGTTGGTGGGATTGAAAACCAACTGTTCCAAACCATTGTTACCACATCCGCCCCCCGAAGGGGAGGCAAGGGCTATTGTTTTTGGTTTGTTTGTTTACACTCTAGCAGCAAAACTAATGGTTGAATTCCTACCGAATTTGGTTTATATATTGCCAGTGACCCAGAATAGATGTCATTACATTTTGGGAAAAGTAGGTAAAAGTTCAAATTTTTTCTGATTTTTTTTTAACCCTTTTTTTTCTCGCATTTACTTATAATGGGCGAAATTTCACATGTCTATAAAAACATCAACTTTGTTTTAATTTACTTCAAACTTGGCACAAATATAGAGGTGATTAATAAAGACATGCACAGACATGATGACATCAGCTGGATCGATGCCAAAATAAGCTACAATATGACCGAGGGGCGGGGTTTGTTGCGCCTGGAACCACTAGTTCAGGTTTGTGTTTGATTTATGATAGTTTTAATTGGACGATACGAGACCTTATAACCACACTGGCCGAGGTAAAAATGCTTGATGCTCCAAATATACTACAGCAGCCGTTAATGTACCTGGAACACCCGCCCCAGTAAAGTGTATGTGTGGAGGAAACTCTACATACAGTCGCGGAAAAAAATTCTTCTCCACCCTTGTTTCCTTCAGTTTGTTGTTCATTTTCCTGCCTGGTCCAACTAAAGGTCCATTAGTTTGGACAAATATAATGATACCA
>JAPQRP010000017.1:26070985-26082469 GCA_037367295.1 Apogon hyalosoma
TCAGTTCTTCCATCAATATCTATGTCATTGTACTGACAAAAACAGTGCTTTGATTCATTCCATGTTTTCTGTTCTGTGTGTTTGAGTCACATGATCCACACAGGAGTTAGGACTGGATTGAAGAACCATTGTTTTGGAGGACTTTGGATGGTCTAATAATTTTTTCTGCGACTGTATGCATGTTCTGATTACCAAATAACATTCTCATCCATGTATTTCATGAAGTTAAATCCTATATTCACTCCTAGTCTTTGTTGATTCTAATACCGGTTCACATCCACATAATTCAAGACAATCATCTAACAAACCAAAGTAAAACCTGCTCCTGTATCAGCGCCACCTCAGGCCTGACAGGCACAAATACTCTGACAGATTTGGTGGTGGTTTTGTGTCGTCCTCTATAATCTGGACGCCTCCTTATCCGTCGAACACACCCAGAACAAACGGAGCAGCAGGTCCGTCAGGTTTGGAACCCTAACCACCACGTATACAATAGAAACCACTGCAGCGTCAGCCACACCTGAAGAAGCAGGCGTCGACTCTAGTAGAGAGGAAAGAACACCACAACCAAGAGCCTTTACAGACCGTATTAATCACCAATAATCCTCTAATCACAAATGTGTTCATTATTAATAACTCTGTAACTTAAGTCAGAGCTGCACAGACAGAATCTGAACTGGAAACCTCAGCAGGTGGACGTTTCTACAT
This sequence comes from Apogon hyalosoma, assembly GCA_037367295.1. Taxonomy (NCBI): domain Eukaryota; kingdom Metazoa; phylum Chordata; class Actinopteri; order Kurtiformes; family Apogonidae; genus Apogon; species Apogon hyalosoma. Next base: position 26,071,694 of record JAPQRP010000017.1, read on the forward strand.
CACAACTGAATAAAAACTGATCTAAAGTCTATTAAATGGAGGGCTATTTGGTTTTCAATTACATTTTATCAAATAAGAAGATGAAAAGGCAAAAATAATTTTAGTTTACTGTCATTTCTGAGACGTCTGGATGAAACCACACAAGATAATTGGTTTAAAACTGAGGGATAGAACATCAGTGTGTGAGCTGAATACTGCACTTCTGTTTTTCATTTCATTTCTTCCAGTTCACCTCAGATCACAGGTTTATACCGATTCTTCACTGCCTGAAGGCGTCATTTCATGTCATTATTTCTACTAAATCGGCGTTACATAAACTCTGCAGGTTAAATACACGAAAACTAACACTTTAGAACAGACAGATGCTACAGAATTACTCAACACCTACAGAGACGTTAACGCTACAAACACACACCCTGTTAACGTACCAACACAAACTGATACCAACACTAACACAAACTGATACCAACACTGACAAAAGCCCATCAACAATACAATCTGACAACTACTGACAAAACACATCACATATTCTGCAATTAAAATATGTTTGTTGGAAAAATGTACATCTGTTATAAATCTATCTATCTGTAATAGATCTATCTATCTATCTATCTATCTGTAACAGATCTATCTATCTGTTAGAGATCTCTATCTATCTATGTGTTATAGAGCTATGTATTGCATCGACCATCTGATTAACACCGTGTTAATTGTCAAACCATGTGGTTTCTGCTGCAGTATGTAACTCCTCTGATTCCAACCACAGAACTGAAGATCATCATCCAAACACTAACATCTGTTCTGCATTTCTGACATCGAATATGAATCCACTGAACATGAAACTGAACATGGTTGTGTAAGAGGCAGAACCAAGGGAACGGCAGCGGCGCCGGTTCCTTCGGTATACCCCTCAAACACTGGTGCTTTCCTCTGCACTAATGGCTAAAAGTAGCCCCGTGCATCATGATTAGTGTATTCAGAGTCAGGCTGCAGGGGATTAAGGTATCACTTGGCAAGCTGGTTTTAGAGATGACTAAACGCCGTTAAGCCCTGAAACACAGCAGAACGCACCGCCGAGGACGCTAAACCTTTTAAAGCTGCAGCCGCTGCATCTGGAGGTAAAAATAAACTGCTTTAAAGTCAAAACAGTGTCCCGATGAAACCACGCAGACCCGGGTAAAGACAACTCCACCATCCAGTCAAAGAAGTCCCAACGCAGAGGGAAAAACCCAAACTCCGACTCCAAATGTCACGTCTCTGCTCCTTCAGTCTAAATCATGACGGGCAGTTTACTGAACCCGCCTCGCAGGATTTCTGCACTTTCACATTTCCAGCCCGTTACCTGTCACCGCCGTGTCTCAGCTGCCAGAGCGCAGAGTCGGGCCGCGCGGTTTTACATTTCAGCTGCCTCGTCGTCACAGCTCAGATAAAAAAAAGTGACTAAATGAACAGAGCCAGGACGAAAACCGCTGAAATATTCAACTGCTGCGGTTCAGAAATGAGGTCTCCAGCCCGAAGCAGAGCTGCTGTTTAAAGCAGACGACTCAATTCATCTGTCGGAGGCTCCTCAAAGGATTCTGGGATAGTTTGTGTTTTCATTACAGTAACCGGGTTAAACAGAATCTAACAGGAAAAACCCACAACATGACGACTAAATTAAATAAAATGAATCAATGGTGGTTAGTTTAACATTTACAGCAGAGCTGCAGTGATTCAACGACACTGAAAACTGATTAGTCTGAAACTTCGGAAGAAATAAAGGCAGTCCGATCCCTCCCATTCATTCTCTGCTCTTAGACTGATTACTACAGAAGAGGATTAGGGCCACTGGAAAAGAGAAAAAGAAAGAATTAAGGTCCAATACATTTTTTTATCATTCTGACTTTTTTTCCCAGAATTCTGACTGTTTTTCACAGAATTCTGACTGTTTTTCACAGAATTCTGACTGTTTTTCACAGAATCCTGACTTTTTTTCACAGAATTCTGACATTAAACTCTGAATTCTGACTTTTTTCTCATAGTAATAATAATAAAACTAAAATATTGGACCTTATTTTTTTTTCCAGTGGCCCTTATCCTCCTCCGTAGATTACATATAGAGCTGCAATAACTCCATTTACTGTCATCTACTTAATCGTTCAACAATAAGTGATTAGTTTGTTCTATACTCTAAGTGATTAGTCAAAAATTTCCAAAGAAAATAAAGTCCAATTCCTCGTATTCATTCAAACTAAACTGATTAGATATAGAGCTGAATTTGACACTATTGATAATCAGTTCTGCTTTTTTGTGGTCTCTTTCCTCCTCAGTGACATTAAAGTGAATATTTTTGGGATGTGGATCAAAACATGACATTTGAGGACATGATCTCAGGCTTTGGGAAAACAACTAGTCCATTACACAAGCAAATCCTCATGCAAATATTACAGGTTAATAGGCAGCGGAAATTTTCATTGGATAGTTTTGAGTCCTGCTGAAGAACAGATGGACATTGTTTCATGATGAGTGAAGCACGAACATGTGAATCTGATTGATTTGTGTTCATTTACACGTCAATCTTTAAAGGGAAATAAGAAGGTTACACCAGCTCAACCTAAAAAAACCTTATGATGTCATATTATTCACTATCATTTCTCTGTTTTTTTCTATTTTAAAGAGCTCATAGGGCATAAATGAAATAAAAATAACCATCTGAGAGAAAGTGACTGAACAGGAAAGAGGTAAGTCTGGTTAATTTATTCTACTACTTCAATAGTCTCTCTTCCATTAACCCTCAAACTGCACAAATATAACTTAAGCATAAAAATCTACCTAATGGAAAAATGACAATTTCATCAAAACTCTTGTTCTTTGCTAGCAAGAGGGGGTTTTCAGATGTAGCATAATTGGTATATCATGTAAAACTGCAATGAAAAGACCTTTTTCTGCAACTAGAGTCATGTGAATTTAAAAAAAAAAAAAAAATGATGTTAACGGACATTACAACGAAAGAAGAAGAGTTTAAAAGAAACGTGGGTATGTGTGGACACACCAGGAAACCACAACATTTTAGAATTTAGTAGGAGATAGAGGGGAAATATAGAAGAATAATGAATATATCTGTAAATCAACACCAGATTTATGTTTGTCTCCATGTTTATGGAATGACTCCTTGTGTCATCTCGCCATAACAAATAAACAAATCATTGCATTTGTGATTTAATGGAAAGCGCTTCTGTTTTTTTGACATTTAGTAAATATCAGTAAAGTTTTGTCCAGATGTCCAATGGAAAAGCGACTAATAAAAGAATAGAAAACTCCATGTACTATGACAGAACAATGACGTGGTTGTAATAAGGCTGGACACTGTGGCCAAACTCTTCTACTAAATCCATACCGTCTTTAGTTGTTGATAAAATACTGGTCTTTAGATCCTGAATCACATGGATCCAACATCTATCAATTTCTAAATTGTCCAAAATCTTCATTCTAATTCAGGGTTTGCGCCAGGTTTTTCCATTCAGTTTTGTGATTCGAAAAAGAAATGTTTCTCAAACCAAACCTGTTTGCAAATCCTGGAAAAGCAGAGCCTAAAACACCCCAAATGCATCCATTCCATGTGGTTCACGTCATGTGGTTAGTTATGAAGCTCCACATTGATTTGACATTCATTTGGTTTCTGTTGTGTCTGACATGTCTTTGCTTCTGCACCTGAGCCCAATAACGGTGGAGGAAACCCTGGTATTCTACTGTTAATGTGGATGAAATAATTACTCAACTTCAAATTGATTTTCTGACAATGAAAAGAAAAAAAGAAATACTTGTATCAGCAGATACGAAGAGGGATTTCTAAAAGTCGATATAGTAACAGCCAATTAATTGTCTGATACTATTATTACCTCCTGATGCTGAGAGAGCACGTTTTGTTGCCATTTCTGATCCTGCATTTCACATCCATCCATTTTCCTGATTCATACTGTGAATATTTCTTAACCCAATAATGACTCCAATTATAACAAGCCGAGATATATTTATGTTGTTTTTGCAATAAACATGTCAGAAAATGTCTTTTTTACCCATTCTTATTCATTATCTGTCTGTTAATTATCATTGTTATATGTAATAAATGCTTAAAACAGTGTGTTATAGCAACAAATAATAAAACGGACCTGAATTTTTATATTTCTTATGTAGAACAACTGTAAATATGCATAACAAAACTAGGGGTGTTGAACTGGCATCGGAAAACAGCAGGAGGCTTAAAGGAATTAGTAAAGCATCTATAAGTTTCACTTTCCCTTTATGGTCCAGTAGTGATGCTTGAGTCAGGTTTTCTTCAACCCGCAGGATTTTTGTGGAATTATTTGACCAGATCCAACCCGCCCCACAAGTAACCCACTGATCCGCAATCACTAACGTACGGTACTGAACGCACCAACATATAACCCCTGGACGGGCCTGTCCATAGACACTACAGCAGTAGTAAACATACAGCCCGCGGGCCAAAACCGGCCGGACAAAGGTTCTAATTTGTATGAATTTGGAAAGTGCAAATATGATACTAACATTATTCAGAGTCAAAGGTGTCATAGTTGTTTTAGTTCAGGTTCCACATTCAGCCCAACTAGGATCTACGGTCACATAAGAGAATAATAATCTCGAAATAATCACGCCACATTTAAATCTAAATTTCACTGTAAAAAGTTGGTATCGGATCAGTATTGGCAAAACGAATCCTAAAAAACTAACTGGATCGGATGGAAAGCAAAAAAATCCAGATCAGGACATCATTAAACAAAACTTTATGAGATTATAGAAATAAACCTTCAATTATTTTCCATGTGTTGAAACATTTTTGTTTGTCTAGATCACAGGTGTCGAACATATGGCCCGCGGGCCAAAAGCTGCCCGCCAAAGGGTCCAATCCAGCCCGTAGGATGAATCTGCAGATGCAAAAAATTACACTGAAGATATTATAATCATTTTAGTTCAGGAGCCAAATTCAATCTCCAGTGGTTCAGATCAGTCAAATACCATCATAATAACCTAGAAATAATGACAACTCCCATTTTTTTCTGTTTTAGTGTAAAAAAAATACATTAAAATATTTACATTTACAACTATCCTTTCACAAAAAATGTGAATAACCTGAACAAATGAAATGTCTTAAGAGTGTAATTTTAGTCATAATTCTGCTGTTAACCACTGTGATCTGTACATGTATATATGATAAACTGAGACATAATACTGATAAAATTGCACTTATGTTTGTTTCTTAGTAGAAATTCCAGGTCCGTGTTATTCACATTTTTTAAAGGATTGTTTATAGATGCAAATATTTTCATCATGTAATTTGACTTTTTTCCACTATAAAACATTGAAGTTAGACAAAAAGTTTGGATTTGACATTATTTATATATTACTGTGTTATTATTTTAATGGTCCGGCCCACTTCAGATCATATTGGGCTTGATGTGGAACCTGAACTTTCATGAGTTTGAACCCCCCTATCTATCTATTGATCGATTGATCGATCAATAGATAGATAGTGATGATGTCCCAATCTGGATTTTTTTGCTTCCGATCTGAACCATTACTTCCTTAGGATTAGTTTTGCTGATACCGATCCAATACCAACTTTTTACAATGAAATTTTGATTTAAATGTGGCATCATTATTTCTAGGTTATTATTCTTTTATTTGACTGTAGATCACAATTGGGCTGAATGTGGAACGTGAACTAAAACAACTATGACACCTTTGACTCTTAATAATGTTAGTTTCATATTTGCACTTTCCAAATTCATACTGTGGCCAAATTAGAACCTTTGTCGGGCCGGTTTTGGCCCGCGGGCCGTATGTTTACTACTGCTGTAGTGTCTATGGACAGGTCCATCCAGGGGTTATATGGGGGTGTGTTCCATGCCAAACGTTAGTGATGCACAGGTCAGGTTGGGCGGGTCAAAAGAATATCAGTTTATTTGCGGGGCAGGTTGGGTCGCGTCAAATAATTCCCCAAAACCCCAGGGGTTGAAAAAAAACGACTTGTGCATCCCTACTGTACGTACCTCAGAGTGAGTCTAAATATATAGCTACACCAAATACACATATTAAACACAGTTAAAACCAGCTCTATGTACTTGACAAATATTATCAATACGATAATTAAAAGAAATGGAGATAAATAAGTGTCCGAGTAAATTATATGATGTCATTATGCCTATCACTAGATCAACCAGACCCAGACTCAAACCAAAATCACAAAACCCAAACATTGGCCACTGTAACTGCCATTTTCCCCAAAATTATGCAGCTCTAATCACTGAACATCAAACACCGAACAGAACAAAGACAAAATTCACAATTCACCAAATAATCTGAAACAGAAACTGTAAAATTAAAAAAAAGTAGTTTATTAGGTGTAATTAACTGAATAATCCTAACATTAGCCAACAGCTGCTATCAGTGCTAAGTTGAGCTGGTTGATAAAACGCCCCGTCATAAAACATGAGATCACTGTATTTCAGGTCATGGGGAAATAACTGAGCAACCTCCAGGACAAACAGGGACATGATCTGGTGACGACTGTCCCATTTCTCCTTTGGTTTCTGGATCAAATCTGCACTTTCTCTCATAGAAAACACACCTCACAGATCCACATCCAACCCAAACACAGATTCAGGTCTAGACCTGAACCGGAGCGTCCCCTTCCCGAGGTGTCGATGACGTAACAACAGCAGTTTACAGCCAACTAACACCATCAGAGCTATCGTCACCACCACAGGGGGCGGGGCCAAAGCACTTAAAGGGCTCATAATTTACAGATGAAGTTCAGCATTAATCTAATCATGACGGACTATCACCATCACCATCATCATCATCATTAAATCTAAGACATTTTAAGGCCCAAAACTTTGCAGAAACACTGTCAATCAGTTCTTTCTGTACATGTTTGTCCCACATACAGGTAACATTACATGATGATTTCAACAACCATATTAAAAAAAAAATAATAAAAATTAACTGCTCTGAGGAGAAATAATCAACAGCATGATTAAAAGTAATCTGAATAACCAGCACTGAATCTAATGGCGTTAGGATTCTCATATGGAAATAATGATTTTGAAGAAAATTAAAAACTCAAATAATAACCCCACCTTGAATTCCCTTGAATGTTCACTTTTTTTAAATTACCAGGTTTGATTATTTAGACCTAGATGTTCAGTTGATGGCATTTGATTGATCACTTATCTGCTTTTCTTGCTCCAAAGCACCATTATTATTGAATATACCATCAAAAATCCACCCTAAACTACCAAACCCTGATTAACATAAAATACAGATGGCTGAACAGCTTCTCAGTGGGGCTGTCACAATAATCAGACATTTTGTCTTAGAAACAGTTTAATGGTACAAATAACTTGTTTTGTTTGCATTTTGTTTGATTTGGGGGTTTTTTTTTATAATTTTTTAAATTTAAAAATATTTAAAAAATTTAAAAATTAAATCAATTAAATAAAAATAAATTTAAAAAAAATAATAAAAATTTACAAAATGTAAATAAAAAATAAAAATTAAAAAAAATTAAATTAAAAAAAGGGCATTAATTTTAGTTATTGTGATTTGTAAACTCAACAGATCAGGACAGATTTGACATATTGAATATCCTTATCCACATGTCATAACTGTCTAATTCATACACAAAAGGACCACAGTCTGTGGACCCGTTGAATCCAGGTGTTCCTTTTCTAACAGGGGTCTGGGATAAAAACAATAAGGACTAATGTCAAAATATAGTTTTATATTGGGATAATGCCGTATTAATTATTAATATTGATGTTTCTGTGTCCGATCATCATGAACAGGACATCTTACAGCAGTAGACATGATGGTTCCCAATATTTATGTCCATAGAGTTTAGAAATAGCAATATTTCCTTAAAGATTTTTCTTCCTCAGTCAGATGTGATGAAAGTAGATGGTTAGTTGTGGAAGAAAATTATTATTTACAGCAGAAGCAGGAAAAATATTTTATAAATTTAAAATCATAGTCATCGATAAAAAAAAAATTAATTAAAAAAAAATGTTAATATAAATGAAGACCAAAGTGTGAATGTGTGAGCGAATGAATAATGGATCCACTGTACGCGCTTTGAGTATGCGTTCATAGAAAAGCGCAATATAAATCTAATCCATTATTATTATTATTATTATTAAGTCCAATCCATCTCTGAGGCATTTTGAAAGTAAACATAACAATTTAAACCGAACTAACCAATGCAATATTTACCCCAATATAAAACTATATGATGACATTATTGACATATTACGGCTCTAAGGCTCTTATTTAAAAAAAAAAACAACAAAACAAAAACAGACTAGTGCAGGTGAACTGTTTGTGTATCAAGCATGTCTCATACTTCTATCGAGGAAAAGTTAGCCTATATCACGATATATATCATTATCATTTTATCGCCCAGCCCTGTGTCTAATCCAGTAAATTCATTGTGTGTTGTCTTGAGAAATCTGACGTTTAGGGTTATGTGTCGCCTGAATCATTCAGAAAATACTGTCATTTTATTGTTGACTAATCTGCATATAGTGCTGTACGTTACACACATCAGTCCTGGAAACACTGGTACGACTGCCTCTGGAAAGTATAGAGGTTATTTACTGTGTTTGTATTTATCTGTTTGTCTTTTAACGTGGACCATGAGTCTGTCTGTCTGTCATTATTGGTTTTATCCCAGACTCCTGTTACAAAAGAAACACCTGAATTCAACGGGTCCACAGACTTCTGTCTTATGCTATGAGGCTAATGATATATGAAGCTAAAACCACCATAGCTGTTGAAATAGAGGTTTCTCTTCTGTGTTTATGTAATTGTCATCGCTGTCTCAGGTGAAACCACTTTGTACATGTCAGAAAACTTCTATTGTGATCATGTAAACAGACGTCTTATCAGATTTCGTCCGTGTGAACTGTTCAGGCTGAAATATCGTCGGTGCTGAAGTGTCTTTGAACTGGCATCCATCCCTGTTCTTCACCTACTTTCACACTGATTTCCTCTCTATTTCCTGTGCATCTCAAAGGGATTAGTTTGCTTTTACATCATGTTCCAACTGGGAATTAATAGTCGAAAAAGCTGAGCAGAAACAGCCGGAGTACGGTGATGATAATGAGCACAGAGTCCTATCAGTTCACTCACTGAGCCCTTGTGTTTGGTGCTAAAACACTCCGACAGTACACAGTATCACACTGCAAACAAACACAGACCAATTGATGAATTTCACACAAATGGGTCCGGTCATAAATAAGTAATAGCAGGAGGATTAAACGGCAGCGGCCACATAAAGGCTGCATTATGGCTAATCTATTTATCAGCAGGATCTTTTTATAACCGTATGATGCGTGTCTTTCTTACTCCCTGTAGCAGTCCTTGAATGTCTGTGGAACGCACAGTGAACAGTGTTGAAAAGCCGGACTATCCCTTTAACAGGAGTTTGGGAAAGGGGCAAAGTGATCCGCAGCACGTCGATGCAAATGGCATGCAGAGCTGCAGCAGCAGGACAAACCCACTGAGCTGACCTGCCTCCACCAAGCTCCACGACACTGAAAAGTTCCTGATCAGCCCGTGACAGCCTGCTTTCAGCCTCGAACTGACACATGAGGCGTGTTTACGGCTTAGGTAAAATGTCGGGAAACGGAAGGATTTGCCCGTGGGCTCTCCTGGATCTGACCCCGCATCCATCCTCTCCTTCAGAGCTAACGTTAGCGATTAGCAGGGCGTTAATGGAGAAAACCAGCAACTTTGAACGCAACTTCTGACATCTAAAAATCACAGCGATAGCAACTAAATGGAGCTAAAGTGGACTGATTTCATCACTTTAAGAGGAAATGTTGGAGCTTTTTCATTCGGGGTGGTGTTTTCGGCTGTGATAACCCCATCTGCTGGGGTCTGGGGTAAAATAAAGCGTTCAAGTGGAAAGAAAACCAAGTTAGCAGAGTAATGGTTTAGTTCATGTACAATTAAAGCCAACACACGGTGCGTTAATGCGTCAATACACCGTGGCTAACAATCGCAGCCGTAAGATTTAGTACGGGGGGGGCACATTTGTCCCTGGGGAAGGAAGATGAAACCCGGCTCGGCCTGGTTTGGCCCTGATATACTCCAGGAGGAAAAAAAGAGAAAAGAAAAAACCCACCTACCTTTCCCCAATTCCGATTAGCTAACATTAGCCGTTAGCCTAGCATCCCAAGCTAACTGACGCTAGCAACACCTAACAGCAACCGAGCAGGAAAAGCGGGTAAAATCCCAAACCGGGCCAGGTCCACATCTCCTTTATCCCGGGACAGCGCTATCCGGGCCGGAGAAAAGCCTGCTATCTACGCTAGTGAAGTCCCAGTCCGGGTCCGGTACATTCCCCTACCCACCTACTAACATGGTCGCTCCCAGATCCACATACCACGGCGGACAGGAGAAAGCATTCCCGCAGTAAAAGGCAGAAAAGTCCGGCTTCCGCTCCACGGTCCGCGGGCATGGGGCTCCGGGCTCCCGGGGGGTATCCGGAGGGTCGGTCCCGGGCTGTGGGGCTGTGTTCGGGGCAGCTCGGTGCAGTGTTGTCGGGCTGGTATGCGCTGTAAGCGGAGCTGCTCCGGTGCTCCCTCCCCTCCGCCGATCCAGCAGTAATGGCGACTCCCTCTCCCTCCTCCCGGTCCGGGGCTCCGTCTCTCCACCCCCCCCCCCCCCATCACCACCCTTACACGGACGTCCACACCTGTCACGGCCCGTGGGCTC
>JAPQRP010000017.1:26115319-26126097 GCA_037367295.1 Apogon hyalosoma
AGAATAGAATAGAATAGAACAGAACAGAACAGAACAGAATAGAACAGAACAGAACAGAACAGAATAGAATAGAATAGAATATTGCAGACCTCAGGGCTGTCAGGGGAGGAGATGACCACCGGTTTTCCTTTGTCTGATGTTTCTCTGATGTTCAGATGCAGAGGAACGTCACCTACACACACAGACACACACACACACACACACACACACATATGTCAGATCTAATCCAGGGTTCTATCATATTTGTTGTTTACAGACAACAGCTGATACCAATAGTTGATTGTCGTTGGACTCGTCCGTCGGACCTTCAGGCTGTTGGACTACAGTCCCTTTAACAGGTAGAACCTGGGGTACAGCCCCACCCTGGGGGCTGGAGGTCTGCCTGGTGTCCACGTTTCTTCGTCTTTAAAACCACAGATACTGGACTCAACTCGTTCCTTCTCCTCATATTTACCTAAAAACGGGACGCCCAGGGTTTCAGCGAGGTGCCGGGCGCCGTCCGAGCCGAAGATGTGGGTCTGGTGGTGACAGTTGGGACACTGGAAGACGCTCATGTTCTGGACCAGACCCAGAACCTGGAGAACCCAAAGCACAAACACAGACCGGACCATAAAAAACCCTTTGGACCGGTTCCACTTCAAATGTGTTTTTACTGATGCTTCATGTTCAGGGTTTGAAGACATTTTCATCCATATGGAACCAGATTCATGCATCTTATTGAAGGGATCAGATTAAATAAACCACCTGATCATACCAGGGGGGTCAAACATTAATTTGTATTTTTTTCCAGTGGTCCTAATCCTCTTCTGTAGTAAATGGATGCATTTCTCACCGGTACGTTGACTTTCTTAAACATCTCTGCTCCTCTACGAGCGTCCAGCAGAGCGATGTCCTGTGGCGTCGACACGATGACGGCGCCTGGAAAATAAACATAAAAAAAAACAAAAAAAAAAAAAAAACACTTAAACCAACTTCAATATTCAATAATCAATAATATGATCCAAGAACAGAGACATTCAGATGAAAGTGAGCAACTGTCACACAGAAGAACTGACCTGATACTGGGATGTTCTGTGTGATTGACAGCTGGACGTCTCCTGTCCCCGGGGGCATGTCCACAACCAGGTAGTCCAAGTGCCCCCAGTCCACCTTAAAAACACACACATCCACCTTAAAACGGAACATGAACGAGTGTGGACGTAAACCCTTCGGACCCGGTCGTCACCTGTCTGAGCAGCTTCTCTATCGCCGACATCACCATCAGCCCCCGCCACACGATCGGAGCCGCGTCCTCCACCAGGAAACCCATGGACATGCTGAGGGACAGGGGTCAAAGGTCACAGGTCACTGTCAGATCACACTGAAGCACTGTGAACAAACTGAAGTGGAAGGACTGACCAGGGGACGCCATAGTTGATGAGCGGGAGCATCCGATTATCTGGAGAGAACAGGACAGACGTGAGACGCTGTGGACGCTACTGAACTGGACTGTATTCAGTTCTATACTACATTCTGCTTCGTACTGTCTGACAGCTCCGGGTTTCCCTTCAGATTCATCAGTTTGGGGATGGATGGACCGTAAATGTCAGCGTCCAACAAACCCACAGACTTGGACTGAAACAAAGAAAACCGTGTGTTATTGTTCAAACTAAAGCAGAACCACCTCCACCTGGACAGAGAAGAGCAGCTATAGGGAAGAGACACCAGCAACTGGACCAGGACAGACAAAAGAAGGGCTGAACCATGTCTGTACACTTAGTCTGGAAGGTGTATTAAAGGTTTGAATTTACCTTTATTTAACAGGAAAAAGACTCGTTGACACAAAAAATCTCTTCTCCAGAGTGTCCTGGTTAAAACAGCCGCAGGACGAAGACAAGGGAAGGTTAACATCTGGTCAAAAAAATGAACTAGGCTTACACCATCGGAAGCAATGGATAGGGGTATAGCCCTGAACACCCCAATCCTTAATGATGTCCTGAGGTGAGGCGTCCCCAGGTCATGACCTTTCATTTGCACTTGATTTGAAGTCAATCAGACAAATAGTTCCACAGATATGAACAAAAGAGTGTTTAGTGAGTTTAAACTTTTGAGCGCCCCCTTGTGGACAATCTACAAATGGAAAATCGACCAAAATCCAATCAGTTCTTCCTCTCCATGATATTCATTGATATGGAAAACATAGAATTTGTAAACCAAATTTTTTCAAGTTATCACATTAACACAAAGGATATCTGGTGGTGGCGGAGCCAGCAGAGCCGGCAGTCGGACCAAAAACAAAATATCCCCAACACTGCGTTCGGGGATATAATTATAATAATCTAAATCAAACTTATACTTCTGGGTAGGTAGTTATGTGGAAAAAAAACGGTTGATAGTTTAGTGGTTGTGAATGTTTGTGCAGTGACACAGTTTAGTGCCTCATTCTGGTTCATTTTATAAACTATAAATAAACTACATTTATTCAAATACACTGATATTTGACTATTATATTATTTATGTCATATTCTAAACACACAGTGTTTAAATTAATAAATACATATATCTATGTTAAATACATGTGAATATAATGTTAATATTATTTGTATGTTGTAAATAAATGTATCTGATATTGAAAATTGATAATAAAAATATTTAATCTGATATTTACTTTTGTTGTCCTTTGATGTTCTATTCTATTGTATTCTACTGTATTCTATTCTATTCTATTCTATTCTATTCTATTCTATTCTATTCTAAAAAAGTGAAATAAAATGGAAACTTACTGGATCATTGACAGAAAGTCCCAGAGCTAAATTCACTGTAGAGACAAAAAAAAAAAAAACCATAAGCAAAACTCAGTCCATTTATCTGAGAACAAATAAGTTCACACAGCAGCAAGACTTCATCCAGAAACAGTGAACGGCAAATTACAGGAGAATATTACAATGATTAATGATTTACTATTTTATATTTTCTGCTGTTATTTTCTATGTTTTGATTTGATGTGTCAATTTTTTTTTTTACCAAAACCGCAACAAACCAAACAAAAAGTTAATATGTGAACCTAAATTCTTAAGTTCTAATTGTTCAAGTGTAAGAGCGTATTTTCACACATATTTTTGAATAACAGTTGGTTAAATAGCAACAGTTTTTCAGTAAATCTAAAATCTTCTGGTACGTTTCCATGTTCGTACCTGCCGTCGTCGACTTTCCAACGCCACCTTTTCCTGAAGCCACGACGATGATCTGTTTGACGCCTGTGATGGGTTTCTGTTTGGGCAGACCTTTGGCCATCTGCTGCCTCTGTCTCTCCTGTAACGTCTTACTGTCCACCGACCTCTGGGACACAGACAGATACAAACACAAGACACAACATGAAGAGGATTTAATAACATGAGGGTCAGATTTCAGGGCATTAACTCCAGAACTACAACTCACATGAAGTGACTTCCAGTAACACATCAGACACCATCATCTTTTAGTTTGATCTGCTGATTTCCTTTACACCTTGTTGAACAAATAATGAATAATGTTGTGAAATCAATTAAAAGTTCAACATGTGACAAACACATGTTCTCTTACATCAGCCTTATTTCACATGTGACTGTTTTTATTGCTCTTTTCTGACATGCATAGGTTTAGTTTAGCATATTTTTATGATCTGACTGAATAACTGACCTTTAGAAAATAAAAATACACAAACATTTGTCAGGATCTGGTAAACATGTTACTCTAGTTTTACTCCGGTTTTTGTTTTCAAATATACTAACATTGATAAAACTCGGCTAGAATATTAAAGTAAAAAAAACACTTAAATCCCATTTGCTGATGAAACGTTAACGTGTTATTGTTTTATTTTACCCTTGTCTATTTTGGTTAGACTTAGTACTTCCGGTCGTGACTGACGCTAACTTGTTAGCTAGCCGTGTTAACAGAAGCATCCAACTGTGTTTCTGACGCAGGTAAAGTCATAACACTCACCTGGCAGCGAACGGACTGCACATAACACGCAGGTCCACCGGTTAATTCTACCCCTGTTCGTAAAAGTGATGCTTTATTTACTGATATTCTCAGTAAATGATTCAATCTGCTGTAAGTAAACTGCGCCATGTTTACATCCGCTCGTAAGCGTCAGGACTGCGCAACGTGCGCATGCGTACAAGCCTAAAACGCCTTAATTTTTTTTCTTATATTTATGTATTTCATTACATATTTTATTTTTAAATGCATAACCCTGTCATTTTTATGCATTAATCAAATAAATGACACTAACTGACTAAGTATTGTACATCTACGAAATTAAATGGTGCAATATTATTCGCATTTTCGTTTGAATTTTACAAATTTGTCTTTATTATTTAATTCTGTTTTTCTAAAGTGTTAATAATGACCAAAAATATTCACATTAAAACTGTTAAATATTAATATTACCGTTAAATATTTTTCATGAGTTTAAAAATCATGCTTAAAATATTTATTTTTTTAACTAGTTATGAGTTTATTTTATTTTATATTTTGTATTTAATATCCCTCATTTGACCAAATAAATCGATGAATAAAAGTATGAGTGCGAAAATAAAGCGCAGCTTTACACTGTGAGGCAGACGTAATCTGACGCAATCTGACGTAAACCGGAAGTGTCTTCATGTGGTTTTTCTTTTGGTTTCCATAGATCCCGGTTCTTGGACGTAAAGCCGTGTGTCCGGTGTTCGGTGCAGGATGGCGGACAGGGCCGGGGCTCCGGTGGCCCGGGCGGTGCTGCAGCAGTGTCTCCAGGCCAGACTCCAGGTGGAACCGGCCCGGGAGGACTCCGAGGCCCGGTACGTCCAGGTGAGGACGCAGCTGTCCGGGTGGACCTGAGGGACCGGGTCCAACAGGGACGAGGAGGCAGATTTAGAGACATCTGGGTTCATTCATTCATCTACAAAAGCCAGAGGTGAAACCAGGCCTGGATCTTTACTTTGTCATTAAAATCATAAATTAAAAGGAAAACAATAATAAAAAAGTTTCCTCAGCTCTTTGCGTTTTTTCTTCCTGTTACTGAAATAAAAAGAATGAGTGAGTTGAATTATATCTCACACTGAAATGATTTTATAAGCATAAAATGAGCAAAGATGTTCCTTGTAAACTCATAAAAGAGCGTTATCACTGTGAACTGATGGTTTTAGGAGTTTTTTCTTTATCCACATCCTTATGAAATGAATCCACTCCCATCAGGAAACATTTGACAAGAAAATGACCATTTTAATTGTACAAAATCCTCCCAAATAACCTTTAGACCCAGGTCTCATATCCACATCTTCCACTTTTAACTCAGATATTAAGAGTCATTTCTAATCACATCTTTAGGACACTTAGTCTGTATCAAACCCACCTCTGTTATCTTTTACTAAACCCAACCAGTGCAATATTATATATATATATATATATATATATATGAAGTAAAACATTAAAGTTTTGTTCCAGATGTAAACCAGATGACCCTGATAACGGTAACGGTCCTGATAATATAAAGTATTTTGTGATGTTAATGGCGTTTCCTTTTGTTTTAGTCGATGTTTTCCTGTTTCTTCTCAGATCGACAGAGGGATGGTCATTTACATCTGTTTCTTTAAAGGAGCCACAGATGAAATCCTGCCGAAGATGGGTCAGTTTCACCTCATCTGAGTTCTTAAACCTGTACAGTACTGAGATGTTTAAAGCAGGGGTGTCAAACATGAGGCCCGTGGACCAAAACCGGGCCACCACAGTGTCCAGTCCGGCCACGGGATGAAGATATTAACATTCCAAGACGTTAAAATCACCAGAAATGTTAGTTAAGGTTCCACATTCAGACCAAAATGATCTAAAGTGGATCAGAACCAGTAAAATAATAACAGAACAAACTATAAAGAATAACAACTATAGATTAGTCTCCATGTTTTAGAGTGAAAAAAGTAAAATTACACTTCATTTCATTTCTTTGGATCTCCATTAGCTTCGGTTTAAGCCATTGCTATTCTTCCTGGAGTCCATGATGAAAATATGTACATATACAAATTACCCTTTAAAAAATGTGAATAACATGAACAACCTGAAATTTCTGAAGAAAATTCAGTGTATTTTTACGAATATTCTGCCTCAGTTTATCATTTCCACATGTACATTATAACGTACAGATCACAGTGGATCTATAAATACACGAAACATTCAACAACAGACAGAATATTGGCACAATTACACTGATTTATATTGAGACATTTCAGGTTATTCACATTTTATATTCACAGCCCAAAATGATGTCAAGAAATATCTTATAAAGCTATAAATAATATAAAAAATGGACAAAAATAAGAAACATGAACAGAAATAAACCAAAAAATATATATTAACAAAATAAACTATAAAACATGAACAAACATTTGAAAAACGTGAAGAGAATGAACAGAAATAAGCAAAATATTCCAAAAATTAACAAATATGAACAAAATAAATAAGAACTAAAAAAAAAATTAAATCCTTGGGAAACATCAACAAATGTTAAAATTCCACTTAAGACATTTCAGTTTACTCACATTTTTTAGTTAAAGGATAGTTTATATTTTCATGTAATTTTATTTTTTTTATGCTAAAACATATAGTTATTTATGTTATTCTGTAAATGTTTGACTTCAGGTCATCTTGGTCTGAATGTGGAACCTGAACTGAAATGATTTTAACGTCTTGGATCGTTAGTATCTTCATCCCGTGGACCGGGTCGGACCCTGTGGCGTCCCGGTTCGGGTCCGCGGGCCATATGTTTGACCCCATCTCTGCTCCGTCCTCAGTGTCGACGCTGCTGAACCTCCGTCTCTGCGAGTCGCCGTCGGGGAAGATGGCGTCGGTGCTGGAGCTTCCGGGCAGCGTCCTGGTCGTCCCCCAGGCGACGCTGGGCGGGAAGGTCAAAGGTCGCGCCATGCAGTACCACGGCAACGTCGGCAAAGAGGACGGACTGCGGCTCTACGACGCCTTCGTGGCTCTGTGTGAGAAGGAACTGAACGCCAACGGCGCCAACGCCAGCGCCGTGACGGTCAAACACGGGACGTACGGAAACAGACAAGTCCTGACCCTGGACACCAACGGACCGTACACTCACCTGATGGACTTCTGAAGGACGGACACAGGACACAGGACACTGTCACCCAGGGAGGTCAAACATAAGGCCCGCGGACCAAAACCTGCACACCACAGGGTCCGATCAGGCCCATGAGACACAAAAATGACACTGAAGATGTTAAGATGAAAGGATGTTGAGGTTCCACACACACACCAACGAGTAAAATTAGAACGTAATAACCTTCAAATCATCATAACAACCATTTTTCTGCTTGGTTTAAAGTGTGTGTGTGTGTGTGTGTGTGTGTGGGGGGGGTTAAATTAAATCCAAAATATTCACCGTTAAACTCTCCTGTCATTTCTTGTCATACATTTGAAAATAAAAGACATTTGATTTAAAAAAAAAAATCACCGATCCTGTCATTTTGTTGAGGTTTCTCAACTTTTTGTTCGATCTTTGTGCATGTTTTGTTCTCGTTATAATCTATAATTTTTGTGTAAATTTTATTTTTCTGTTAATTTTGTTCATGTTTCTAAATTTTTTTTTTTTTTATTCTTGTCATTGTTTATTTTGTTTTTTGTTAATTTTTGCCTTTATTTCTGTTCATTCTATTCATGTTTGTTAATTTTTAATTTTTTTTACATTTATAGGTTATTATGGTATGTTATTACTTGACATCATATTGGGCTGCGAATAACCTGAACAAACATGAACCTGAAATTTCTTCAGAAACATAAGTGCAGTTTTCAGAATATTCTGCCTTTTACTAAATGTTTTGTGCATTTGCAGATCCACTGTTAGAGACGTTCTGCTTGTGTCCTGATGCGTTCAGGTGCACCTCAGAAACTCTGAAATCTTTTTGTCTCATTGTGTTGAATGGCAAACTAGTGACAGTAGCGTGGTGCATTTAAGTGCACTTTGGAAATGAAATACATGATCAAATTACCCTGAAGGTGGTTGTTATGTTTTATTTCCAGGCCAAAAAAAAAAAAAATCAGATTTCAGCAAAAAACCTGAATTGAACCTGAACCTGCAGTGTAAACGGAGCGAAAAGGACATGAAAACACGGCTCAGAGTCTGAATTGTTCCGGTTTTATTTCAGGATGATTCTGTTAAAAACATTCACCTCCAGTGAAGCAGCAGATTCACTCACGTGTGCATGTTCTGCACCTGGAGGACCATCAAACCAGTCTGATCTGGGTTTAACGCTGGAAACCAATCAAATAAAAACGTCAGGGATTAAGAACAAAACCAAAACACTGACACTCGTCCATGAGCAGACGCTGAGACCATCCCATCAGAAAGATCTGAAAAATAAACCCAGGTTTGAGTCGATCAGGTTTTGCTTTAACTCTAGGAAACGACGTGAATGAAGATCTGGGAATGAAGCCGACGTCCAGGAACCAGGACGTCTTCATCTTTATCCTCTTCCTCATTTTAAACATCCTTCATCCTCAGCAGTGACTGGCCAGGATGTTGAGGAGTCCAATCCGTCAGGGGTCAGGTCCAGGTCCAGGTCGGGGTCCTTGTCCTTCGGTCCTCCCTTCCTCTTCCTCCTCCTCCTCCTCTTCCTCAGCAGTGACTGGCCAGGATGTTGAAGAAGTGATAAACCTCGTCTTTGTCGAACACGGCCACCTCGGTGGAGCATTCAGAACACTGGACCGGGTGGTAGACCTCGTCTGAGTCCAAGCCCTCCGGTTCCGGGTCTGGCCTCGGGTCCTCGTCCTTCGGCCCTCTCCTTCTCTTCCTCCTCTTCCTCTGTTTCCTGTCCTGTTGGCCTTTGTACCGTAACACCTCGTCCGTCTTCACCGTACAGTTCATCACAAACATGGCCCGGTACTGGGTCCGGTACGTCTCATGTCTGATTAGAAACAAAACCAGAACCTGGATTCAACTCACAAATATGAAAGCACATCATTAGCCTCATAGCATCAGTACCAAACTGATACACAAATGGACAAAAGTCTGTGGACCTGTTGAGTCCAGGTGTTTCTTTTCTAACAGTCTGGGATAAAAACAATGACTCATGTAGAATAAAGTTTATATTGGATCAATATCATATTGATTATTATTATTGATGTTTTTTTTTTTTATCTCAAATCAGCATGAACAGGACACCTTACAGCTGTAGACATGATGATACCTAAAGGAAGCATGTCTACGGTGAACAGTATCGGACCAAGGACTGAGCTCTGAGGAACTCCATGACTAACTGTAATGCACCGAGAGGATTCATGATAATGAACGTCAATACTTCCTTCAAGTTTAATGGTAGATTTTTCTTCCTCAGTCAGATGTGATGAAAGCAGATGGTTAGATGAGGAAGAAAATTATTATTTATAGTCAGAGCAGAAAAATATTATAGAACTTTAGTGGAAGAACATTTAAAATCAGAGTCATGGCCCCAATCCCAATTCACCCCTTGGCCCCTCCCCCTTTAAACCCCGTTCTAAGGGGTAGTGGTGTAAACGTTCCTCTATAAACGGTCCAACCCTTTGTTCCGTCATCATCAGTCTTCGATGTCTCTATAAACAGATGATCCATCTGTGTTTGGGACAGAGTTCTCCATGTCGTCAGCAGTGGAACCGTCTGTTCCATGGGCTTTGGGCAACTTTATACGACTGTCAACTGTAAACCGCAGAAATGTGATCTAGAACACACTGAAACAGCATTAAACAGACGATCAGCTGATTCAGTTGTTTACGTATTAAATCCATCCATCTGTGTGTTTCTTCGGTCTCTGCTGCTCTGTTTTCTGTCTTTACCTCCATCGGACATGATCTGAACTGAATTATAGCAGATTTCTCCGACCCCTGTAGTGTGGTCCTGGAAAATCTCTGTTTGGAAGGTCAAACAGCCCTCCCCCTTAGCCCCTCCCCTCTGACTCATGGAGAATCAGGACACCCCTACCCCTTCACATGTGCGCACAAAATGGAGGGGGAGGGGTAAGGGGTGAATTGGGATTGGGCCATAGAATTTAGGGAGACCTATTTACGAAGTGAAGGAGTCTCATGACTCACCTTTTAATGCGATACGCGTTGACGTGGGGTCTTTCATAGGTATGGGTTCTGGAGTTTTTCTCCTTACTTTATTTTCACTTTTGGTTTCTTTATCAAGTTATTTATGTTTCATCTGACTAAGTGAAATCAATATCTACTGCAGATATCTACATTTTTTCAGATCTGCCATGTTTGAGCAGATATGTTTATGGATGTAAATGCCTTGTATATGTGTATGAGCTAAACTAAATAAAAATGAAGTAAAAACATTCCAAAAACACACAAAGTATGGACTGATGTGCAGGTTATAGAAGACGAACCTGTCTCCAGACACGGTTATCAGGTGACGACAGTCGCTGCTGAACTTGAGACCTGTAACGATCTCTGGAAAACAGAACCACACCTTCACGTTCATGTATGACATCACACATTTATGAACCATGTGACTAAACCATGTAACTAACCTGAGTGTCCAAACATGGAGGCGACGCATTCACCAGAGTAGAAATCAAATATACTGATGTTCTTATCTGAACAGGAGGAGGCAATGTAGAGACCTGAAGGATCAATCTGAACCTGAGGAGGAGGAAGAGGAAGAGGAGGAAGAAGAGGAAGAGAGGGAGGAGGAAGAAGAGGAAGAGAGGGAGGAGGAGGAGGAAGAACAAGAGGAAAAGAAGGAGGAAGAGGAGGAAGAGAAGGAGGAGGAGGAGGAAGAAGAGGAAGAG
>JAPQRP010000017.1:26289645-26300014 GCA_037367295.1 Apogon hyalosoma
GGTTAACATTAGCTGCTGTTAGCTTTAAGGTTAACGTTAGCGGCTGTTAGCTTAAGGTTAACATTAGCTGCTGTTAGCTTTAAGGTTAACGTTAGCGGCTGTTAGCTTAAGGTTAACATTAGCTGCTGTTAGTTTGAAGGTTAACGTTAGCGGCTGTTAGCTTTAAGGTTAACGTTAGTTTGAAGGTTAATGTTAGCTGTTAACTTGAATCAGAATTGTTATTCACCAAGTACATAAACACATACAAGGATTTCTTTTCCATAGATGTTGTCTCTAGTAAATTATAAATACAAGCTGTAGTTAAAAAAAAGAAAGTAAAATAAGATAAAGAAACTCTACATCCATATAAAAAACTCTGTAAAGTTAAAGGCACAGTATCAGTGTCTGTACAGTTATACAGGATAATGTTAGCTGCTTTTAGAACACTAGTTAGCTACAAAACAAACTAAAGTTAGCTGTAACCTAAAGGAGATGTTCGCTACTGCCCAAACGTTAACAGTACTTTTTCTGTTCAAGTTCAGTGCTGTAACTATTGACGCTGAAGAGCCATTTATGGAATTTAAGTTATAGAAAATGACTAAAAAATACCGTTGGTATCGATGGTTTCCAATGGTTTGGGTTGTGACAGTAGCTATTAGCTCGCAGCTAATGAATGTTTTAGCTTCAGGAGAATGGTAGCTAAATAAAACTACTTGTCCTTTAGGATTTCATGATTAATTTATTGGTTTAAGACTTAAAATGTGAACTGATATTACCATTAAACTGTATTTTAATGTATTTACAGAAACTCTGCAGTTTCAACACAATCTGAAAACTTTAAAATATCTTTTTTCTTCATCACGTCAAACCCGTTCAGTCGAGCTGTTTTCCAACTTTAGCTCTATTTCAGGTCTGAGGAAACTGAATCTCAGTGTCACAGTGTTTTAGCTTCTCTGCTTTAATTGAAAATTATTTTGAAACGCAATTTCAGACGCAAATGTACACGTTGAAATGTGTCTGAAGTGAAACAACAGTCATTAAAGCTCCGCCAGCCTTCAATCTTCACGCAATTAAAACATGTTTGCTGGAGATTAGCCTGTAATTACAGAGACAGACGGCCGCTTTCAATATTGTTAAAGCAAGAAACAATAATATACATGTATTTATGTCCCTCTGGAGAAGAGCTGAACATGTCCTTCTGCAAAATATCATTCATTAAGGAGATAATTAAACAATGTCACCCGTATGTTGGAATCCGGTTTGTTTTATTTGCACATAAATGAAAAGAAAGGGAGTTGACATGAGAAAATAAATGTAAATGAGACATTAAAGGCTTTAAATCAGCGCCTGTTTTTTCTCCACCTCCAGGATGCACAGTTCAGACGTTCAGAATGAGTTTTCATCCATTCACCGCTGATGCTTTCACTGGCGTCACTTTCTCTGACGCTTGGTTTGTTTGGCCACAAACTAACACAAGAAATCATATTTATCCAATTTATCTCCGAACCACTGAAGTTAAGCACAATTATCTCATAAAACACAAACAATAAATGGTTGACATTGAACCTCTGAAGGTCTGAAGCTTCGTTTTCATACAAATGATAAATAGAAGAACTTGAGTTCAACCAGAAACCCAAAAGTTTGACTAAATTATGATTTATGTTTGATCATGAAACCACCAGAAAACAACTAATATAGCTAATTTACGATCCTTTTAGCTAGTGTTACTTTTAAGGCCAGTATTAGCTGCTGGTGGCTCATGAGATAATTTATCTGCTGTATGACGGCACAGTAGGGCCACATAAAGTCATAAAATATGGAGATAAAACCTGTAATTTTAAGAGAATGAAGTCGAATACAAAAAAAAATAATTTTATGAGAATAAAGCCATAATGTTTCAAGAATAACATTGTAATTTAAAAACTACTTTTATTTGGGGTTTACCAAATACTGAGCCTTTTAGCCCCACCCACCATCAACACATCAGCATTAGTCGATGGATTTTGCTGTAACTGAAAACTGTCATCAACAAGGCTTAGCCTAAGGCTTACAATTTCTAAATGATGACTTTTTATTGCACTATTTTGAAGTTATTTTAAAAATATTGCAACTTTAATCACATAAAAGTACAATATTATTTTTGTTAACTTATGAGTTTTTTGTTTTTTTTTAAACTACAACTTTATTCTCATAATATTATGACTTTATTCTCATAGTGACAAGTGTTTTTATTTTTCTTATGTGGCCCTAATATGCCGTTGTATATTTGACATTAGCTGCTCTTAGCTTAAAGTTTAAAGGTGCTGTATGTAGGTATGTTGACAACATCACTGTTAGCTGGGCAACAACCACCGCTGGTTGGAACAACATCACTGCCTAGCCATGACAGCACCATAGCTAGCTGGACGACAATCACAACTAACCGTGCGACAGTCATAGATAGTCAGGACAGCACCACGGCTAGCCGGGATCCCACCACAGCTGGGTCAGGTGCAGGCACAGGGAACTATGGAGGAAGTGCTGCTGCTGCTTCCACTGTGCTACTGCTGGGACAAAGGGCTGCTTTAGGCCTGTCTGCCACTGAAGAATAGAGCAGAAGCTGAACCTGAGGAGGAGTACAGAGCACTTCCACAGGGAACTGAAGGGCTGCAAGAGGAAATGTGTGAACGACTGTTAACACAACAGGAAGACATTTATCAGAGATTAATCAGTACAGTTATGGATAAAACAAACACTACAATGGATAAACATCAGACATTTGTATCAGAAATGTTCCAGATGCAGCTCAGTGGAACTGGAAACCTGGATAAAGAAAGACTACTGACTCTGTGATTGGTAGATAGGTGATGGGCGGAGCTTCAGACCAAAACACAAACATTATTTGGGGGCTGACACTGAGCTTTTCAAATGCAAATATTCTGGCGGGACTACTACTGTCAGTGATACCAGTATTTGAAATGAACAGGATTTCTTAATGTCTGGTGACATTCAGAGCCTTTTTATGATTACTGGAACATAGTTCCTACATACAGCACCTTTAATGTTAGTTGCATTTAGATCCCTAATTAGCTACTTGTAGATCCCAACAAAACATTAGTCAAAGTAAAAGGAGATGCATGCTACTAGTTAAAAGTTAAACTATATAATTGGATTATTTATTAGCTTAATAGATAATATTAGCTGCTGGTAGCTTGAAAGTTAATGTTCGTGTCTGTTATGTCACCACCAATATTAGCTCAGTTGTTAATGTTAGCTGTTTTCAGCTTGTTAGATAATGTTAACTTTCATCTTGAAAGTTAGCAGCTGTTAGCTCAGATAGTTTCAGATGCTGCTATCTCAGTTAGCTCACCAGGTAATTTTAACTATTGTTTAACTGTTTTAAGCTGCTTTTCATTCGCTAGATACTTTAACTGCTCGAAGATCATTAGCAATGTTAGCTACTTATAGATCCCACCAAAACATTTGCTAGTTAGCTGTAAGCTAAAGCAGATGTTCCCTGCTTAAAGGTTAACAACTCTTTCTGTTCAAGTAGAATGTTCTAACTAATGAAGCTAAAGGTCCATTTATGGTACTTAAGGTAACTGGTTTCCAGTAGTTAAGCGACAGTAACGATTTACAAAGTTAAGCTCCTTGGGTCAATTCTGTAAACGTTTCAACTTTTGGAAACGGTAAAAATGATGTTGGAGTTCCTGCCTTTGGTTTTGATAATTAAAACATTCAACCTGAAGGTCCGATCTCCTGTTGGAACTTCATTTATGATATAAGAAGACAATACTGAGACCTTTCTGGTATTTACTATGTTGCCATGGTGACAACATTTGACAAGTAGGCAAGTCACCATTTTGAAAACGTTTGATCATGAAGAAACTCAGATGGAACTGAATGAATGATCTGCATTTTCTGCACGTTTGTTCTTGTTGGTCTTCCTCCTCCTCCTCCTCCTCTTCCTCTTCCTCCTCCCCCTCATGCCCTCTCCCTCTTTTTCAGTGTTTACTGTATAACCCTCTGTCCATCTGTCTGTCTGTCTGAACCTGTCTCACTCTCTCAGTTGAAAACACTCAGATTCCAGATTAGCGGGTCTTGTGACAGACAGGCGGGGGGCGGGGCTAAGCGCTGTCACATGCTGGCGTTGGGCGCGGCGGCCCATTGGTTGGTTCTTGAAGCCGGGGCAGATTTACTGTTGTGTTTCCCCACATCAAACACCTTCTCAACCCGTTGCTTTGACAACCATCAGCCAGCACCTGATTGGATCTGACGGACTTGACCTCTGACCCCCTCCCCCCACGCCAATGGCTCTGGGTCCAAAGTAAAGGTGGAAAAACACATGGGGTCAGGTGGTGTCAACGCTGGGACGTGATTGGATGAAGCTCATTCAGAAAACAAATGAATAGAAATGAACAAATGAAGGAGGTATAAAATTATTTTAAAAATTAAAGGTATAAAAGGTATGAAAGGTATAAGATTTTAAATTACATAATTATATTATTATATAATGCATATAGTAAATAGGCTCTAAAAGGCCGTAGTTAATAGTTAACAAAATAAGGCCATTGTTGAGCAGGTAGAGAGAATTTTCATAGGATTAAAGATTTATTTAAATTTAAATTAGAGTAGATTTAAATTAGATTAGATTTAAATTAGATTTCATTAGATTTCTATGGTCAGAACCGATTATTTTCCAGATAAAACTCTTTAGTCTAGAACCTGATTTATTCTCAGACTTTTATTGAACAGATGTCGGTGTTTTACCTCAGACTGACTTGGTTCAGTCCAGACGCCCCCATCTATAAAACCCATTGGATTCACCCACTTCCTGTTTGACACCTGCTGCAGCCTTCAGGTAACTTCAACTAAATTTAAACCAATGAACAGGCTGATATTTGTACAAACATGTCACAAATAAAGACAAAAAAGGTGAAAGTGCTGCTTTTTCCTCAGTTTTCAGTTGGATGTGATGAAGGCGTCAACATTAACTATATTTAATACAAATATCACTGAGTTTAGACACTGACATTAGAGGAAAACAACCAAACCACTGCTTCTAACGATGTACTTTCAATCAAGAAGGGTGGAAAAGTTGTTGTTAATTTTCTTTTGTTTTGCATGAAAAACCTGAAATGCTTCTTATTCTGCACTGAATGAACAATTAGATTTAGATTAGATTAAAGTTTTAGGTCCAAAAGGTCCAGTCTGGCCTGTGGGATGAATATGCAAAGTGCAAAAATTACACTGAAGATAGTAACAGTCAAAGGTGTTGAACTCATTTTAGTTCAGGTTCCACATACAGACCAATATGATCTAAAGTAAAATAATAGCATAATAACCTACAAAAATAGAACTCCATTTTTCTAGGTTCTAGGTTTGAACCTAGCTTTCCCAGCTAGCTTTCCTGCAGCGTTTTCACTAAGGACTCTTGACTTACCGACCCACCATCATTTAAGCCCAGACAAACTATTTTAGCTTCAGAGCAGAAACGCCTTTAAGCTCAGAAAAGTAAATTTAACAGTTCGTGTTAAACCGCTGACTAGTCCTTCACTATAATTCAGTATAATTCAAACCAGGCTAATCAGTACAAATGTTAATGCTTTATCAGTGTTAACTTAGCCTAGCTTAAATACAGGTAGCATTGCATTCATTTACCACCGTACTGACAGGTTTGTTCAGACTTTCTGCAGATATCATTAGTGGCTGTTATAAACTCAGTTGTGAAAATAGTAATTTACCAAGTAAGTTGTGTTTAAATTTTTCGTTAAATAGAAATGAAATCTCTCCCCTTGAACATTGGATTCCATGTGGCTGGTACACCTTTAAGGCCAGACTTGGACTATGGGCTCCTATATCTTGAGGTTCATAACAAGAAGTGTTGACTCTTATTAGTCTCTTTTCCATGGGACATCTACACAAAACTTCATTGATATTTACTAAATGTTGAAGAAACAGAAGTGTGTAATGTTGGTTTTACCATCAAATCACAAATGTGAAAATTTATTTATTATCTCGAGATGACACGAGAAGTCATTCCATAAACATGGAGACGAACATAAATCTGGTGTTGATTTACAGATATATTCATTATTCTTCTATATTCCCCCTCTATCTGCTACTAAATTAAAAATTATGTGGTTTCCTGGTGTGTCCACACATACACACACGTTTAGGTTCAACTCTTCTTCTTTTGTTCTAATGTCCGTCAACATCCTTTTTTTTAAATTTTTATTCACATGACTGTATTTGTGGAAAAAGCTCTTAGCATTGTAGTTTTCTTTGATATACCAATTGTACTGCACCTGAAAAAACACCTCTTACCAGCGCAAAAACTTTTAATTGAAAAACAAGAGTTTTGGCAAAATTGTCATTTTTCCATTAGGTAAATTTTTATGTGCAAGTTATATTCACACAATTTGAGGGTCAATGGAAAAACAACTAGTGTCTGTTGAAGTGTTCAGCTGTTCCTTTCTGCACCATGCGCCCGTACAGAACTGGGTCAAAGGGCATTGGTCTACTCTGCTCCTCACACATGGAATATGTTGCTAAAAGACTGGAAACTGAACTGATGTCCTTGGACACTTTTAAATCCAAAGTCAAAGTGCGACTAACCTGTGCACTTGTTTGTCATAGTTGGACTGGTCCTGTACATGTTTGGAACTGTGTGTTTATTTCATGCTGTGTCTTGGCCAGGACTCCTTTGAAAAAGAGATTTTTAATCTCAATGGGATCTTTTTTCCTGGTTAAAAAAGGGTTAAATAAAAAATGAATGTAAAAAATGTGGCTGCCAGATGTCCGATCAGTGCATCCAGAGGGCATGTCCGTCTGAATACTGGTGACTGTTCATTGGATCCACAAAAAGAGTTGATCAGAGTTATGAATCAAAGGTCAACGTCCATAGATTTAGTTTCACCAACTCATTTGAACGCAGCGTGGACTTAAAACTACTTGGTCTTATGAAAAACAGAATTTTTTAATGCTGAAAATCTCTTTTATTTGATGTCTGAACTGAAAGGATGAAAACGATGGATCTGAAGGATGAACAAAGGACTGGATATGTGGACACGGAGGCACCAACACCTGACGATGAAGAGGAGGAAGACGAGCGAGGAGGACAACAAGGAGGAAGAGCAGGAGGACGCGGCGTCCAAGTGATGAAGGTTTTTAAATCTATCATGTGCTTGTCATGTGACGCTGATGGAGGAACATTCAGGTTATTTATAGACATGACGTCATGAAGTTAAACTCCTCCTCCTCCTTTCTCCTCTTCCTCCTCCTCCTCCTCTTCCTTACTCTTTCTCCTCCTCCTGGAATCCTGACCTAAAACACACTGTGTTAAATAATTTGACCTTTTATAACCTGAGCTGTAAAGTGTTCATCATACTCTCACCTGGATACCAGAAGGTTAACGTCTGACTTTTCTGTTTCCATCTGTAAAATCTGTTTCTCCGTTGGAAAAGTTGATGTAATGTAGTTTCTTCGTTTGTTTTTAATGTTTCACTTTAGTTTGATTCAGTAGGAGTGAAAAATAAAATCTAATCTGGTTTTATTTTCAACATTTGACATTTTATTTTAAAAAAAGCCATAAAATGATGAAAATTATAACTGAAACAACAAAAATATGAAACCAGGCTGGTGGTGCGTTCAGGGACAGTGGGACATCTGAGCGTCGTCCACCTTCCTGACTGAGAACCAGCCGATATGAGCCTGGAGTTGACAGAGGCGGAGACACCGGTGACATCAGCGGAGGTGGGAGGGGCCTCCGTCTGTCAATCATCCAAATCAGCGTTAATCAACACGGCTCCGTTCGTTTCACTCGTATCAAATCAGACAAATGATTACTTTCATTCAGCCTCCGAGGGCCGTCGACGGCGAGGGGCCGCGCCCGCCGCAATCAGGCCGCCGCTCGCTTCCCGGAGATCCCGCCGCAAAATCACAGTGTTTTTCTTTTCTTAACTAATCGTTTAATAAAAAGGACGATGATGATTGACGTGGGCGAATAAAAGAAGTGTGTGTTTCCAGGGCCTCGAATGCACCACGAAGATGAGAAACCGTGAATATTTAGATCAGCACGTCCTCAAAATACTCATCATCCTCTTTTTTAATTTCTTCCCCCAATCAAGCTTTGTTCCAGCCGAGATAATTTCATTTCCAGTGTGTTGTAAATACAGCAGAAAACCACAGAAGAAGAAACGGGTCGGTTTAGAAACAGCAGAACCTGCTCATGTTCACAACAGAAAAAAAAAAACAGAAAAGAAAAGATAATAGAAAATAACATGAAAACTGAGAAAAGGAAGGAAATTGGTGGGAAAAATGAGAAAAAGGATGTGGAAGTGAAAAAAGGTGAAAAAATGAAAATAAAAATGTCATAAAAAGATGAATATCATGTGAAAATAACATGAAAATGATAAATTAAGAGGAAAATATAAAACACATGATTAAAAAATGGAGGAAATGACACTAAAAGACAAAGAAAAAGGAAGGACTTGAGTCAGAACAAGACAATTATGTGAAAATGAAAAAAAAATTAGATGAAAAATCAGCTGAAAAAAATGAGAGAAAAAGGATGTGAAAGTGAAACGGATAAAATGAGATGGAAATAATGTAAAAATATGTGACTGACATAAATAAAAGAAACAAATCTTATAAAAACATTAAAAATATGTAAAGAAAAAATGAAACGAGAAGAAAATATAAGACATGAGACGAAAAGGAAATGATACTAAAAACAAATGAAAAATGACTTAAAAAGAGATGAAAAATTAGTCAGAGAAAAAGGACATGAAAGTAAAACAAGATAAAAACAGGATGAAAAAGACAGCACATAAAATGGACCAAATAAGACAAACGATGTGAAGATATGAAATAAAAACATAAATAAAACTTGAAAAAAGGCCCAAAAAGATGAAAAAAGTCTAAAATGAAAGTAAAATGGACAAAACAGGACGAAAATGATGAAAATATTGTTTAATAACATAAAAAAGATAAATTTGTTATAAAAAGATGAAAATTATGTAAAAAAACAACATGAAAATGATAAAATAAGAAGAAAAAAGATTTAAAAAGAAAAATGTTGAACGTGTTTTGGATCATTTTGAAGATGATGATGGTTCTGGTGGTCCTGGTCCAGGTTCTGATCTTGGTGATGGTTCTGACCCTGGTTGTGGTTCTGGACCTGGTTCTGGTTCTGTTCCTGGCTCTGGTCCTGGTTCTGACCCTGGTTCTGGATGAGTCTCTTCTATGAGGTTCTGATGTTAACCCTGCAGACATTCTAAACCTGAACCTTAAACCCGGACCGGGTCAGAACCCTCAGTGCAGTTATTCCACCGCCGCCGCGTCCTCATTGCCAGACATTTTTCCCACGCTGCACCTGTTCCTCCAGGTCTGTGGACTCCACCCTCCCCGGGGATGCTCTGTGGTTTTGGCCACGCCCCCGCCGTCGCCGCCACAGACTCCCCGGTCGTTTAATCCCAGTAGAACCTGGGTCTGAGAACTGGCGCCGGAGGATTCTCCCAGATTCATTAGAGGGGTCCAGATGCTCAAATACAAACACCACACGGATGTTTACAGTTTCACATGTTTATGTCCAGTTACCATGACGATGGAAATATCTGGGATTCATGAAAACTTGAACTTTATTACATGTGATGAAAAAAACAGGATGAGGTGAAAGATGTAGAAGTCGTTAAACGGATGGAAAATGAAAGTGGAGAAGGTTCTGAATCTGAAAACTGAGTTAAAATAGGAAAAAACCCTCTTCTAATTCCACTTTTATTTTTGGAAACAGTCCAAACTTCTATTCCCACATATTTCAGAGACTTACTGATGTTGAAGATGTATCTAAACGCTGCCATGCCCCGGTGGAGGCGGAGTTGTGGGCGGAGCCGTGGGCCCAGGTGGACTCCCATCATCCCCTGCTCTCAGTGGGAATGTTTGGCGTGAAGCGGCTCGGACCAGGTGACGGCAGATCGGGTTTCGGGATAATTGAGGGCTCGCTGCTTTAAATGTGTGACGGAGCGTCAACAGACGGCCCAGAATGCTCTGCTGCGGCGTTCCCACACTGACTCTGGCTTGGCCAATTGGTTGGTTCGGCGAGGGGGGCGGGGCTACAGCTCAGATTTGTTTACATGGGAATCTGAGGAAGCTATTGGTCATTTGTACGTTCCCTGATGGACGTGTGTGTATGGAAGCTCTGGAGGGACAGTTTACACCAGATATGACTGAACTCAACCATACCTGCACTGAAAACAACAACAGCACACAACTGAAAACAACTGAAACAACAACACACAACAAACTGAAACAACACACAACAAACAACTGAAAACAACTGAAACAACACACAACAAACAACTGAAAACAACTGAAACAACACACAACAAACAACTGAAAACAACTGAAACAA
>JAPQRP010000017.1:26471278-26487340 GCA_037367295.1 Apogon hyalosoma
TATATATACATGTGTGTGTGTGTGTGTGTAAATGTATATATATATACACACACACACATAATGTTAAATAAATCTGTATTACATTTCCTCAAAGCAGCTACAAAATGAAAACACTGGTCAAATAAAACCAATAATTGCAGATTTCTGCATCTGATCTGTGTCCAC
Source organism: Apogon hyalosoma (assembly GCA_037367295.1). Lineage (NCBI taxonomy): Eukaryota > Metazoa > Chordata > Actinopteri > Kurtiformes > Apogonidae > Apogon > Apogon hyalosoma. Next base: position 26,471,444 of record JAPQRP010000017.1, read on the forward strand.
TTTTACATTTTGTGCCATAAAAATTCTATTTTCTAATATTTCTACTGTGAATCTGACAATAATCCAATAAAGCCTTTAAGCAAATTCAACAAACAGGTTTTGAATCATTGGTGATGAATTTAAAGTGAAACCAAATGTCAAAGTGAGCAGAGTTAAATAAAATAAAACATAACACTGAGTTATGAACAGGTTAGTAAAGTTTAATTCTGCATTTTTATGGAAGAAACATCAGTTTTATCTGATCAGTCAAATAAATTCTACTTCCTGTTGGTGTTTTAATATGATTTCAAGAAAATATATATTAACGTCATCTTCAGTTTCTGTGGTTTTTAATGTTAGATTGAATTTTTAATGAAACACTCATTTTATTTCTAAAACAAAATCATCTAACATGAGCTAAGAGCTAACAGTAGCTAATTTTAGCTCGTGGCAAACATCTGAAACTGATTTATTTTGATTTTATTGATTTTAATCCATGTTCGATATAAAATGTTTACACATTAACGTCTAATTCTTTGAATTTTTGTTTGTTCTTGTCAGAAAATTATAAATAAAAGTAAATCAGTCAGCAGTAGCTAATGTTAGCTAGCTAGCTAAGCTAAATAAAGCTAATCTGCTTCAATAAAATACAAAATCAGACACTTTAGGAAAGAAAAATGTCAACATTCAATAAGTGACTTGAATCTTCTGTTTCTTCACTTATACAGTTAACATTTATTAAAATGGATCAGCAATAATAAAGGTAAAAATTAGCACAAATATGTCAAATTATTATTAAAATATTTGTGTTATTGATGTTTTATTGGTATTGGAGATAAAGGGGTTAAAGTTTATCTGGTTTTGTTAAACCTGAGTCTGAAAACACAATATCACAATATTTCGATTAATGTTTTGAATGTTTTCAGACAGATTTTCTCTTTTTCTGGACATAAATAAATAAAACGTGCAGGTTAAAACAGAAGCGAGTCTAATCCTCAGTGTCTGATATTTACTGGTTTATTATTGGATGTGAATCTGCGGATCATCATCATCATCATCATCATCTAATGCGTCGTTCTTTTATTTATGGATCCAAACACGAATCTGAACGAGGCCAAAAGACACGAACGGGTTAAAGGAGTTTGAGGCCAAAAAAAAAAAAAAAAACCCAAAAAACCAGGAGAATATTTAGTGCAAAAATGCAACGACAACTAAGAACAATTTAACCTGAATTTAACCTAAAGACACAGTTTAATGATGATATTTAACCTGATATTATTGAGTTTCCTCTTTATTTATCGACAGTCTGTTCATTTGATGGTTAAATATCCTGTTTGTTCGCTAGGATTTTATTACTGAAATGATCCTTTAACGCGTCAGTTTGATGCTGATTCCTTCCATTTTTACTGATAAAAAATACCAGCGAATTATTATTATTATTGTTATTATTGTTATTATTATTATTATTATTATTATTATTGTTATTATTATTATTAATAATATTATTATTATTGTTTTCAGTTTGATGCTAAATTAACCCTAATAAAACCTGGTTTGACAAAATAAACACGAGAAATATGTGTTTAGTTTTTTGTTTGTTTGTTTGTTTGTTTTTAAAGGATCAGACGTTTGTTCCATTTGACACTAAACTGTGGTTCATTCCGCAGGTTCAGGCCTGATGTTTCTACATTTATTCAAATTTAAATCTGATATTTTCTGTGTTTCAACCCTTTATTCTGTCACACAAAACGCACACGAGCAGACTGACCCGGGTCACATTCAGTTAAATCTGTTTTGTCTGATTCAAAGTGTGGATCTCAAACCTAAACCTGGAACTGGACCTGGTCCTGATCCTGGACCTTTGTCCCCTTCTCATTTTACGCTGTTTCCGCCGCTGTCGAGCCTCAGAACTGGGCAGATTTCAGCCAAAAGGCGCAAAAAATCTGCGGTTAGTTTGAGTTATTTCAGACTCTGAATCAGTGACCGGATGTGTGAAAGGGGTTCTAACCCGGACCCGGACCCGGACCTGCCTCAAAGCATCGTAGGACGCCAGCCTCTGCTCCGACACCATCACCTCCATCGAACCACAGCATCAGAAAAACACCATTTTGGACCTTGAACGCAACACGAGTCTGAGTCAACCAGCACCACACCAGACCGGACCCACGTGGATCCACGAACATCCACAGACCAGGACAAAACCACCGTCTGGACCGATGACCTTTGACCCCGAGGACATGTCCAACACACACACCGATAAAGTCCAGCAGGTCGGTTTCCTCCAACAGGCCTGCGTCAAAAGAAACGCGTCAAAGCGCAGAAATGATCTGTTTATGCAGGAAATTTAAACACATCAGAAAAGACCATTTAAAAAAATCGCGTTTGTTTGGATTTTTCTGTCAGAAACGAACAGAAGCAGCGCCGAGGTTTGACCTTTGACCCGCAGACAAACACGCAGATTCACCGACAGGTTGAATCACAAAATACGAGTCAGACTCAGTTTAGAGCAAAACCAGAAGCAGAGGAAGGTTTGAGATGAACTGAAGGAGCATCAGGTTGAAGGATTTTAACCAAGAAACATGAACCTGATCAAACATCCACTAAAACACAAGACGGATTTAAAAAGAGCAGCGAAAACAGCGGAGAGCGAGGGTTTATTCCGACATATTTTCTCCCTTTTCTGCAAAATAAAAATAAACTTTCAGCTTTAAAATAAAATTAAACTAAGATCAGAGAAGTTCAGAGAAAACGGGATCAGATTTTAAAAAAGAAAAGAGAAAAAAAAAGCCTGAAACTGGATTAAATATTATTTCAAATGATGCAAAATACGCATTAGTTTGAATAAAACACAATGAAATGTTTGGGTAAAATCACAACCTGCTGTGTTTGGTTTTTTTTTTTTTTGCAAAACAAAAAAGCACAAACGCAGATCCTCAGACTGAAACAGCGGCGCAATTTACGGCGGAAAAGACGCAAATATGAGGAAGTTTCATACCAAAAAAATGACGCATAAAAGAGGAAAGAGCCGTCAAGGAAACCGAGGCTTTTCTTTATAAAATGTGCAGATGTGAGTTTATTTTATCTGATTTCTGTAAAAAAAAAATCAGAAGGAAACAGAAAAAACACCAAAAACTGTAGAAAATATTAAAAAAACTGAAGAAAAAAAAAAAAACACAGAGCTGCAGGAAAAAAAGAGTTTTGGGCAGAGATCCGCGCGTGGAATGAGCCAAAACTCAGAGCGCATTCAAACCGCCTCCTCACGCATGGTTTGCGGGGGTTTTGCGCTCAAACAGCCCGAAAGGCCGCAGATCCGCAGTTCAGCCTCCGAACGACCCCGGGTTACATCATTTGACACAGTTTTCACCCAGATGCGCGTAAATGCGTAGGAGCACGAGCTTTACGCACACGCACGGCGCCGCTGGATGTGGAGCCTTCACTTCACTTTTCTTTGACTTCACGTTCTTTCTTTTTTTCCTTTTTTTTTTTTTTTTTTTTTTTGGTCCCAAAACAGAAAAACCAGCAAAGTGTCACATGTGGAACCAACAGCTACACCTCTGTTTATGTTTGTTGTTGGAATAAAATCACGTCCCTCGTGAAACCTGACCTGATTTTGCGAAAAACACGCAAAGTGTCCACGAATCAGAGTCTGATGGTGAGAAAACAACAACAACAACAACAACAACAACAACACAGAGTCTGAGGTAGAAAAGCAGCGTTAAAGTGAGTCCAAAGCAGGACTCAGGAGGTTTAGATGAAGGTAAAATGAGACGGAGCAAAAAAGACAAAAGGATTGGCGGTAGTTATGAATGGAACCTATTCTTTTATTTGGATTTTTTATGATTAAAACATTTTTTTCTCTTTTTTAACTTTTGTAAGCGACAAACACGGGAATAAGAATAAGACCACAATAGTATCACAACCATGAAAAATTGTTTTTAGAGACGACAATTAAAGGACAATCATTCCAAGTAGTTATTAGATAATGAGGCATGTTTTTTTCTCCTCTGTCAAACAAACGGGTTTGTACATTGTTCTTCCTCTGCGCAAAAAGGAAAACTCAAGATTCAGATTACAAATAGACATTTTCTCTCTCTTTTACTAATTATACAAAAGAAATTAAAGAATCAGAAGAAGGAACGTGAGCGTCGTTTATTCGGCGCCACGTTTACAGTCAGAGAAAAGCACAAAACAGGCTGCAACTGCGGAAAACATCCATGTGCGCAACGAGACTTCAGCGCAAAAACCAGCCCTGAAATGAGGGGAATTACAGAGGAAATGAGCGCAGCTTCACATGAGTCAAAGCAGCGGAATAAGGCAAATGCGCCGAGAAAACATTCCTTCAAATTGGGTAAAATCGGCGCCAACAAACTCCTCCAATTTCCGCAGTTTTTAATGAAACTAAAGGAGCCGAAAGCGGCGGCGAAATCTCGTTGAAATGGACGTTTTCTGCAGCGAAGGAGGCGTCGGTCAGCCTTTCATTCACACACTCACACACTCATCAGGCCTCGCATGTTCCGCAAATACTGACGCAAAATGATCCGAAACCCGCTGATCTTTGGTCTAAAAGGACAGTTTATGAACAACTGGAAATGAATAAATGAATGAATGAAAAGCCTGTGGACGGAAGAAGAAGAAGGAGAAGAAGAAGAAGAAGAAGAAGAAGAAGAAAAGAAGAAAAAAGAAAAACAGACATTTGACTGTAGAAAATAAAAGAATTAGTTTCGAATCATTTCTCCGCCGCCTTTTTCATTTCTAACCCGCATGAGACCTGATAATACTGCAGACATGCGGACAAACCGGCTATCATTATTATTAATATTATCATTATTATTATTATCATTATTATTTTTACTTTTTTAAATCTCAAAATTAGACCAAACTATTTTAAATACACATTCTAGTAAAGTAATGCCTCCTCCTCCTCGTTCTCTCGGTTTTTTTCTCATTGCACGGCTCTGACGGACAGAAACTACAGACGAAGGCCGGACATACGGACAGTATGTACACACAGAGGCAACTGCAGAGAAGAAGAAGAAGAAGAAGAAGAAGATGAAAAAATACCTGGAAACTTCACGGCTGCTTTTCTTTCTGTCTGCTGCGCTTTGAGTCTCTCCTCTGTTTCTAGAATCATTTGTCATTTTTTACATGTACATGTTCATGAAAATGTTCGACTTCAGCTCCAGTCTGACGGGGCTCCTCCGGCGGGTGGGCACAGGGCTCCGGGGGGTTCGGGGGGGTCTGGGGGTGTTCGTTAGTGTATAAGCGGGTTCGAGGTCGAGCCCTGGTTCTGGTGCGTAAAGTAGTCCGACAGCCCCCCGGACAGTCCCGTGGAGAAGGCGGGCAGGGACCCGGACAGCGGCCGCAGAGACTCACACGACAGCGACGAGGAGGACGGAGCCTGCGGGGAGTTGGAGGCCGACGCCCGGGCGGCCTGCAAGGAGCCGCCGCTGCCGCCGCCGCCGCCGCCGCTCTGCGCGCTCATGGGCGGGTGCGGCACGTGCGGAAAAAAGTAACTAGTCTGTCCGGCCAGAAGGTTGACCGAGCACGGGTTGAGGGAGTAAGTGGCACCGGAGCAAGGCACGGAGAGGCCGCAGGGCACCGCCGAGGCCGCCAGGGCCGCCGCCGTCAGGTGGTGCGTGGCGTAGGGCAGGTCCCCGCCGACCAGCCGGTCCATGCTCAGCCCGTTGGACGACGGGAACGACGAGTGGTTCTGGCCCATGTTCTGCGTCAGCATGGTGCTGTAGGACATGGGGTGACCCGGGTAGCCCGACGACGTGCCGTTGTAGCCCAGGGCGCCGCCGGCCCGCGGGTGGTGCAGGGACAGGAAGGGGGACATGGGCCAGTACAGGGACCCGGCCCGGTCCATGAACGTCAGCCCCGACGTGAGCCGCGCGCCCCGCTTGAAGGCCAGCTTGGCCCGGGACGTGGTGGAGCGCCGCCGGAGCTTCCCGGTGGTTCCGCCGATGAACACGTCGTCGCTGCTCGGGTCCAGCATCCAGTAGTTGCCCTTCCCCGGGTCGTCGTAGTGCCGCGGGACCTTCACGAAGCATTTGTTGAGGCTGAGGTTGTGGCGGATGGAGTTCTGCCAGCCCTGCTTGTTCTCCCGGTAGTACGGGAAGTTCTTCATGATGAACTCGTAGATGCCGTTCAGGGTGAGCCTCTTCTCCGGACTCTGCCGGATCGCCATCATGATGAGCGCGTTGTAGCTGAACGGGGGTTTTTCGTACTTGCCGCTCTTCTTGTCTCCGTCCTTCCCTCCGGAGCCTCCGTCCGCGTCCTTCCCGTCCTTTTTCTCGTCCTGCTGCTGCTGCTTGTCCTTCTCGTCCGGGCAGCTCTCCTGGCTCGGGGACTCTCCGCTCTTCGAGTCCGCCTTGGCGTCCTGCTGCGCGGCCGGGAGCGGAGCCTTGTGCTCGGCTTCGTCCGCGCCGCCGCCGCCGCCGCCTCCGGGCCGGTGGTGGTGGTGGTTCTGGTGGTGGTGGTGGTTCTGGTGGTGATGCTGGGTCTGGTGGCTGCTGCTGTTGTTGTTGTCGCTTTGCACGGCCTCGGGCACCAAACTGTTTATAGTGAACGACGATTTAGGAATCATTTTCACCTCTTTGCGCTCTCCCATATCCAACATCACCGGGCAATGAGGGGGGAAAATGGCAACGAGCAAAAGCGACGAACACAGCTGGGTTTCAATCTGTCCTGAGTCTGCCTGCGAACCAGGACGGGAAGGAAGGAAGGGGGGATAGATAGGAAGAAAGAAAGTATAGCCCAACAAACTATTTCATGTTCGGTTTGGGGAGAAAAAAGGAAACACACACACACACACAACACACATGTACACACACATCGATAGGAGACAGATAGCTGCAATTAATTAGGGAGCCACAGCCACTAAAGCAACTAAAAAACATTGGTTGGACCTTTCCAGTCCTCAGCCAACCAGGGGAACATTAGTATTAAATATTAAGGCGTCCTCTGCGCTTTCAGCCAATCATGACGCACAGGGAAACACACACATCCACCAATGCCGTGCCCGCTGCAAAAAATGCCCACCCCGACCTGCGCGTTCTGCGGCTGCCGAGCCTAAAACAAACACGTACAGAGATAAACCGGTCCAGTCTGACCGCAGAGGGGGGTTCTGACGGGTCCAAAGCTGTTTGTTTAACCACAGACCCGGTTTGGGCTCATTCTACCCGTTTATGTCCAAACCTGCGGGAGGACACGCAGAACTTCTTCTCCCTTTGAAAACAAAACTAGCTGGTTTGTGTCGGAAAAAATAAAGTTGATGTGAAAACAGGCTCGTTTTCTGATCAGAGTTTGATTTTCTGTGTCATTTCCACGATAAAAATCGCACTTTATAAGCGATTCCGACTCGTAAACTCGACATTTCTTGCAGCGTAAAGAACACGCTCACCCCTATCAACACTCCCCCCTCCCTCCCCACCTCAACTAAAACCGGAGCTGGAAAACACACACCGTGCATGCGTACAACCCAAATCCCCGCCGCTCCTCATATTTACACTCCTCCGATTCAAATATTTTCCCCTTCGGCGTCTCCACAACTGTTTACATCCCGAACCGCGGCTGCAAAGGCAAAATAAACAGAGGAGGAAGAAGAGGAGAAGAGGGAGCGCGGGGATCCGGAGGGCACGCGGGCGGGCGGACACGGTCAGGACACGCGGAGGTGATTTCTGTGTCAAACCTCAAAGAAAAAAAGAGGAAGGAAAAGCTCCGGGCTGCGTCTCCGAAGCCGCTCCGCCGTGCGTAAAACGCGCGTAAAGTGTGCGTAAAAACGGCTGTATCCTCTGCGGCGGCTCCGTGTCGGAGTCTGAGGCTCAGAGACCGAAGCCAAAAGGCCTGAGGAGAAACAGATCCGCATCACAAACACCGAATATTATTTATAAAGAGACACACGATCCCATTCAGGCTGAAGTGAATTAAACATGGAACAAGATTCAGAGTTTACCATCCAGTCCCAAAGCTCTAATCCAACAATTTAGCGCATTTTAACACTTTTTACAGTGGATTCATCCTTTAAATATTTTAATTGATTATACATTTCTCATCCCTTCTTGAGACCCCCCCCCAAACCCATTATTTACATTTATTTTCATTATTTCAGATGATTTGTCATTTTGCGGATGTTTTCCATCCAGTGCGTGTTTGATTTGAACTGAATGAATGTTTTCTTTAGATTTTACTTTTATTTCACCAAACACGCACGGGGTCTTTGTATATTTGAGTTTTTGCCAAATGCTAATATATTTCTTGTTTTACTTGACAGATTATGAAATTGACAGATTAAATTGAATTAAATATGAATTTGTAAAGAAAATCCCTGCATATGATGGTTATATTATTTTTTCTTATGCGCGTGTGTTTTCACTGTTTTTCCCGACGCGTTTTTGCTTCATTTACGCATTTTTGTTTGAAGTAAAACTGAATCTAAATTTAAGAATAAACCCAAAGTGTGTCTAAAATCTCCCTGTTACTCTGTTGAAATAAACATAAAAAAGACGATTGATGAAGTATTTATAACAAACATAAAAGGGAAATTCAAACAGCACCGTCTCATTTATGTTTAATATAGTCCTTTTTTTCCGGATTGAAGGACATTTTACGTGTTTATTGTCAACATTAATATTGGAATTTGGACAGGAGAAAAAACGACGCAAGTATCAAACCACGATGCAAAAACTGCACAAATATCCCTAAATCCGCCTCTGACTCGTCAGGTTTCGTGTGTTTTCTGTCAGTTTTGTGCGTCTGAGCTGCAGGATGCTGATTATTGTGTGTGTTTGGTGTTTTTGGTTCTTGTTCTGCAGCTGATGGTAAATGTGTGCGTTTCACTTCCTCTGCAGGTTCGTATTAAAGAAACACGCGGCGGTAATTTTCACTGTGTCTGTTGCTGCTTCTTCTCTCACACATTTAGTCCCAGTTTCACTCCCTCTGCTGCTGTTACTACGGTCACATGACCACGAGCACGCAAACATACAAACACAAATAACAAACAGACTCCCATGGTTCAGCGCGAAAACGAAGAAATGCCAACAGGAAACACAGGGAGGAGAGTGGTTTAGGATGGAGGGAGGAAAGAAAGAAAGAAAGAAAGAAAGAAAGAAAGAAAGAAAGAAAGAAAAACCTTAAGGACGCAGTCATTCCACCTTAAATCTAACGGTCTGGGTCACTGAACAGTTCACAGGGTCTGAGCGCACAAATATTTCTGAAAAACGACACAAGAATCCACAAACCAAACTAAAGTCAGTCTGTTTTTGGTCCAAAAGGCGGATTTGTTTCCAAAAATCCTCCAGTTTGACTTAAATCTGACATAAATGCGCAGGTTTTATTTCAACCGAATGAAGGTGTTTTTGGTCCAAATGGAATAAAAACGACTCAAACCGAGGCTGAGGTGATGTTGATCCGCAGCCGCCGGTGGTTTTACGCACAGAAACACGGTGATGGGAGAGAAAAGCGGCTCACATTCAATCTGTTTAGGAAACAAACGGACAGATTCACGAACCGAGACGTGAATGAAACAGAAAAAAAAAAACAAAAAACAGGTGAATCTGATCAAAACGCGTCCAATAAAAAGAAAAGACTGAACCCTGGCTTTAAACCCGCTTCACTGATGCGTCTTTGTCAGATTCTTCTCAGGTTTAGTTCAAGTCCAGAAGAATTTATGGAACAGTTTTACCAAACGTTTCTTTTTTTTAATGGTTTTAATCTCTTCATGCATTTGTATAAAACTGAACCTGATTATTCTAACATTAAACACACTAACAAAATATAAGGTTTAATTCACTTGAATAAAATCCTCTAAATAATATTGAATAAACAGATCTGCGTCAGTTCAACGAAAACACTTTCATCACTTTATTCTCCATTAAAGAGCGGAATTTGACGCATAAAAACACGCAAAAAAACGCGCTCATCAGCTGCGCTTTGTTCGTCATTGCGTATGAACTTCAGCTCTGTTCGTGTTTTCTATTTGTTCGTGTATTTGTACGTGTTGTACTTCATGTCTTGTACTGGTGGAGTGATGCGGGTTGGGCGCAGTGATGTGCGCAGGTGCAGCTGGTTTTGCGGATCCATGAGACTCTGAACCACAGTTCATTAGTGTTTGTGTGGGAACGGCTGAGTGGATTTATACAGTGAATATTTATACAAGTGTATTTATACATGTGCATATTTATATAGGCGTATTTATACATGTATGTATTTATACATGTGTATATTATATTTGCATATTTCTACATGTGTATTTATACGCGTGTATGTATACATGTGTATTTATACATCTGTATATTTATATACGTGTATTTTTACATGTGTATTTATAGATGGGTATTTATGCATGTGTATGTATACATGTATTAGCACATGTGTATCCGTACATGTGTATTTGTACATATATGCATATTTCTACATAACTGTGTATGTACACATGTGTACTTGTATGAGTTGAACTTCTTGTGTCAGACTGAGAATCTGCATCTGATGAAGAGGAGCTGAATCCTCCTCTTCCTCAGAATCAAATGCAGTTTCTTTAATGGATTCATGAGTTTAATCAGAGTCTGATCAGCTTTTATTGATCAAATGGATTCAGACTGAGTTTATTAAATAAACGACACAGATTTTCAGAAGTGAAAACAGAAAAATCTGAACTCAGAGAAAACAGCCTGTGTTTGATATGAGTAAAATGGAAGGAATCAGAGAAAAGAAACAGAGAAAAGAAAATTAAAGAAAAGAAAAGAAATAAAGAAAAGAAACAGAGAAAAAAAAGAATAAGAGAAAAGAAAAGAATCAGAGAAAAGAAATAAAGAAAAGAAAAGAAACAGAGAAAAGAAAAGAATCAGAGAAAAGAATCAGCGAAAAGAAAAGAATTAGAAAAGAAAAGAATCAGAGAAAAGAAAAGAATCAAATCTGTTCAGAACAACATGGAAAAGTTCTCAAAAAAAAAGCAAAAGGTTACTTTGGTCTGAAAAGAAGAGAAAAAAATAGAAAGAAGAGAAAAATTGTGTTTTGAACTCTGAACACTTGGGAAAAAACACTGCATTTTTCAAACAGACTGAGGTCATTTTCTTCCAAATGTCAAAAAAAAAAAAAAATGGAAATCTTGTTCAAAAATGTCCAAAATAAAGGAACTGTTTGATTTGTCTCCTTCAAACACATCATGGAAAAGTTCTCAAAGAAAGTGCCAAAAACGGTCATTTGTCAGCGGCGAAAACGTACAAACAGGTGAAAAACGGTGCACGTGTTCGTAAAAGGACAGTGATTCAGTCGCATTAGATTCCCGTTGTTTTCAGTCTAAGGGTCGTTTCTTAAAGCTGAAGGTTTGTCCAGCTGGGAAACTCACAAACACACACCGTTTTTCTGTTTCGTCCGAGAAACTACTGTTTTTTTTTTTTCTCCGAGACATAAACGAGTTTTGGACGTTAAAGTTAGTTCCAGATGAACGTACTTCGAGCAGCTGTTTGTGTTGAAACGCGTCCGACGCCGTTAATTAAAACCATAAGGAAACATGACACATTCCATCCTCCAGACGTCCGTCAAACTCTCGTCTCCTCCTGTTTATTCACAGATTTAAACATTTCATCTCACGCCGTAAAGTGGAAAAGATGCTTTTGACTCAATAAACCTGTTGTTCTGCAAAATTAATTTGTTGGAAATAATACAAACGTAATTAACGCGGTGGAAATTGGATCTACTTTTCTCCGACGCTGCCTGCTTTGGTCAAACGGAGGCTGATTTTTTTAATTCCGTGAGCGGGGCTGACCTTTGACCTCCGCCGTGTGAAGGTAATGAACGTCCCAGGTGTCATTAGAGGAACACATTAGATCCGCTTCCATCCGCGAGGCTCAAACATCTGCTTCGGTTCCATTTTCGCTCGTCCGTCGCTTCAGCTGACGACGTTTAATCAGATGGAGTTTAGAGTCGGAGGCTGGAACGTGGAGTCCAGATGTGGAACCCGACGCCGGTTCCATCTGCCGCCGTTTCAACAGGAGGAACATGTTTGTGAGGAGGAGGCGCAGAAAACAACAGCTGAGCACGGAACTTAGAACGTAGACACCGGGACCCAAACGCAGCAGAACCCAGGGTCAACGCCGGTTCTAAAGGGTTGCATCTTTAAGGGAGTTCAGGTTCCTCAGGAGGTTCTTGAGAGGTTCTTCGGTTCTAGGTTCATCGAGGGTTCTAGATTTAGTTTTGAGGGAGTTTACTTGAGTATTAAGAGGTTGTTCCTTAGTGTTTCTTACAGCAGTTCCCTTGTTCCTGATAAGATTCACATGATGTTCTAGTTGTTCTAATTTAGATCTAGATCTTTGGGTTGATCTTCTGATGGTTTAGGTTCTTTATGGATTATTAAGATATTTGGTTAATGTATCTTTGAAAGTTCACTTTGGTTCTTAAAGAGGTTCCACTGGTTCTTGAGTTTTGTCATGCTCTTAAGAGGTTCCGTGGGTTCCCATATGAGTTCCCTAGCTCCTAATAAGGTTGTAGATCAAGTTTTGAAGAAGTCTATTTGGGTTTTAAGAGGTTGATCCTTAGTGTTTCTTAGATCTGTTGTTCCTGATAACATTTATATGATGTTCTAGTTCTAATTTGGATCTAGATCTTTGAGTTAATCTTCTCATAGTTTAGGTTCTTTAGGGATTATTAAGATGTTTGGTTTACGTATCTTTGAAAGTTCAATTTGGTTCTTAAAGAGGTTCCACTGGTTCCTGGCTTTTGTGATGCTCTTATCTTGAGACGTTACTTTGGATCTAATATGGGTTCTCTAGTTCCTAATAAGGTTCTAGATCTGCTTTTGAGGGAATTTATTTGGGTGTTAAGATGTTGATGGAGTTCTTAAAACTTCCTAAATATTTCTTAAATCAGCTCTTTTGTTCCAGATAACATTCACATGATGTTCTACTTGTTCTAAGCTGGATCTAGATCTTTGGGTTTATCTTCTGATAGTTTAGGTTCTTTCTCTGAGGGTTTATGGGTTATTAAGATGTTTACTTTAAGCATCTTTGAAAGTTCACTTTGGTTCTTAAGGAGGTTCCACTGTTTCTTGGTTTTTATGGTGGATTCTAGTTGTGAAGTTTCTGGGAATTGTGGATCCAGAGGTTCTCATTTGCGTGAATCTGTGAGTGGGTTTTGACAGGTCTTAAGATGTTCCTTGGGTTCTTACATGGGTTCTCTAGTCCCTAACATGGTTCTATGCCTTGTTACATTTTTCTGACTGGGGTTTAATGGGTTCTCTATGCAGGTTAATAGAGTTCTCCAAAGTTCCTGAATGCTTCTTAAATCAGTTTTGTTGTTCCTGATAAGATTCATATGACGTTCTAGGTCTTTGGGCCTGATGCTCTGATTGGTTTGGTGGTTTCTCAGACGGTTTATGGACTATTAATTTATTTGTTCTAATGGGGATATCACGGTTCCTTCTTATTGTTTGTTAAATCAGTTCTGTGGTTCTCTAATGTACGCTGTTCTACATCCTCTGCGTAGATCTTTGACTATTAATGGGTTTGTTCTGGTTAAAGCGGGTTTATTTTGACACTTCATGCAGGGTCTTAAGTTGGTTCTCATTGTCCTTAAGCTGCCTAAGATGTTCTAGTTGTTGTGAGATTTCTGGGATTGTAGGATCTAAACCTTCTTGGAAGAATTTACCTTTGAAAGTGTTTCAATGACTCTGAAAGTTCCTTGGGTTCTAATCCCCATTTTTCCTTACAGGGTTCCAGGTCTTAGGTTTGTTGGGTTATTAAACATTCAAGGCCATTCCTTAAATGGGTTCTGTGCTTCCTACCACGGTTCCTAAGGGGTCAGAGGTTATTTAAAGTGTGAAGGTTTCAGGTGTTTCTTCGAGGGTTTACAGACTGTGAGTGGATTAGTTCTAATTAGAGGGATTTAAGGTGCTTTGACGGCTCATACAGGTTCTTTAAGAGGTCAACGTTCTTTAGTGGTCTATAGCTCCTTGGTTTTGAAGTTCTTATCAAGGTTCACAGGGGTCGTAGGTTACATTAAGTCAGGTCTGGATCTTTGGAAGGTTTTGATGTTCAGGGATTTTACAGTTTTTGTTCTAACTAATGGATTTAAGGATCTTAGAATTTATTTGGGTTCTTAAAGAGGTTCCACTATTTCTAATCATTTCTAATGAGTTCTAGCTGATGTTATGGAGCTTCTGGTCGTGGTTATCCATGAGTCCATTTCAGGGACTCTTAAAGGAGTTCTTTGGGTTCTTAAAGAGGTTCTCCAGTTCCAACCATGGCTCGTGAAGGTTCTAGATTTTGTCAAATTTGCTTCAGGGAGAATGTTTTTAGGTCATTCTTTATGACTTCTTAAACAGATTCTGTGGTTCTTGATGTGGTTCATGGGGTTCTAGGTGTTTGTAAGTATGAGTCAGGAGGAGATTCTCAGGTTCTTTATGTTCTAAAGGAAACCCCACTGCTTTATAGCAGGTTTCTTGAGAGGAAGTGAAGGGTGATTTCATCATGTTACCGTTCATCTGAAGTGGGTTCCATGTGGTTCTCAGGATCTGACATGGGTCTGTGCTTGATTAGAACAGTTCTGTGTTCTTTAAAGTGGGTTCTGTGGTTCTAGAGTAGGACTGTTTCGTTTAGGTTCCACATTCAGACCAATATGATCTCAAGTAAAAGAACAATAAAAACCTATAAATGACAAATACAAACATTAATCCACGTTTTAGTGAAAAAAGTAAAATGACATCATTCAAATGTTTAAATTAGAAACGATCCTTTAAAAAACGTGAAGAACCTGTGATTTCTAATTTAAAACAAGAGAATTTTAACAGTATTTTGCCACAGTTTATTTTATTCACCATTGGTCTGGGCCTGTTTTTAAACTGTTACCATGATGACAAACTAAAATATAGTTACATAATGAAAATGTGAAGAAGAAACAAAAAAACTGAAATTTAATGAGAAAAATAAGTGGAATTTAAAAAAATATTTTTACTCCTTTTGTCGCACATTTATCTAAAGTGAGGAGGTTTATAAACGTAAATATTTTCTTAATGTAATTTTTCTTTTTTCACATTAAACCAAGGAGTTAATTTGTTGCTGTAGTTATTTATCGGTTATGATGTTACTATTTTATTTTATGACACTTTATTTTATTGGCTTAGTCTTTTATTCCTGATAGTTTATTTTTTATTGGACTGTCTTCTCTCTGTAGCACTTTGAGATTTCGCTGAATGAAAAGTGCTTTATAAATGCAAATTTCTTCTTCTTATTATTATTATTTTACTTTAATCAAACTCAAGTTAAATCAAATCTTTACAGCACAGGTCTCAAACATGCGGCCTGGGGACCAAAACCGGGCCGCCAAAGGGTCCAATCCGGCCCCTGAGATGAATTTGTGAAATGAAAAAAACCACATTGAAGAAATTAACAATCAAGAATGTTCAAATCATTTTAGGTCGATTCAATCTAAAGTGTCACAACCAGTAAAATACGACCATAATAAACTATAAATAATGAAAACAGCTAATTTTTCTGTTTGTTGAATTTAAACCCTTAAAGACCCAAATATCCACTGTCGACCAAAACCATCCACTGACCTAAACTATTTAATACCTGTTGATCAATTAATCCTATCAAATCTTGTCAATAATTGGTGCAAAATATAGTTTTACCTCAATTATTCATAGGATAAAATGTACAAAAACTTGTAAAATGAGCAAAATACTGGAAAAACAAGGAAAAAATGAACCAAAAAACCTTAAAGTATGGAATAAAAGTGAACAAATCCTTCTAAAGTTAGAAGAAAATGAGCAAAATACTTGAAAAATGAGGAGAATTCATCATTTCATACCATCTAGAAGCCTGTATTTGTTCTGTTAACCCTTAAAAACCTAAACCATCTACTGATCTAAACTGTTGAATCCCTGTTGATCCACTAATCCTATCAATCCATGTCAATAACTGG
>JAPQRP010000017.1:26487440-26497496 GCA_037367295.1 Apogon hyalosoma
GTCTGGTTTTGGGCTCTTTGTGGGTCTGGTTTTGGGCTCTTTGTGGGTCTGGTTGTGGGCTCTTTGTGGGTCTGGTTGTGGGCTCTTTGTGGGTCTGGTTGTGGGCTCTTTGTGGGTCTGGTTTTGGGCTCTTTGTGGGTCTGGTTGTGGGCTCTTTGTGGGTCTGGTTTTGGGCCGTGTGTGTGACCTGTTCCTGAGTGTTTTTTGTGGTTCTTTTGAAGCCCCTCGAGGACTTGATCCACTCTGTCACGCTCTAAACGGGTTCTGCTGACAGGTCACAGACGTTCTAGGGGCGTTCTGGGGGCTCCAGTGGGGGCAGGGGCTCCGGGGTCTCAGGGGGATCTTAAAGGATTTAGTGGATTATGTGGGGTTTGTCCACAGGTGCAAAGGTCTCACTGATGTCCTGGACCTTGGACGACGTTACTCTAACGGTTGTGATTCTTCGCGCTGTGACCTTTGACCTTTGGGTTGAACTGTGTGAAAAGTTCAGGACAGGAGGAAGAAGAAAAGTGAAGCTCCAGGTTCCTCAGAGCCGTGAGAGAAAAGACGGATGAAAAGAGGAGACATACCCAGGAGGATCCTCAGGCTGAGGGCGACCCCCACAGGCCCCCGGAGGAACTGCACATGCGCAACCACGAGCCCCAGAAGATCGAAGACGTTCGAGTCAGTCAGGTGGAATTTGACATGATTTAAAAGATTAAAACTGGAAAACTATGCAGCGAAATAAAGCAAAAATATCAACAAAATCTGAACATTAAACAAATAAAAACAAACTTTAAACTAAATGGTTTGATTTCATCTTCTATATATAAAAATAATGTTAAAATTAAACTAAATATTAAAGAAACGTGATGAAATAAAGCGGAAATGTATCAGTAATTAAATGATCTTCTAACATCATGTGTCTGCGTTTGATTTAACTTTATTAGTTCGTCTGATGTTGATGTTTCTAAAGTTTATTCAGGTTGAAAATCTTAGCAATTAAAAAAAAACATTAAAATTATAAAAACAACACAAAAACCATTAAAAATACACAGTAAAAACGTGCTCTTTAAATAGAAGTAAATTTGACTGAATATAAATACTGTTAAAAATGACCCTAAATATCAGGAACGTACAGTAAGAGAAATAAAACCAACATGTATTTATAAAGTGGTAAAAACAGTTAAATATTTCCGTTTATTTTGATCCTAAATAAATAATAATAAATAAATAAATACCACAATAAAAGCCGTTCAGGTAATTTATTCCCGTTAATTAAATGTGGATTGTGCATAAAATGGGACGAAACAATAGAAACGTTTAGTATAAAATAAATAAAACCCGCTGGATTTTTACGATGTCACAGGTTTGTTTTATTTTGTTTTTGCGGTAAAATGGTTAATTTGGTGTAAAATCAGAATAAACTAAAATGCTTCTTCTCGTGGATTAAATGGAATAATAATCCGCTCAGTTTCTAATGGGAACTATTTTATTTTCAGTTGGAAAATGAAATAAAATGTAAATAAATGGTCTGGATGTGGCTCAGACTGGTTTCACTGCTCTGGGTTTTTGTGTTTTCTGTGGGTTTTTGTTGGTTTTTCTGTGGTTTTTTGTGTGTTTTGTGTGGTTTTTGTGTGAATCTCCTGCTGTTTCTCTGTTTCTGTCGCCGTGAGTTGAATGAGAAAGCGCGAATCAGACGGAGGCCTGGAGGGACCAAAGGACACACGGACGGAAAGAAACCACACAAACACACAAAAACAGCACAACAATCTGCATTTAATCAGAAACCCAAAGACTCCAATAAACCGTTTATTCACTATTATTTTACATCCAAAATCATCAGATTTTAACGAGTCTCAGGTTTTTTGGTTTTATTTCAGTTTATGTATTACACATCTACTGTCTTCCTTTATTCATTTGTTATTAAAAGATCATTTTCATTTATTTTCATCATCATTTTCCAGCTCAATATTTTGTTCCAGCTTTTATTTGATGCATTCATGTGTGAAATGTTAATGTTAACCTCTTTTTAATGCATCATTCTTCTAGTTTATTCTTCATAAATTTACCTTTAATGATTTTATGTCTATTGTGTGATTTTCTCCTGTTATTTTTACTCGTTTTAAAACATAAAACCTAATTCTTGACCTTTTCTTGTTTTTTTCCTCATATTTCTTACATTAGATTTATTTCGTGATAAATCTTTCATTAAATCCGTATTTATTCCTTATTTTCGTGGTGTTTTTATTCATTTTCTGGTGGATTCAAACGTCCTGAAGGTGTAAATAAACTCATAAAGCTGCTCTTTTTTAATGACTGGTGTTGTTTGACTGCGGCTGATTTATTTGTGTTTCTGTCCGTCTCTGGTGTTGTTTTATTTCCTAAATGTCTAAAATGAGTCTGATTGAAATGAACAAACATTTCCAGCGGTGAAAACAGGAATATGCGCAGAATAAACCCAGGAATTCACGCGGAGAAATGAGACGGAGACGCGACTCAAACCGAAGGAAAACAAGAATAAAATGACGAACTGGGTTAAATCGATGTCAGAGGAAGAAACAGGAGAAAAAAGGAGAAAAAAGAAGAAACGAGACGGAAAAATGAACCGAGAAAAGAGACGATTAATGGACGGACGGCGACACCCAGCGGCCGAACGAAGAACTACAACAGAAGAGGAGAAGAGGAGGAGGAAGAGGAGGAGAAGATGAGGAGGAGGGTAGAGGAGGAGGGGAGAGGAGGAGGAAGGGGGAGCAGAGGAGCAGAGGAAAGTCTGTACTGAATGTGACTGAGTTTTTCAACCTGAACATGTTGAACCACAGAAACACTGAATGTGTGATTTAAGCTGAATGTGTTTGATTTGATTCAGTTTCATTTAGATCCTGGTGAAACCAACAAAAGGTCATAGAAAACATCCTCAAACTGACTGGAACCCATTCGTCCACTGATCCATCAGGCCTCACGACGGTAAGAATCACCAGGACAAACCTGAGTTTGTCTTTAAAGGACGAGTTTTGATGCTGAGTTTAAGACATGAAACAACAAAATGAAAATGACAAGAAAACTGAAAACTGTAAAAGAAGTGTTTGAGTAAAAATATAATCAAACATGTTCTAAGTTCTGTTCAATGAAGAAAGACTGGTTCAACTGGAGGAACTCCACGATTTCCACAAACACAAAGTTTCTCTTCAATTCAATTTAATGAAACTGAAACAAATCAAAGTGAAGTGAGAGCAGATCAAACCAGAAGATACAGACCACAAAGAACAAACGCCACAAGATGAATAAACAGAAGAATAGACCGAAGTATGAGATGGTGTCAAATATCTGAACCCAGAGTCCAGCTCAGACCAGGAACAGATGGACCAGGTCCAGTTTGACCAGATCAGACTCAGCCCTGAATACGCGTCGTTGGTAGAATCTTTGTGACCTCGGCATTAGCGCTCTTTCCTTGAAAATGACAACATCCAGTCTGAGAAAACAAAAAAAAAAACCAAAACAACAGGTGTTTTTGGTCCATGGTTCCCTTTCTGTCCGGTAGGAACTTTCTTGTCTGTTATTAGAAATAAAAACCAAAAATCAATCCAGTTTTTAAATTTGGTTTATCTGTTTGGACACTGTAAAAGAAAAAACATTGAAATTCAATTTTAATCCTTCTATTTTAAAATGAAAATCAACTAACCACTAGTTTTTCTTTTGTTTCTGAAAAGAAAATCCAACTACCAACAGATCCACGAACCTTCTGCCAAGTGAGTGCAACGGACACATTTAGCGTTTAACATTTGACCTAGAACCAAAAATACAAATGGATATGAATCAAAGCTGATGTGAATCACTGACATATGACAGGAGGAAAAAACAAATAACTTATCCAGTTTATATGTAGTACATTAAAAAGTGTTTTTTTTTCTTTTCTGTTTATTGCATCAAAAATATGGTTTGTTTACATTAGAAACACGGCCTTTAAAGGGTTAAAAATCTGACCGTTCTTGACTCTTTGGTGTTTTAGAATAGATGGGTCCTTTGCAGAAATGATCTGGCTACAACAGCAGTAACGACAGCAGACCCGCTGACCCTGATACTGCAGGTTCATCCAACAGCAGCTTTTAAACTCATCCAACTGTTTCATTTCCTGCTTTTTTTATGGTTTTAATAAAACACTGAAACGTTCTTCCACCTGTTCTACCGTTGCTGTTGTTGTTGTTTATCTCGATGCGATCTTCTAACTCAGCTCTCCTGCTCAGACTGATGGATTTATTGATCACTGTTTGATCGTCATCCTGCCAGTCGATCGATCTGAAGGTCACATGACCGACTCTAACCGTCAGGTAAACACATGCAGGTCAGATAAAACCTGTGCTTTCATTTTATCACTTCTGTTCTCGCAGAATCTGGACAAACAATACAGTTAAGATTTGACATGTGGTGAGTTTTCGAACTCAAACACCTTCATCGGAGTGTTTTCAGATGCTGACAGATGACAACGCTGCCATCCAGTGGTCACAAGCAAACATCAACTACATGAAGGAACGTCTCCTCACCAAACCAGAGTAAAACACACAAAACCTGAAGAATTCATTC
The DNA here is from genome assembly GCA_037367295.1 of Apogon hyalosoma. NCBI lineage: Eukaryota > Metazoa > Chordata > Actinopteri > Kurtiformes > Apogonidae > Apogon > Apogon hyalosoma. The sequence continues at coordinate 26,492,001 of JAPQRP010000017.1, forward strand.
ATCAAAAATCGTCCACAGTAACGAGGTCATCAAACACAAACTCTGAGACATTTTTACGTTATAATTAATTAGTATTATTAATTTTACGGTGACATTTTGTCTCTTTTTAACTGTTTTATTTTGATTTGTAATGATCCTGTAGAAATAAAACCACTCATTTCATTCTTCATCAGATTGTTTAGACGTTCTTTTACAGATGTTTATTGCCAGGTTCTATTTTATTTAGGACAAAACACTGAACCTGTTTCCATCTACACCAAAAATGATCAATATCGAATTATGACTGATGATGTTAACAGTATAATCTGGTCTGTTCGATCAGATAACAGCAGTAATCTGATTCTAATTAATCAGATTAACACACCTGGATTTGTCCCCACACTCCCATGTCTTCCTGCATGTATGTAAACAGGTTAATCTGATTTATTTAGTTCTGTTACGTCTGAGCATGTGGAAAAACTAGGAAATCACAAAAAACTGAAGTGATGTAGACAATGATAACAGGAAGCTTGAGTCTGAAGTCCCTGAACTTAAACAAAATAAAAGTTAAATAAAATAATAAAAAAAAGAACAAAATCAAACAAAAATTGAAGAAACTGAGGACAAAATTAACAAAACTGAACAAAAATGTAATAAAATATGAAGAAATTAATAAAAACAAACAAAAGTTGAGTAAAATAATGAAAAAAAAAAAGAACAATACTGATCAAACTAAGCATGAGTTGAAGACAGTAACAGGAAATTTGATTCTACATCACTGGACTCAAAACAAAACCAAATAAAAGTTGAATTAAAAAAAAAAAAAATTAAAAAAATTTTAAAAAATGAACAAAATCAAACAAAAATTGAAAAAAATAATGAAGAAATTAACAAAATTGAACAAAAACTCAGTAAAATAATGAAAATAAGGACAAAACTGCTTAAAATTGAAAAAAAGAAGAAATTAACAAAAATGAACAAAAGTTGAATTGAGCTCTACAAATAAAATTGAATTAAAATAACAAAAACCCAAAACTGAACAAAAATCGAGCAAAATTCTGAAAAAAATTAACAAAACTAAGCATGAGTTGAAGACGATAACAGGAAGTTTGTTTCTACGTGACTACAAACGTACGAACTCTGAAAGAAATCCAATCCTGGACTGAAACGTCTAAACCCGAGTTTATGGATGTAAACACGTTAGATCTGATTATTAAAATAATCTGTTTTTTTACCGGTTATTGGATTTTTTATGGTCATGGAAACAGACTCACTGATGAAAAATCCAGTGGGTTAATGTCAATAAAACAAACCACATCTGATGAAGAAACAGTTCAATTTTAGCACAAGGATCGAGTTTTTTTGGTCAAATGTTGATTATCTGGTTTTTGATCATTTTACTTCAAGCGTCCTTTCTTTATTATTGACCACTTGTTTTATTTTTGTTTTATTTTATGTTTTATATTTTGTCAGTTCATCCATGATCATTTTAGTTTGACTTCTACTGGATTTATTGTTTTATTATTATTATTCCTCCATGTTTTGTTTCTGAAATCTGCTTTTAGATTATTTTACTGAAAACCATCAGACTTTTCTCGAATCCACCTCAGAAAAAAAAAAAAAAACACTGATCACTGATAAAATGGTGAAATAATTTATTAAAGTCAGTACATGTGATATTTTTTGACAATATTTGTGCTGATGCATGTGAGAGTTTAATTAATCCAAAATGTGAGAGTGAACCTGAAGGGATTCATGAAGTGAACGACTCTTCATTTCTCAAACTGACGTCCTGATTCCTGTCTTTATTGCTAATGATTTGGTTATTGATTGGTGTGAATGGAGCCTGAACACATTTGGATTCGCTGCTCGTTAATAAATAAACGCTGTGAATGAGTCATTACCCAAACACGAGGCGTCATCGCTCGGATCAACAACAACAACCTTTTAGAAAAACACTCATTGACTGTAATTGATTGGTTTTATGACACTTTTCAACGCTTGGAGGCTCCAGCGGCGTCGGATTAAAGGTGAATTAGTGCGTTTTCCTGAGGTGACCACGGGTTCATGTGAGCAGGACTCGCCGCTGCAGCTGCACATATTTACCTTCACTAATAACCTCCTCATCGTTAACTCTATTTATCACTTAATCAGATCCAATAAAAGGCGGCGCTGCGTGAGTTTAGACCAAACATGTTCCACTAAATCAGAGCTTTAACCCATACAGACCCAGTGGTACTTTTATGGCAGCTTCAAATTAATTTTTCTCTATATTTAACCTTTCTTAAGTGATTTATCACCATTTATTGTAATATTATCCTCTTTAGGTTGAGTATTTTCAGTGTAAATCATGTCTTTTCCTATATTTAATTCACTGATCATGTAGATGTTCATTAAATTCTCAGAGTGAATTCAGAGGTTATTTGATCAAAAACAGACAAAACTGAAGATAAAGTGTCTTTTTCAGTCCAGTCTGTCCTGAACTGAACATAAACCCAGTGTGTCCATCCACTGTCACTGATCCAACTCCATGGGTTTTACTGGGGAATCAGTGCTTGTCAATATTTGTTTTTGTTCATTTTCTTTTTTTTCTTAAATGTTGTTCCATTTGTGGCTTATTTTGTTAATGTTACTTATTATTTTGTTGATTTATTATTACTTTTTCTTCCTTTTATTCATTACTTTGGCTCTTTTTTGTTCATTTTGTTCCTTATTTGATGTTTTTTTTCTTTTCCCTTTATTTTAGTAACTTTTGGCTTATTTTTCCCACATTATTTATTATTTTACAAATTTTTTTAAATTGACTTTTGTTCATTTTATCCACTGTCATTGATCCAACTCTGTGGGTTTTACTGGTGAATCAATGTTGTAGAAGATGACAGTGTTTCCACGGTAACTACGGAGCCCCTGAATGTCCAAATGGGTCATATCTGATGACCATGAGAAGATGAAGAACTGTATTTACACCAATTATGGACATGGATTGATAGGATTAGTGGATCGACCGGTATTAAACCGTTTAGATCAGTAGATGGTTCTGGTTGCCAGTGGCTGTTTGGGTCTTTATGGGTTAAACTCATGTTAGTTCTGGTTCCACATTCAGACCAGTATGAACTCAAGTAGGGCTGGATCAACAAAATAATAACAGTGGAAAAAGTAAAATGACATAATAAAAATGTTTACATCTCAAAGTAGCCTTCAAAAAATCTGAATAGCATGAAAAACTATGAACAATGTGAGACGTCTTAAGAAAAATAAGTGTAATTTTATCAATATTCTACCTCGGTTTATCATTTACTCATGTACATTATAACATACAGATCCCAGTGGATCTACAAATACACAAAACATTTAAAAACAGACAGAATATTGGTACAATTACACTGATTTATATTAAGACATTTCACGTTGTTCATATTTGTTCAGGTTATTCACATTTTTTCTGAAATGACAGTTTGTAAATGTAACTAGTTTCATTTATTTATCCATTTTTTTACACTAAAAACAAAGAACATTTTGTAGTTGTCATTATTTAGAGGTTATTCTGTCATTATTTTACTGGTGTGATCCACTTTAGATCATATTGGTCTGAATGTGGAACCTGTACTAACATGATTTTAACATCACTGATCATTTTTTCGGTGTCATTTTTCTTTTCATAAATTCATACTGAACAGCCGTGAGTCTAATCCTGACTGTTTTTACAAGTGCGCTCTGCTGTATCCGCTGTGTCTGGTTTTCATCATTTACTTCTTGGTGAAAAACTTCCTGAACATGCTGCTCCTCTTGGTTCGCTCCCTGCTGTCGTCTGCCCCCTGATTGGATGCCGTGGTCGGGTCTTTAACCTCAGGAGGAGGAGCAGGAGGAGTCGACGGAGGAGGTGAACCTGTGAGATGGAAGCCACACAGATCAAGGTCAAGTGTATTTCTATAGCACATTCAACACAACACAAAGTCCTAAATGGAGTGCAGCAACAGCATTTGACCTAGTAAAAAATAGAAAAAACAAGTGCAAACCATTATCTTCTGATTGTGTTTTGGATCCTATTTATTCTATTACTGTGTATCCATTTTATCAGTTTTAGTTTATCTTATATATCTATATATTTTTACTAGTTTTATTTATCTTGTATTTTTACCTATTTCTTTGTACAGCACTTTGGGCACTTTGCATTGTTTTAAATGCGCTATAGAAATAAACTTGACCTTGAATTTAAAAGCACTGTGGAAGAAGATTTTAACGCAAGACAGATAAAGCCGGCGCTGTGTGGGCGTGGTCTGACCTGCGTGCCCCACCTCCCCGCCGTCCGGATAGCGGTGGCGGTTGTAGTAGGTGTGAGGAGGTTTGGGAGGAGGCTGACTCTCGGTGGATGATTGTCTCTCCAGGCTCTCACCTTGTTTATCCAGAGGTTTGGACGGAGATGAGTCGTCCAGAGGCTCGGTCAGTTTCTCCAGACTCAGGTTGACTGACGACGCCCTCCTGAACAGAGACCACACCCTCAGATGAGGATCCAGACCCACCTTTACATTTTATTTTTTATCACAGTGAAGATGAAAAAACAGGTGAGAGATGAGGATTCAAACCTGGAGATAATCAACCAACATGTTAAACTTCTATAAAATACCAGAAAAGAGAGAAATAAAGCTAACTTTCCCCCAAACTGTAAGAAATTCCAAATAATCAAAGGCACACACTGAGGCTGAGGTTCAGATGGATTGAGTGAATCAAACTGAAATGGAATGAAAACTCTGAGGTTTTTATGATGAAACAAAGCACAGAAGCAGAGTCACTTATTAACATATTAGTTACTGAATGTCATCAATAAATCAGTTATATACGCTCACATTTTTAATGTCTTCAGTGGCTGGGATTGAAAACTTTAAAATAATGGATTAGATTTCTATAGCTTTTCAGGGTACCTAAAGCCCTTTACATTAGTGATCCATCATTCTTTCATACACCGGTGTGGGTGAAGTGTCTTGCCCAAGGACACAATGACTAGGACCGAGTGGGATTTGAACTGCCAACCCTTAAGTTATTGGATGACGTGCTGTACCTCCTGAGCCACGGCCACCCTAGAACTTTAACATCAATGCCAAAAACTTCCCTGAAATATTTTCCTAAAATATCGTTTATAAAGTAAACCATCATCATACATACATGTATATAAAAGTTCAATCAAATTATAGTGTTTTTGTTTTTGTTTTTTTGTTTTTTTTTTTTTGGGGGGGGGTGTCACTTAAGTCAGTGGTTTCCAACCTTTTTTGGCCCGTGACCCCATTTTAACATCACAAATTTCTGGCGACCCCAGACATTCAAAACGGAGACTTTTTTTTCTAAAATTAATTTGTTTTTGATCATGTAATAGTTTACAATACTATGTTTCAAATCCAGGTTAATTTTAGACACATTTAGTCTATATAATGTATATTATTGTGGTTGGAGGCAGTAAAGCCAGGTGTAGATTACTGCACAAAGGGAGAATTGGATTTTCCTTGGTCAGGATATGTACAGTCA
>JAPQRP010000017.1:26520603-26544903 GCA_037367295.1 Apogon hyalosoma
TCTCCAGGCAGCACACACACACACACACACACACACACACACACACACACACACACACACACACACACACACAGCAACAGTGAGCAACAGAATCTCCACTGCAAAAAAGTTAATAAATTGGCTACATATTGGCCGATGCTGATTCATCGGTGATATGCTATAATTGGCCCAATTAATCGGTCGGGCTCTAGTTTGCACCCCTGTATTTTTTTTTTTACTCAATGACAACATGTAATACACTTTTAGTACTCACATTGATAGCCTAAACGAGATACTGACAATGGTCTGTGCTTGTGTCGTAGTGCCGTTAACAGTGCTGTTTCATGTGAGAGGCAAGATCTAGGAGGAGAGCCTCCATTCAACCCTAACAAGACATTTGACCATTGCAATTATTTCAAAGCTGTTTTATTAAGGTCAAAATCTCGCATAGTTCCCCTTTAATCTGCTGCTTCTTTCTTCTGGTAGTTTTTATGTCTGAATATATCTATTTTTGCTTTTGTGACACAGTCTGAATTGTCTCTGAGCTGATAGCCTTTGTTGTTTTCTTAATCCAATGCAGGTGTAAATGAAACAGCAGTTAGAAATCCTCAAATCCAGGTGTTTCTCACCTGATAGGCCTCCTGCAGTCGGGTTTTCTTCTCCTTGCAGCTGTGGATCAGAGAGTCCCAGTTCTCTGTCAACTCTCTGAGTCGAGGTTTAACCTTTACTTCAGATGAACGACAGTCAGACATCAGCTTCTCTCCCTCCTGAAGAACACATCACATCTGTCAGACCATTTCTGTCCTTAATAAAGTGAGTATTTCAAACAGCTGATTGAGATTCTGCCTCCACCTTGCTGAGCGTGTCCGCTCTGTATCGGTTCGCGAGGATCTCGGCCTCGAAGCTCTGATGTTTCAACAGTTTGGCCTGAAGGTTGGTTGGTTCCCTCCAGTTCTCATCCAGTGCCACAGCATTACGCTCGTTCAGCCACACACACATCTGGAAAACACACGTATTGACCACATGTGACCAGTGATGGTCGTCAGTCTCAGATTCTGTCTTTATATGTGATCCAAAATGGTTCATGTCATATGTAATGCATTGCTGTGTGGGTGTGAAATGAACATCACACTGTTAAAGTTCAGTCTGAGAGTTCAAACCTCCATCAAATGTGTTTATTCAACCAATCCACAAATATGGAAAAAAAGCTGAGCCTCTGCTTTTTTAGAGAAGAAAGGAAGGAAGGAAGGAAGGAAGGAAGGAAGGAAGGACGAAAGAAAGAAAGAAAGAAAGAAAGAAAGAAAGAAAGAACCTCCTAAAATCGGCATGAGCGGTCCAGTCAAACAGCAGAATTTCAGTCAAGTGCAGTAAAGCAGAACAGTAGAACCCAGTGGAGTCCAACAGAACAGAGTGGACTTCAGTCCACTACCTGGTAGCTGCTGGACAAGAACTGCTGAAGCTGCAGAGACTGATCCAGATCTCTGTGACGAGAACTGCTCTGCTGCTGCAGCTGAGTCCACCTGGACACAGGTAAACAGGGAGAAGAATCAGAAAAACCAGTGGACAGACAGGTGGACAAACAGGTGGACAGACAGAGGGACAGACAGGTGAAAAGACAGAGGGACAGACAGATGAACAGACAGGTGGACAGAGGGACAAACAGATGAACAGACAGGTGGACAGACAGATGAACAGACAGGTGGACAGAGGGACAAACAGATGAACAGACAGGTGGACAGAGGGACAGACAGATGAACAGACAGGTGGACAGACAGATGAACAGACAGGTGGACAGACAGATGAACAGACAGAGGAACAGAGGGACAAACAGATGAACAGACAGGTGGACAGACAGATGAACAGACAGGTGGACAGAGGGACAGACAGATGAACAGACAGGTGGACAGACAGATGAACAGACAGGTGGACAGACAGATGAACAGACAGAGGAACAGAGGGACAAACAGATGAACAGACAGGTGGACAGACAGATGAACAGACAGAGGAACAGACAGGTGGACAGAGGGACAGACAGGTGGACAGACTGAGGGACAGACACAGAGCTCCAGCTGAAGCAGATCCAGATTACAGTGTTACCTGTTCTCCAGCGCTCTGCTCTTGGTTCTAATGGCGTCAGAGTCATAGTGCTTCTGTTGGATCATCACCTGGGCCAGTTTCTCCACCTGGTTCATCTGGTCCACCTGAGCCTCCAGAGCCTCCTCAAACTGAGCCTGTTTCCTCTGCAGAGCCTCCACCTCAGACACCGAGCTCTGAAACAAAAACATGAGTGACTTTTACCTGAAAAAATGAACAACTGAGGAGGATCATGATGAACATGAACTCACCCCACAGTCCTGGTTGGACAGGAAGGCTTCCCTGTTACTGATCCAGCTTTCACACTGTTCTAAAGATGAGAGGAAGATCTGACAGACCACAGCGTGGATCAGAGCGGTTGTTACCATCAGAAAATACATCCTCATAAAGTCTCAACACTTTAACCACAGCAAATAGCAGGGTTTTTTTGGGACTTTACAACTTTAATCTAAATTTTTTTGTTTTACTTTCCAGAACATGTCAAATTCATTTTAGTTCAGGTTCCACATTCAGCCAAATTTGATCTATAGTGAGTCGGACCTGTAAAATAATAGCATAATAACCTACAAATAATAATACAACTTTTTCTCTTTTAGTGTGAAAAGAGTAAAACTGCATTATGAAAATATGAAGAACCTGAAGAACCATTTACAACCTGGAATTTTTTAAGAAAAATAAGTACAATTTACAACTATAACTCAACTTTTTTCTTTATTTTCTGGCAAAAAAGTAAAAATACTATTTCTACACTATTATGCCTCATTTACACATGTTCATTACAACGTACAGATCACACTGGATCTACAAATACACAAAACATTGAGTAACAGGCAGAATATTATTAAAACTTAACTTGTTTTTCTTGAGAAATTTCAGGTTGTCCATGGTTTTAGGTTCCCCTTTTTTGCGATAGTTTGTAAATGTAAAAAATTTCATCATGTAATTTTCCTTTTTTTTTTTTTTTTTACAGTAAAGCAAACAGAAAATATTGTAGTTGTCATCATTTATAGGTTATTATGTTATTATTTAATGGTCCCATTCACTGTAGGTGACCACTGTATTATTATTTTATTTATTTATTATTTATTATTGGCCCATGAGCCGTATATTTGACACCCCTGTGGTAGAATATTAATAGCCAAAAATGAGACAAAATGGAACACATCATCATAGTATTTCATCAGATGAAACCAACCCACTTTTCTCTGCTCAATGAATGCACATAAACTGTACAGATCAGACCTCTGATTTTGTGAATGTCTCTAGAGCTGGTTCCTATTGGTACCTGCAGGGTTCGGGCCTGCTCCAGGACACTGCTGCGCTTCATCCAGGCTCGGTCCAGTCCAACTTTGGCCTCCTCCAACTGGTTCAGATTCTTCTGGATCTCTGCCTTTGAGCTGTGACTGGCCCGGATCAGTCTTTGACCAAAGTCCTGGACCGAATCAATCCGCTCAGCACGAGCATCGATCTCCACCTGGATTCACAGACAGATTTAAGCGTTTACTGTATAAAACACCTGACCTGGTTCCTGGAGACCACACCCACTTTCCAGTCCCGATGCTCTACGATGAGCTGATCCGCCTCGGACCGGGTCTTTGGGAGTCCCTTTTCTGCCATTTCACTGCTCTGTTTGAGGCTCCACTCCAGCAGGAGGCGCTGGTTCGCTTTAAACAGCTGGAGCTGATGAGCCTCCTGCAGCTTCTCCTTCCTGAACAGACATGTAAACAAAACGACTCATCCAACACATTACACGATAATTACATAGAATTATGACCAAAAATCCACATCATCACAGAGTAAACCACTTATATTGCTGCTACTACAGTCGTTCTATAGCTAAAGTATAGTTCTGTGGTGCAATCTGGTTTATTGTTTATTCCATTGTGCAATGTTTGTTTGTCATTGTTGGTAAATTTGTTTTCTTACCGCTGCTTATTATAATATATACTATTATAATCATAAGATAAGATAAGATAAGCTTTATTGATCCCCAAGGGGGATATTCAACTGTGTACATCATCATCACTTTATTCTAATTACCATTAGTAGTGTTTTGCTATTTTAATATATACACACACACATTTATTGTGCATATCATAATATAACATAATTGCTTTTATTATTATTTATTATTATTACTACTTTATTATTCATTTTTACTAGAACTTTCTAATGTGTAAGCACCAGTTTTTCACTACTGTTTTTTATTATAGTTATTGTTATTACTATTTTCCTTTCCTTTTTGTCTTATAATATGTCTTAGATGTGTACTTTCAGTGTTGTGCTGCTACTGGAACCTTCATTTCCTGAGGGTTCTGCCCAAGCCATTAATAAAGTTCTATTTAATCTAATCTAATGTCGTAGAAACATTTGAAACGTTGTCTGTATAAGGTCCTGATATTAAACCCAGTCTGACCTGTTCTGAACCTCTTTGTCCAGAGCCTTCAGAGCTTTGTTCATCTCCTTCTGTTTGTTCTTCAGTTTGTCTGTGAGCACAGATCCAGTCTTCAGCTGATCACAGACATCTTTTTCCAGAACCTGAGGATAAGAGTCCAACATAAACCAGTCTGTGTGATTGATGCTTTTTGAGTATTGATTAGTTTGTTGTTTAGTGTGACAGAAGTACAAATGTGTGACTGTAACATCCAGTAGAAGTGCAGAAATGCCCTTTGGCTGCAGTGTTTCTGCTCTTTTTATTCACTCTGAACATTTCTGGACCTACATCTACATGGTGAGTAACTGAACAACTCCAGGTATCATAGCAGAATTAAAGGCAGCGAGTTACTGAGGAAAGATTAGATTGTGACAGAAAATTTACTTGTCAAAAACATTAAACTTTTTAAGACTACCATTATAACACAGCTAGATTTCTTTATGTTGTTTTTGTAAAGAAAGTGTCAGAAAATGTCTTTTTTGCCTTTTCTGCTATGGCTAACTCTACCTATAACTAGAAATAGAAATAATTTACAGCTAAAATACAACTATCAGTGACCTCTACAAAATGGAAAAATACAAATAAAAACAGTGGAAAAAAAGGTAGGAGAAAACAAAAACAGCAAAACTCAACAGAAACACAGTAAAACACACTAGTAGAACACTCCAAAACAGCACTATCACCATTATATACAATTATTTACAAGAATTCACTCTGAAAATGCTGCTAACACCTCGCCAAAACACTGCAACCGTCTTAAAAGGGTTAAATATAATATTCTGAATTAAAACCTTCCAGAGGTTCCAAATTTGAAATGTTATTTTTCTTTAATTATGGGCCATTCATCCATTCTCTGATAAAGCAAATACGAAACTGTGACTGAAACTCCAGGTTCTACTGTCGCCTAAAGCTAAAGGAATGCAGGATTCAGATGCTGAGTCCGCCCACCTCACCTTTGACCTTTCCTGGATGACCCCAGCCTCTCTCTCGGTCTCCTCGTGTCGTCGAATCAGGTTCTCCACACTCTCCACATCGAAGCCACAGTCCTGACCCTGAAGCAGCAGCATCTGGACAAAGACACACAGGACACATTATAGGGACATGTTTTACTGCAGGAACGTCAAACTGATTTTAGTTCAGGTTCCACATTCAGTCCAATATGTAATAATGTAATTAATTCGGCCTCATTTTATCATTTACATATGTGCATTATAATGACACTGGACCTACAAATACACAAAATATTTAGTAACAGGCAGAATATTGGTACAATTATACTTATGTTTCTAAAGACATTTCAGGTTGTTCATATTTGTTCAAGTTATTTACATTTTTTGTGAAAGGATAGTTTGTAAATGAACATATTTTCACATAATTTGACTTTTTTTTTACACTAAAACAGAGGAAAAATTGGAGTTGTCATTATTTATGGGTTATTATTTTACTGGTCTAATTCAGTTGAGATTGAAATGGTCTGTATGTGGAACTTGAACAAAAATGATTTTGACATCCTTGATTGTTAATATCTTCAGTATAATTTCTGTGTTTCATAAATTCATCCCATGGGCCAGACTGGACCCTTTGGCAGGCCGGTTTTGGTCCCCGGGCCGCATATTAGACTCCTTTGCTTTACAGTTTTATCACTGCGGGAGGGGAATGTGTTTAAAGGCAGGTGAGACGACCAGACTGACCTTCTCATTGGCTCTGTCTCTGACCTCCTCCAGCTCTCTGATCAGACCATGGACCACCAGCGCCCCCTGCAGCTTTTTCTTATAACTGCTCAGATCTACATGAAACTTGCTCCACCTGTTGGACAGAAGAAACAAACAGCCCACATGGTTTGATCATGTCCTTCAGAGACAGAGCACATGAATGTGGTTAAACTCCAGTTAAATGTGTGTTTGGTACCTGTCGTTGAGCTGCTGCCTCCTCTGTCTGACTGTGTTCAGTTCTTCAGCACTTTGTCTCTTCTCCAGTCGAGATGCAAGTTTGTTGATGGCAGTAATGTGAGCATCGTCCACTGTCACCTCCTACAGGGTAAAAACCCTTTAAGGATCAGCATTATAACAGCCTAGATTTCTTGATGTTGTTTTTGCAATAAAAGTGTCAGAAAATGTTATTTTATTTTTTTCCATAAGAACTTAACCTTCAGTATCTGGCCAATAATTATAATTATTATATGTAACAAATACTTTAAGAAAAAAACAGACAAGAATTTTTACATTTATTATTAAAAATGTTCCTAACGAAACTGAGATTACTGAAGTAAACTGAACTATTTTCCTCGTGTTCAAACATTTGAGTTTGTCTGATCACTGTGTGTCCATGTCCTTCTTCTTTTTGGTTCTTTATAGTCATTTTTATCCTGTGTGATAGTCTGCATTCACTTTCTGTCTAGTTGTAGACAGAGCCCCTCATTTCACTGACAAAAACATCCATCAGCTGATTCAAATACACACACTGCATCTGTGTATGCCCTGGAGAGATCTGCATAGAGATTTACACACACACACACACACACACACACACACACACACACACACACACATATATATGTACATACATACATACACACACAGATATTTATATAATATTTATAGCTAAAATACAACTATCAATGAACTACACAAACAGCAAAAATACAGATAAAAACAGTGGAAAAAGGTCAAATAAGAAACAGCAAAACACACTTGTAAAACACTCCTAAACAGTACTATCACTATTAAATACAATTATTTACAAACATTCACCGCTAAAGCACTGCTAAAAGTAAAAGTAAAGTGTCTTACACTGACTGCACCTGCCCCCCCCAGCCAATGCAGATCTCTACCGTAATGTGTTACAGACCTATAGAGAGAACCCAATCTCAGCTAAAAGATGCTATACCAATTTTGTCACTAGTGCCAACAGTTCAGGAAATGCAGTAATTTGAATAACGGTGAATGCAGAAATGCGGCATCGGTGACAACCGTCTTCAGAGGGTTAATTCACCTTCTCCATCTGCAGCTTTATCATAAAGGTCATCTACAGGCAGTTAGTGGTGCATCTGATCAGTTATGTTCATTTATGTTACCCTTAACAAACAACAGTGAAAAACCTAAAAGACTACGAAAGAAAACTGCAATCAATACAAAGCCAAACCCCATCTGTCCTTAGATTCATCCTGTGACTAAGAGTAAAAATGTCAAAACTCATAAAGAAAAACATTAAAACTGTGTCATGAAGCCAGATTTAAGTCATGTCTGCACACAGCTGGAATTTGAAAGCAGCTAACAGAATGAATCTGTTTTTAATACGTGTAAAACATCGGTGAGAAATGTCTGTGTTCTTGGATGGACCGAGTCACCGTGGCGATCAGCGTCAGATACTCACTCCTTCTCCTTTTCCTCTGAATTCGCTGAGTTTCTTCAGCAGCTGAACTCCATGTTCATAATCTTTCCCAACATCTCCAACACTGATCATCACATCCTGGAAGACGCACAGAACACAGTTTACCTAAAACGACCAACAACCTGTAAACACTCACTCATGTTCGTGGACGGTCACAGTCCAACCTTCTGTCTGATCCAGGCCTCCACCTCCTCCACCTTCTGTAGAAACTCCAGAAAGTCTCTGTTGTCTTCCAGAACTTTGCCTCTGGTGGACACAGCCTTCTTCAGCTCCTCCCAGTGCTGCTCTAGGGTGGAGCTGCTTCTCCTCACCTCCTTTGATCTCGGGTGGTGAAGAGACACCAGCTCCTCCCCAGCCTGAACCACATCAGCATGGACACCATTAGAACCAATAACAAGGGCGCGCTAGCGAGATGATAATGGAGTAGGAAGCTGGAAAGTGTGCTTTGCAGTAGTTTGTATTAAAACCGTGCTTTTGAACGCTAATAACTGCTAAGACATTCTCAGATAGATGCTCTTCAACTTGATAAAAATCATTTAAAACTTTTTTTCTTTGTATTATGATATTAATATTACTATGTGTGTATACATCCATATGTATTTATATATAATTTTCTTTGTCTTATTGCCTAGAAGTGCGGTTGGCTATATGTACAAGCTTGCCATTATCATTATTATTATCCATTTACTTACTTATTTACTTTATTTATATTACTCCTTTTTTTGCATGTGTGTGCTTCATGGACATGTCGACAATCATTTATACCTGTAAATAATTGTGTGTGCATGTAAGTAAATGATTAAGCCAGTAAACGATTGAGTCAGAGCTATCATCTGTAAGGACGGCAGTCACTAAAAAAAACGCACTGCTTCGCACCAATCTTGACAACATTAAGTCCACCATGAGGGAGATGGAGGAAGGACTTTCAAACCATTCTGATGACATCACCGTGCTGCAGAACCAATAACATAAAGTATGATCATCAGATCTCTGCTGTCATTGTATCGTATCTTCTCACCTGCAGAACGGCGCTGATAATCTCTCTGTGAGCCAAGATCTCGGCCTCAAACACTTGATGTTTCTGCAGCAGCTTCATCTTCACATTGAGGCTGCTGAGGTCAGCTTTACTGTCCTCTGCCATCTTCTGCATCCGCTCTGAAACCCACTCCTCAGCCTGACGGACACAGGACATCAGTCTGTTAAACAGCACTAAAGCATTGTGACAGACTACAATCAAACACCACTGTCTGGCTGGGTACCGCGGCGACGTCTCTGTTGAAGATGCACAGCAGTCTGGAGAGCTCCAACTCCTCCCTGCGTCTGATTGACAGGTCTTTGATCCTGTCGCGTCTCTGGATGAGGGCTTTGAGTTTGTTCTGGACTCGAGTACTCTTCTCTCGGCTGAGCTGCTTCTTCAGACGATCACATAGATCCTTCAGAGATGACAACTACAACAAAGACAAGGCCGACATCAATAAAACATCCACAAAGAACAGGACTGAAGGTCAACTATACATTAACCCATGTGCACTCCTCAAATTTACCACCCTCTGGTTACCTTCACAGCTAAAATATACACAAGCAAAAAAACTGCTAGAAAATCATCATACATCACTTTTTTTTTTTGCTTGTTTTTTTTTTATATAAATCTCTTTCCTTTATAAATCTATTAAACAACTTCAAACCTGTTCAAAACGACTGGTGGAATACAGTAAAAATGTTAAATATCACCAGTTTTCTTCAAAATAAAATGTTGACTTAAGAGAATGTACAGTTATATAGTGTAATGGCAGTGAAATTAAAAAATGTGGTTAGAATGGAAGTCAACGGGGCATTTTTGTCCAAGAGGAAAACCAGAGGGAGTTTTTGACACTACACAAAAAATACCAATGCGATCAAATCAATTGTTTTGCTAATCTTTGATATATGTAATACTCTAATCACAACCAATGTCCCATCCCCCTGCTATTTATTATATGGAAAATTACATTTTAATTCTTTTAAGTAATTTCAGTTAATTAAACTGGCATTGAAAGGGTTGAATGTTTGGCAGTTTTAAGCAGGACTGAAGTTGTTTAAGAGATTTATATACAAAAAAAGCAAGAATAAATATTGCTGTATGATGATTTTATAGGAATTTTCTTATGTGTGGGCATTTTTTCTACAAAGGTAATCAGAGGATGCAAAATGCACCACGGGAGTATAAAACACATGCATAAGTAAAAAGACACCAGATTTCAAAAATATAACTAAAAAGAAAAGTTCTTGCCAAAATGATCACCAAATAAAAAAAAAAAAAGTAGAAAAATGCCCGAGGATGACTTAAGGGTTAATAAAACTACATGTTGTGCAGACTAACGCTGGACTTCTACCAACAGGGCTTAGATGAACCTTTTCATCTTGCAGATGCCTCTTCCAACTTATCTATGTTCATTAACACAGATGAGACAGAAGTAGAACAGACCTTTTCTTCCTGAGAGCTGAGCAGCTTCTCAAAGGCTTCATGTCGTTTGATCAAACCCTCCGTCTCGTCCACGGAGTTTCCCAGAGTGCTGTTCTGCAGCAGAACCTGAGGAAGCAGCAGAAATTCATCAGTTAAACCACACAGACATTCTCCTGTCCGTGTTCCTCAGAATGAATCGGTACCTCCTGTGAGCTGGACGTCTTGTCCATGTTGTTGACATCTCTGTAAAACATCTGCTCTAAATGGATGTTTTCTAACCAAAGCTGCTTTTTATTCCACTGCTCCTCCAGTTTGTCCCTCTCTGCTTGTAAAGCCTTGAGCTTCTCCTTCACCTGGAAAGAAGAAGAAACAAAAACATCAGACTGGACCAAAAAATGACAAGAAATTTTATTTATTTATTTGCACATCATAAACAGCAAGAGGAAAATAAAAACAAAACAAAAAAAAAAACACACAATTTTCAAACAACTAACATCATTTTGCAGGAGAGGATAGAAGCCAAAAAAGGCTTATGTAAATACCTCCCCGGAAATAAACAATACACAAAAGGAAAAAGAAAAAATTAAAAATACAATATAACTGAAATACCAATCTAAAGTGAAATGATAAAAATACAAATCCAATTACAAATCATCAAATACAAGTCATATGATATACAGCCTTACATTGCTCTGTAAATTAGAGTCCTTTTCAGAAGCTTTATAAATAATGATAAAGAAGATGTTGATTGAAGTTCAGGACATGGACTATTCCAAAGATGCGGTCCACGATATTTTAGAGAATACTGACTGACAGAAGTTCGACAGTACGGAAGATAAAATCTGCTTGAATATCGTGTAGGATAATTGTGAATAACAGAAGACAACATAAAGAAGTTCTGGAAAACTTTAGGAAGGACATGAGTTAAGTGAACATATTTGTACATGAAGACACAGGTCTGGTAAACATTCACATCCAAAACTGACGGAAGTTATAATTTTCTGAAAAGCGGAGCAGATGATCATATCTCACACGTTAAATAAGTTAAGCAGGGTTTCTTAAATTTCAGCATACTACACCAACTACTGAAAAGCCAACTTATGGAAGTTGTTTCATGATTTTACACAGACAGACCTGAACCCTAATGGACTCAACAGGAATAAAGACTGTGATTCTCTGAATGTGGCTGATGGGACCTGATCTAAAACAGTCCTGAGCTCTGATTCCAGGTAAAGGTGCTGCTGTGAATCTGCATCTGTTTCAGGTTCATTAAAGCTGCTGTGAGTATGTGCTTGTGTTCCTTTTCTTCAGTGGATTTACATTTGGGCCCAGTTGTTTTAGTTTTGGGGCTTTTTTTTCTAAATCAGTCCAGCTGCTTTTTAACACCTGGTTGAACTCCATAAAGCAGTTACACAGTCAAAACTCAGCAAAAAAACAGTTAAAAAAATACAGGAAACTCACAACAACACTGCAAACAACAGTAAAAACAAAAAACCACAAGGAAAACAGTGTAAAAAAACCAAACTCAGTCTATTTTTATAGTAAGTCGGTCTCACTCACTGTTCTGTGTTTTACCCCCATTCCACAGGTGGGGGGGTGCACTGAGCATGCTCAGATGTCTATGGAAAGACAAAGGTCTATTGTACCAGCACATTTGGAAATTTTTTCCTATTGAGCAAATGGTTGAATTTGTATGAATATTTAAAATAAACCATACGTTCCGAACGCTCACCAAAGACACGTCTGGGGTTAAAGGGTTAACGTTCCTGTCCTCACCTCCTTCCTGTTGGCTCGATCCTGATTCTGAAGCCCCTCCCCCATCTCCACAGCCTGGTGGTAGTTCTGTTGTCTGGCCTCCATCTCGGCCCAAAGCTGCTGGTGTTGGTTCAGCTGAAGGTCTGCAGTTGACACATCACTGATGCTCTCCTCCGCCGCCATCACACCGCTCAGCTGGTTACACCACAACAGGTAGTCTTGAACCTGAACAGAGCAAACATACACCTTTAAGATCCACAACAGGTAGTCCTGTAGCTCTGATGGGAATGGTCAGAAAGTTTGTGTTGACATATTCTTACCATGTTGAGGAACAGGTATCGCTGACATGCCAGTTTTAGCTCCGCCTCCCTCTGTTCAGCGTGCAGTCGGAGCTCCTCCCACCTCTCCACCACTTCCTGCTGTAGTTCCTGTAGGTGAAGCTTCAGCTGAGGAGTGCAGAACTCCAAGATGGAGTCAACAGTGTCCAGCTGTTCCTGTAACTGAAGGATATTAAAAGTGATGATTGTTACCATTGTTTTAATTCTTACTACTATTATTTTTATATTGTTTGTCTTTTGGACTACGTTCATGCAAGCACATTTATTCTTGCACTTTATTCTGTTGCTGCCTTGACCAGTTAATTTCCCCACTGTGGGATCAATAACGTCTCATCTAATCTAATCTTACAGTAAGAATGTTGAATTCTGCCAATCAGAAATGACTCATCTTTTTACTCTTAAGCTTAAATGAAATCCAATTAAAATGTTCATTCAGACAAGCAGAACATATTCATGATTAAATTAAAGGCACCAGTGCAATTTAATTTCAGGTTTTAAAAAAGACATAAACAGACTTCTGATATCAAGTGTTTAGTTCATAGAACTCAACAAACCAAAGAAACTGAAAACCTCTGTGACAAGAACATAAAACATATCAAATACCAATTTTATCTGTCCAACTGCAGGCACTTTGATCTGCTAAACACAAAGAACCAGAGGCACTTCTAAAAAGCACATCAACCCATGACAATCCAAACATCTACCATCGATCAAAACCAACTACTGACATAACTGTTTAATACCTGTTGATCCACTAATCCTATCAATCCATGTCAATAACTGATGTAAAATGCAGTTTGTCATCTTTTCATGTTCATCAGATATGACCCATTTGGACATTCAGAGGATCCGTAGTGAACGTGAACATTGACTCACCAGTAAAACCCATGGAGTTGGATAAATGACAGTGGATGGATTGGACAAACTTGGTTTATGTTCAGTTAATGAGATAGTTCACTGAAAATGACACTTTATCTTCAGTTTTCTCTGTTTCCAATACAATAATCCTCAACTTTAATCTGAGCTTTAATGGGCATCTGCATGATCAGTTAATTAAATACAGAAAAATACATGATTTTCACTAAAAAACTGCAAAATACAGAGGATAATATTACAACAAATGGATTCAAAATCTCTTAAGAAATGTTAAATAGAGAGAAAAATTAATTTGGGAACTGCCATAAAAGTAGCACTGGGTCTTTATGGATTAAGAAAGTCTCTTTCATTCTGCAGGACGGTCTGTACCTGCTGCTCAGTCACCGCCAGCTCATGAAGCAGAGCCTCATGTTTCCACAACTGAGAAGTTACACCTTGTAAATCCTTGGCTACGTCGTCAGGGATGCTCTTCTGTCGCTCCTGCAGAGACAGAGATCTACAGGTTAAACTCCATGATGGGTTCAGTCAATTAACCAGCGTAAACACAGACAGACAGACACCTGGATCAGAGCCAGTGCATCAGTCAGGTCCTGGTAGAACCGGTGACACTCCTCAGCTTTCTGCAGCTGATCCTGACGCTCCATGGCCATGACCCTCAGCTCCTCCCAGAATGCCCTGCACATGACCAGGAAGATTAATGCCAAGAAAGATGGAGTTCAGATGAGCAATATTAAAATAGTAAATATTAAAGACATGCTCTGTTATTTTTAATTAATTTGGAGTTTTTATTTTCAGTGTCAGTTTAGTTTGAATGATAAAGAATAGAATAGAATAGAATAGAATAGAATAGAATAGAATAGAATAGAACAGAATAGAATAGAATAGAACAGAATAGAATAGAATAGAATAGAATAGAATAGAATAGAATAGAATAGAACAGAATAGAATAGAATCATCTTTATTATCACTGTTGCAGGAACAATGAAAATCAGTTTAGCAGTTCTGTTCTGTTTAACAGCAGATTCTTTAATGCAAACAAAAGACTTTATCTAAAAAACTATCACACAAAATGTTATTTCAAATATACATTGAAAAATGCTGAAATATAGAAAAGGCCAACTCTATACCATAGAAAGAAACACATACATATACACACACACACACACACACACACACACACACATACATATACATACATATATACAGTATATACAAGGTAAGAAATAAAAATATGTGTATAATGACATGTGATGACATGGATGTGTAATGTTCTGACATTTGCTGGTATGAAACTAGTACAGCTAAGAGTTTATATAAACCACTAAAGGAATGAAGCTGTGTTAAGGTTAGAGTCAGAATAGCACTAGAGTCTCCAGTAAATGAGTGGAATAGGTGTGGGTGTACCTGAGTTGCTGCATTGTGTCTCTGACTGCAGAGCTCTGTGGATGTTTCTTTCTGAGCAGTTTTGCAGCGAGGTCGTTGCAGCTCTGCAGTCTCTCCTCTCCGACCTCCAGCTGCTTCATAAAACCTTCAAACTTCCCTTGAAGTAACTGCAACATCCACAAAAACAGCAGATTAACACTGAATTCAGCCACACATAGCTGAGATTTATGGGTTTTATCCATCAAGATAAACATGGTTGTTTATTTCTTCAACTTCTCCTGTATTTTAATACTTAATATTATTTGATGAATCTAACGTTATTAAAATTGACACAGCAGGGAAATAAATAGAAAAATCCACCAGTCAGATGTTTGTCTGTTAACACTCCTTTATTCTCTGTTACATTTACTTCGGTTTTTAATGCTGCTTTATCACCTGGACTTGTTGGTAGTTGTTGGGCTCCTGAGTCTCGGTCGTCTGCTTCAGCTGGTTCATCCAGTCCTCCAGCTCCGTTGCCTCTCGTCCGAACTCATGGAGGAGGAAGACTTCCTGTAACCTCTGACCCCTGACAGGAAACACAGGGTGAACCATTTTAATGGAACAAACAGTTTGATAAGACCCTGCAAGAACATGTTTCCATCAGTTTTTATTACCCCTCAGCTGAGGGGTATTGTAATTGTTTTGTCGTCTGTCTGTCCGTCTGTCCATTCAACGACATAATCGCATTATCTGATGAATGTATTGACATATCTGCACCAAATTTATACTGTGGTAGGTGACCTTGACCTACTTTTTCAAGGTCAAATGATCTTGTGCAGTTATATGAGTACTTTCAAATATAAATATGTACATGTATAAATGTATAATATGTATAAATATGTATCAAGTTTTACACATAGACAATCTAATCTAAATTACAGGGCAGTAACTTTCAACAGAATCTTACACTATATTTGGCTGAGGTAGATTACAAGCGTGCAGCACATTATGTGATTTACCTGAGAGCACTCTGGTGCTGCAGCTGCTGGTTCAGGCTGTTCACTCGGCTGTAAGGCCTGCTCAGCTCCTCCAGTCTCCACTTCCTCTCCGCCTTCTCCACCTGCTCTCCCAGATCCTCCACCTGAACCTGCAGCACCTCCAGCTGGCCCTCCAACACCTGAGGCAGAACCAGGACATCCATCAGATCCAGAGCGAATACAAATAAATGGAACTACAGGTGTTAAATGTATCATTTTGACCCCGAGGAGTTCCACAGGGACCCAGCTGAAATCCCTGCCTGTTTGTACCTGGTGTTTGGTAATGAGGCTCTGCGTGGCCAGCTGGTCCTTTCCGTAGTCATCGGTGTTGACTAGACAGAGCATCTCTGTCAGACTTGACTCCAGTTCTGAACAATCCAACAAAAGCTGAACATACAAAGAAAAATGTAAAAAAACAAAAACAAAAACCAAACATTCTCTTCTTAGATGATGATTTTAGTAAAACTAAATCACATTAAACTTATCATTGCAGTGTAATCTGCTTGAATTCCCTCTCACCTGTTCTCTGGTGATGGCTTTGCTCAGGTGAACTGCTCTCCTGTCACAAGCCTCCTCTAGCTCCTCCCACTCTGTCTTCAGGTGGTTGCACCTGCAAAAAACAGAAAGACCCGGGACCAGGTTAGACCTTTACATTACTCAGCATCAACGGAAAAAATTTAAATGCTGAAGGAGACAAAAGGTACCTTTCCAAAACTTCACCCTTATCTGATTGGCTGGATTTGGCCAGGCTCCGCCCCTTGTCCAGTATGTGGTCCAGGTGTTTACGGTGCACGTTCATCTCAGACTGCAGCTCCTGAAGGAAAACACACAGGTTTGTGTGTTTATAACAATTTCTTTTACAGTGTTAGTTTTTTTTACCTTATCTTTCTACTTGAATTTGAAACTTGAGTTTTGACAGTTTTGTCCTTTTTGACCTTGTGTTTGTGCATGAGACTGATGGCTCCAGCCAGAGATTTGTCATATCCTGTGGATCCAGAAGCAGGAACTCGTTCAGAGATCCAGCTGAGCTCCAGGTCTACGTCATGATAAAACCCGAAGAGAAGCACCGATGCTTCCAGCTGAGCTCGACGCTGATCCAGAGGCTTCTGAAGAGACTTAAACCTGCAGATCAGTAAACCAGCAGTTTCTCCAGTTACTCAGGTTTTTTGATGACTTTAGCTGTTTTTTTTATATTAAAATCAAGGTGGCTTTAGTATTATAATTTATAATCTGAATTTTAATTCACAAATTGAATGTATTGATCCTTACTAGAACTTTGGATCATTAATGTTAGTTTTTATAATTAACTCATTTTTCCTTGGATCTGCACAAATCACACAGATGACCTATTCTGATCACAAAATGGCAGATTTGGTTGAAAGGTGAGAAGTTTGCATCCCTGAATTTTCCCTCTTGCCCCTCCCCATGAAACCAGACAGTGTGACTCACAGAGTGAGGTAGGTATCGGTCTCCTGGAGGATCCGGTGTGAGTCGAAGTGAGTGGAGGCGAGATGTTTGGCTCTGCTGACAATGGAGTTGATCTTCTCTGCCAGCTCCTTGGCCTCCTGTTCCAGCTGCTGATGTTCCTGAACCCACAAACACAGCGTTTACTGATGTTGTAAACGTCATTTAATCACAGCGTGGGATAAGGGAACTCACTTTCAGCAACTGTCGGCTGGAGCGCAGGTCGTGACCTTTGGCAGCGTTGCTCAGCATCCACTGTATGGCCTCAATCTTCAGTTTGGCATCCTGAGAACAGATTAGAATGAATTTAAGTAAAATATTGTACAGTTTGTAGCTTTGGATCATCTAAAAGGACCCTAACTAGGGGGCAGCGATGACCCCCAGGGTCATCACAGCCTAGAGGGAGTCGGCTTGTGACCAAAAGGTCACCAGTTCAATTCCCTGGACTAGCAAAGAGTTGTTGGCTGATGTGCCTTTGAGCAAGGCACTTAACCCCATTTGCTCCCTGGGGTGCCTGACATCGCTGCAGTGTGTTCCTGCATGTTCTAGTGATGGGTTAAAGGCAGAGGGTCAATTTCAATGTGTGGTACATGTCCAATGTAAACTATATACCAACAGAATAAAGACTCTTAATTCTCTCTCGACTTAATTCTTAACTATTAATTGTAACAGTGTGTTCTTGGACACTGAGCTCGTCACACACTTTACTTTAATGACCAATAAACACAACCGACCATCCACACTTTCCTGGTGAATAGAATAGAATAGAACAGAACAGAATAGAATAGAATAGAATAGAATAGAATAGAATAGACTTTGTCATTGTGCTACTCCAGTCAGTCCAACAATATTAACAAAACACCAGTGCTACAGAAATAAGAATAGAGCAAAAATAAAATTAGAAACCTGGAAAAAAATAGAATATGAATGTTTACAATTTTACAGTAAGAATAAAGCCAAGTAGAATAAAAAATAAAAATGCACACAATATGGATAGATGCAAATTTACAGTATTAACAGTAAGTGACAGTATGTATATCTATGAACAATATTAATGTATTAATGAAAATAGTATGTATATCTATGAACCAAGTCCATCCATATAAAAATAGTGCATTTACATTTTGATAAATATTGAATAAATATTGCATTTTTATTGCAGAATAGAAGATTACTACATTACTTATTGCACATAATTTCACATTTACCTGCAGTAGCTCCATCAGCTGCTCCTGTTGTCCCGCCTGCCTCAGTTTGTCTCCTCTGTCAGCCATCTTGTCCTGTAGCCTCTTCCATCGACTGCTGACCTGAGCTGACTTCCTTCTGATGCTCTGACTGTTGTAGTGTTCCTCGGACAGCATCTCCTCACTCACCTGGAACAGGGATCAGGTGATGGTAGTCCATCAGCTGTTCACACACACCAACTCATGATCCTGTTTGTGAATAGCAGTTTTTACCTGAACCAGTCGGTCCAGCCACACCTGGTTGGCCTGCATCTCTTTCTCTGCTGCCTCATGCCTCTTCAGCTTTCCCAGGATGTTTGTTGGGTCACGGTACGACTCATCCTCTGCCACCTTAAACTTCTCCTCCATCCACAGCAGCAGCTCATCAGCATCTCTCTGAAACTCCTAAAACACAAACACACATTGTTCCTGTGTCACATTCAATGGATGTCCTTACTATGGTTTACATTCTCCACTGAGGACAAAAGAGGAATTTCAGGCAAGTGAAAAAAAGTCTAGTTGTGTGAGGAACAAATCTGAGAATCCTGCTCTGTGGTTTTTCTACTAAATATTGTGTCAAATCCTTTATTTTCCACTTGATATGAGGCTTGGTTACATGACCAGGTCTCATTTTTAATAAACAACCTCTAATATCAGTGTCACACCTGAGTGAAGGTCAGGGTTGTGTTTAATACCTGGTATTTCTTGGAGTCCAACAGCAGACTCCTCCACTGTTGGCTGCTCTCCTTCAGCTTCTTGTTGGTTTTCTGGAGACTCCTACTTCTCTCTCTGATACTGAAACACAAATTCAGACTTTAGATACACGTTTATATATTTCTCTGCTAAACCCAAACCATGTCATTTACACAATGAATTACATTAAGCTCTGCTCAACCGGAGTGAAATCATGTCAATCAAAAATTAAACTGAACTGTTTAGATGGATGTTAAATAAAGAAATGTGAGTGTTTTGTATTGTTCATATCTTTTTTCCCTTGTGGTTCTTTGCCTTGCTGTTAAATGTTTACTACTACAGTATTACAAAATAACTGCGACACTGTTGTCTCTTTTCAGACTCATTTTTCAGTGGACAGAGATGTGTTCTTACTGTTTTGAAGCATAGTGTTGTTGGTCGATGAGCTCCTGGCTGCGTTCAGTAAAATGATGGACTCTCTGGTCCAAAGCCTTCAGGAGACCCTCCAGCTCTTCCTGTCGACCCAGAAGACTGTGAACACTGTCCACCGAGTCCTGGACCAACACATACAAACACAGTTCACAAATACAGATCCGATGGGAAATCTAACTCCAAACTGATTTATCTAATTGGTCTGTGTTGTACAGTTTCCATTTTTATCATCTTGAGGTTTGAAGTCTGCCAAAACTCCAGACTGAATATAGCACAATATTCATTATGTAAAGAAAAAGTTGAAAAAATAAAATAAAATCAGCCACCCCGACATCTTTGACCCTCAGTCGGGCTTCGTGTCCAGACAGTGCCGCCTCGATTCGGTCTCCCTCCTGGTTCAGTCTTTGGAGCTCCACCTCCTGCTCCAAACATTGCTTCTTGCTCAGCCACAACTTGTCCAGTTTGGACCAATCAGCTCTCAGATCATCCAGGGTCTGCTGAATGTCAAAGCCCCCTGTCCTCCCATTGGAGGAGCTCTGCTGAAGCGATTTCCCCAACGTCTCCATCTCCTTCAATCTGAAGAAACACAAATATTCAATCTAGGTCCACAGTAGAGCTAGGACGATGTGTGTCCACCTGAGGACTATCATGACACTTCAGACAAAAACACTATCCTCTCCACCTGTTTCTCTGCTCCTCCATCTCCTCTCTGAGTTCCTGGTGTTGTTCCAACAGTGTGACGGCCGAGGCCAGGTCAGCAGCCGCCTCCTCCTGTAGGAGGCGATCCTGTACTGATCCGGCCCAGCGCTGCAGCTCTTTGGCCTGCTGCTGGAAGCCCTGCAGCCTGTGGGCCTCCTCCAGGTGGCGCTGTCTGTCTGCAGCCTGAAGCTTTACCTGAACAACACAAGAGGACAAAACAAAGATTCAGTGTTCAGGTTGTCGTGGAGACAGACCTTGATTTGTCCTGTCTCACCTCCTTCAGCAGATCCTCAAGAGCCGCGACCTCCTGCATGATGGCAGCGCTCTCTGCTGGACTGCAGTCCTGTTTCCTGAAGCACAGGAAGAAACAGCATGGGATTAAGAATCAGAAAATGAAGAGCACATAATCAAAACCTGTCCACAAAGACACCAACTGAGAGACAGATGAATGTAGAGAAAAAAGAGCAGGGTGTGACACAGATTATCTGAGAACTGAAGAAAATGAACAGAAAGAAAGA
The DNA here is from genome assembly GCA_037367295.1 of Apogon hyalosoma. Classification (NCBI taxonomy): domain Eukaryota; kingdom Metazoa; phylum Chordata; class Actinopteri; order Kurtiformes; family Apogonidae; genus Apogon; species Apogon hyalosoma. Next base: position 26,541,341 of record JAPQRP010000017.1, read on the forward strand.
AATCAAAGAAAAAAAAATCAAAGAAAACAGACACTAAACCAAAATAAAAACAGTAAAGAACAGAAGAAATAATCAGAGTACATCTTGGCGATGCTCTTCAAGTAGGAGATCTTGGCTTCCAGCGCCTGGATGTCTCTGAGGGCCTGGGCATGGGTCTTCTCCTCGGCCCTTAGGGTGAAGGGGCTACAGGCAGCGTCCACAGTGTCCAGGTGGGTCAGCTGATCCTGAAGCTGACCTTTGGCCTCTTCACAGCTCTGCAGGAAGGACTGGACATCTGCTGTACTCAGCAGCTCATGACCCTTCTCATCCTTCAGACGCTGGATGTGATCCCACCTGATGAAACCATGACAGACACAAAACAGAGCATCAGACACACAAACCATCAGATGCACAAACAACAGGCCACCACATGTGAAGACTCTCAGCTTTTTCATTAATACTGTATGTGTTTAGAAATGTTCAAAGTCCATCCTTAAAATTACCACTTGATTCATGACACATATACACAAGTCAGTTTTGTTCTTTCACTATGTGTTTGTTATAACTCTGTACTTTTGTTAAAGGTGGGGTGCGAGATGTTTTCCTGGAGCATTTTTTACTATATTCCTTAAAATCCCCTTCATACCCCGATTACAACCAATTAATTAAATGCTCTAACACAAAAATGAAAACATTTAGTCACCTGTGGAACGGACAGGACTGAAAAAACACCATCCAATCATTTTGAGCGCCCACTCAAAATGAATGAACAGTGATACGTCTATCAAACTCAACTGCCATTTGCCCCCACACACACACACACACACACACCACCACCACCACCACGCATGAATCACTCGTTCTTAGAGGCTTGGAGCACTGGTACAGGAAATAAAGCCAGAGCCAGAGCTTGGCTAGCTATATTAGCAATATTAGGATGTAAAGTTCACCATAAAACTGCTTTGTCACTAACATAAATCACTAGAAAATGTAATGTTAGCCAGATAGGTCTGAACTGGGGCTGTTCTGTAAGAGCGAGGGTGTTGGAGGACACTGAATGAGGTATGCATGGATCTGAGCCAGAGCCGGGTGAATTGTTGCTGTGCAGCGCTCTTGAACCCTCAGGAACAAACATTGCGCGTGCCAGTATTCTGGAGGTGTGACTTCAGGGGATGTCTGAAGAAAGGGGTTTGGACTTTTGAATTGTGTATTTTCAAAATGTAGCTTACTCGAACCATTTTTCTAAGATTTTGTACCCCACCTTTAAGTGGCAGGCCTGTGCTTTATTCAATACTTGAAATCCCTCTGACTGAAGCTGTACTGAAGAAAGAGGTGATGTTTTAAGAGGAGAGGAGTTGCTACTAAAGCCTCAAGTTAAAGAATTTCACACTAATCTACTCAAAGATACAATGATAGAAGGTACAATGACGTATTAAAAACCATTTAGGTAGAAGAAAAAAATTACAAGTTTGAGAAGAGGAGGTGATATTCCAAGAATAACTCCAAAACCCAAATACCAAGACTTGTCAAAGTTGAAGTCTTATGTTTAAGAGAAAACTGAGACCAGGATTTGTGGCCTGGTTGAAATATACTTGTTTGTTTCAGTTGCAGGTTGGTTAACGGTTAAGTCTAGGAACAGATCACTGTGTTGGTTACAACAGAGTGTTTTGTTTCCGTCAGAGATCTGAAAACTGGATGTGAACTCCTGTACCTGTGTGAAATGGCCCTCTGTCTGGTCTGGATCTCTCTGTGTTTACTATGTCGACTCTTCACCAGATTCCCTGCCATTTTGATGATGTCATCCAACTGGCCATGCCCACTCGCTAACTCCGTCAGGAAGTTCTGGAAAAAGCAGCAGGGAAACCACGGATGAAATGTTTGTGTCTGGTATGGTTCTCTCCCTGGCATATGGCTAAAATAGGTGCATTTACACCATTTGCTTTATTGAAAGCCATGTTATTATATTTAAAGAGAAAGACTAAAAATATGAGTCACTGTGATTAATATAACTACCAAAACTAAATTAAACCAACAGAAAACTAAAGAAACGCTAAAATGAACAATGCAACACAAGCTAAAATTCGGTGGAACTTCCAGTATCATGACACACTAACAGGGGTCCACATAGTTTTGGACACAGAGTATTTTAGAAACTGAGGAAAACTTATGTTTTTTTTTTCTTCTCAGATGATGTCACGTGGAGGCTTCACCTCATATTTGGCCTGTACAACTCCCAGATTATCTGCGTCAGTGCTGAAGGTGTTCAACACATTCTCTTTGTCCTCCATCCATGACTCAAACTCCTGACAGCTGTTGTAGAAATGATGCAGACATAGAGTCTCCTCCAGACTCCTCGTCTTCGACTGGAAACAAACACCAAAACCATAGTTTCAACACAAAACAGTGATTCTGATGTTTTTACAGAGGGACTCCATTTCCCATGTTGCCCCTGTCACTCACCTTGACCAGGTTGAACAGGGAGTAGTAGTCCTGCTCCAAGTCACTCTGTGCTTTCTCTACAGTGTCCTTCTGGTACTGAAGGTCAGGTAAACTTGACGTCTGGATCTCAGTCGTAGATCGACGCAGAGAGCGACTGCGCCTCGGACGGCTCACCTTCCTGCTGGTGCTCTCTGACACACCATTGGCGGAGAGAGGAGGAGTGGGCACTGTCTGTGGAGAGGACAATGTTGAGGTTTATAAGCTGTTAAATTGAGATTGATGTGATTTGTTTACATGTTGAGTAGTCGTACAGCGGGTTGTAACACATTCAGGTAGGTTTTGGGGATGAGCTGCTGGTTTCCTCGTCCATCTTTGGCTAAAACTCGGTCTCCATCGGAGTCAGTGCTGATGATAGTTACAACCTCATTACGCTCCCATGGAAACTGACCTGAAACATGACATGATGCCCTTGTTATCACAGAACGCCAGTTAGCTCAACAAAAGGACACAGCTCTATCTAAAAATAGCAGTAAATAAGTCAGTAACTTAAAGGCTGTAGTGTTTACAGCGTTGACGTTTTTATGTGAGTATAAGTACATATTTGGATCAATCATACTGTCAGTGAATCCTACCTCTGCTGTATCTGAAGCGAACCTTGGCCTTGTTCTCACTTTGAGGGGTGGAGCTTACAGGTATCCTCCCCTTTCCTCTATTGGGTGATGACATCATTGCTGCTGGTCCCTCCTCTTCAGAGGAGGAGTCACTGTACTGGATCATTCTGGGCTTCTGAAGCTCCGCCTACTCAGAGTAAATACTACAGTAAACTTCAGCTTTGTTACCACTTATGCCGTGTTTTCACTACGTGGAACCAGCTCGACTCGGCTCGGCTTGGCTCAACTCCAGTCGACTTGGTAGCCTTTCCATTCCAGGATAGTACTGATTTTACAGTACCTGTTCGTCATAGCAGTGCGGCGCGTTACTTCCGTGTTGTCTGTTCAGGGAACCGTTGATAAACTCGCTTGTTGCATGTTGTCTTGTCTGAATTTTTATGTCAGCCACCAAGGACTAAATCTGCTGGACCGACCATGGTGTAGTTCTGGGCTGTCATCATGTGGATTAATGTACCGATATATTTACTGTCAACT
>JAPQRP010000017.1:26545954-26571115 GCA_037367295.1 Apogon hyalosoma
ATATACATGTACTGTGCATATTATAAAATAACTATTATTTTTATTATCATTACTACTACTTTATTATTAATTTCTGCTTGTATTTTTTTAATGTACAATTGCCTGTTTTTCACTACTATTTTTATAGCTATTGTTATCAGCATTTTCTTCCCTTTTTGTCTTGTAATATTTGTTATATGTGTCCATGTACCTGCTTGATGGCGGCTGCAGCCTGCAATCTGTGTCGTCGTCCCGTCGCCTCCTCGATCATGTGACTCCACTGTTTCTTCAAGGTTCTGATCCATTTCTGAATGGCTCTTTGGTTATTCTGATTTTGTTTGGAGACCAGATCCTGACCTCGACCCAGAACTCCCAAATACACCGACTCCTGGGCCTGAATCTCTGCCTCTAGGACCTGAACAGAGGTGGGCAGGTCACTTTATACTCTGCACACCAAAGCTGTGTAAGGCCCTTATTCTACGAGTATAAATTGTCTACGTTTGTGCTTCTCACTTTGTGTTTGTGCTGGGCTGTCTGGATGTGACTCAGCTCTCGTCCCAGTCCAGACGTCTGCAGTTTCAGTAACCGTTCATAGAACCAGGCCTCCAACTCCTCACAGTCATGGAAGAACTCGAACAACCGCAGCTGAGCCTCCAACTGCCTCCTCCTGAAATACAAAACAGAACAGAATAGAATAAAACAGAACACAATAGAATAGAATAGAATAGAATAGAATAGAATAGAATAGAATAGAATAGAATAGAATAGAAGAAAATAAAACAGAATAGAAGAGAGTGGAAAAAAAAAACTCTAGGACATGGAGGTAAAGTGCAGGTGAAGTGCAGGTTCCACATACAGACCAATGTGATTGCTACTGCAGTAACATAATAACCTAAAAATAATAAAAACATAAAATTTTCTTCTTGGTTTAATATGAAAAATTACATAATGAAAATATTTACATTTACAAACTATCCTTTCACAATAAATGTGAATAATATGAAAAAATATGAACAAGTGCAATTGTACCAATATTCTGCTTGTTACTAAATGTTTTGTGTATTTGTAGATCCACTGTGATCTGTAAGTTGTGATGCATATGTGTAAATAATAAACTGAGGCAGAACATCATTGAAATTGCACTTATTTTTCTTAAGAAATTTTCAGGTTGTTTATGGTTGTTCAGGTTATTCACATTTTCATAATGTAATGTTATTCACACAAAAATAAAGTGAAAGGATTTTATAAAATTATTATTTATAGGTTATCATGTTATTATTTTCAATCAATCAATCCCTTTATTTGTCCCCAATGGGGCAATTGTTGTGCAACAGTGGGAGCAACACACAAGTACACATCAACTGACCAAATAACATGAATACACAATAAAAAATAATAAATAATTTTACTGGTCTGGCCCAGTTAAGATCATGTTGGATTGTATGTGGCCCCTGAACTACAGTGAGTTTGACCCTGTGTTACAGTGTAGCTTTGTTCTAGTTCAGTTTATTCCTGTGTGAAGGAGTTTGCAAAGTAAAGAGAGAAAACCTGCTGTTGCTGAGGGACACCAGAGACTTGTACTGAGTGTCCAGAGCTCTCACTCTGCTCTGAATCTGCTGACCGTCTTTGCCTTTACCCTGAGGAACAAAAGAAGAAACAGCCTGGTCAAAATGAAGCTCCTAAAGCAGGGGTGTCAAACATATGGTCCATGGGCCAAAACTGGCCCCCCAAAGGGTCCACTCCAGTCCGCAAAATAAATTTGACATCAAGGCCCAATCCCAATTCTCCCCTTAGCCCTCCCCCTTATCCCTACCCCTTGGTCCTTGCCCTTGGCACTACCCCTTCAAACAGAGCTGCAAGGGGTAGGGGTTGAAACATTCCCCTATGAAATGAGACAACCCTTCGTGACCTGTTACATCATCAGGAGTCATCAATGCTGCTATTAACAGAAGCAAAAACTTTGTTTCCAAAAGTATTCCCCATGCTGTCAGCTGTTGTAACCATCTCTGTTCCATGGGCTTTGGGCATCTTTTTGCAGCTATCAACTATAAACTGCAGGAATGCGATCTATAACACACTGAAAAGGCATTAAACGGTCCAACAAATGATTATGTTGTTTATGAAGAAAATCTGTACATTTTTGTGTTTCTTTCATCACTGCTGCACTTTTTTGCTGTGTTTACCTCCATCTTGCTAAAGATTCGAACAGAATTATGGGAAATTTCTCCTACCCCTCCGTTCGTAGTGTGGTCCTGAAAAATCTCCGTTTCGAGGGCTATACAGCTCTCCACCTTAGCCCTTCCCGTCCGTCTAATCAACAATTGGGACAACACTACCCCTTAATGTGTACATGCAAAACGGAGGGGTAGGGCCAAGGGGTGAATTGAGATTCAGCCTAAAGGAGTGATTTTTTTTTTTTTAATGGAATTCTTCCTTTTCCAACCTTTCCTTGTGGTCTCCACAAACTGTAAATGCTCCCCTTGGGTCTGAATTCTTCATTCATTCAACTCCACAGCTCCATCTTCAACACTATTTCTGAGTAATGACACCAGAAAGGTGGTTTGGAGCACTGGCCCTTTAAAAGCACGAGCCACTTCACGCCCCACCCACTCCAGGTTGTTGACCGTGCTTTCTGTCCCATTCAGCCACTTGTGTTCATTACAAATAACAACTGAACATTTTAGGTAATCAGCTCAAAGTTTGGACATATTTTCAGTCTGGACTACAACTGCTGCTGCTGACAAACAATTATGGTGTGCTCAGAGAAATGTTTGTCGGAAGGCTTGACCTTATATGTGCAAATGTCATGATGTAACTAGTTATAAAACGTAACAAATTAAGAAGGAATTCAAACAGGTTGTAGAAATCCACTGGATTTTTGCCCAAATGAATCTAAAGATAGTTTTGCAGCACCTGGAGGGTTGAAATTCAAATTGTAGGAACTATTAGGGTCCAAATACACAAAGAAATGAACCACAGACCAAGAAAAGTGGGGTTAGACAAATATGAGCCTTTTCACAACATTAAACATTAAAGGGTGTCGAACTTGTTTTAATTCAGGTTCCTGATGTGATCTAAAATAACATAATAACTTGGAACTAAGGATGACTCCAAATTTCCTCCTTGGTTTAATGTGAAAAAAGTAAAATTATGTTTTGAAAATATTTTCATTTTTCACAGTAAAATGTGAATAACCTGAACAAATACGAACAACTTGAAATTTTTGGGGAAAAAATCAGTGTAATTGTACCAGTATTCTGTCTGGTACTAAAAGTTGTGTATATTTGTAAATCCACTGTGATCAGTAAATTGTGTTAATAATAAGATGAGACATAATACTGTTGGAATTGCACTTATTTTTCTGAATACATTTTAGATTGTACATGGTAATTCAGGTTATTAACATTTTCATAATGTAATATTACTTGATTTTCACTCTAAAACAGTTATAATTTATTAGTTAATATGTCTATTATTTTACTGGTCCAGCCCGCTTGAGATCAGACTGGGCTGAATGAGGAACCTGAACTAACATGAGTTTGACAGCCCTGTCCTAAAGGCTGCTGACACAGCAGCTTCTGGTCAGACCGGTACCTTCAGGGCTGCACTGCTGATAGAGGTGATGGCTTCACCCTGAGCGGAGATCTGAGCCTCCAGCAGGTCCTGTTTCTGAAGCAGAGACTCCACCTCTGCCAGCTGCTTCCCCAGGTCAGGAGAACCGGCCTGAGACTGAAAACAGAAAGACTGGATTCAGAAGACGTATCAAGATCAGACTGGAGTCACTGAGCACGTTTACATTCACACTAATCCTCCAGTCATTGTTGGGATTTCTGGAGTTGTCAGATTATTCAAGGGATCATGTAAAAAGGATAATCTGATCTGTTTTAGCAGATAACATCAGTAATCTGACTATGAGAAATCAGATTAACACACCTGGATTTGTCCCCAGTACCCCATGTCTTCATGCATGGATACAGTTTAATCTGATCTATTTAGTTCTTTTACATCTGAACATGTGGAAAAACTATTAAAATTGTAGAAAATGGAAGTTACAAAATCAAACGTCTCCCATCACTATGTATGTATGTACTCTGAAAGAAATCCGATAATGGACTGAAACGTATAAACCAGGGTTTTCGATTATCGCTTTTCTTTTTTCAATATTTAATTTTGGCTTTTCAGTGCCCAAGTACAAAAACAAACACATATAATATACATATCATTAGCCTCATAGCACAAATGTTTAAGTCATACTTTTTCAGGTCATAGCCAATGAAGCGAAATAAAGCAGCAATGTTAGGAGAGTAAAGTTATGCATGCATCACAATTTAGCCAAACATATGACTTAGGCAATAATGCAATGAGGCTAACAATATACATAACAATCTTTATTCTCTACCCTCCAACAATTCCATGAGTCCTCATGTGTACAGATTTATATTCAGAGAACATGAAAAGAATCCACAATTTGCCACCCCAAAAAAAAAGAAAGTTAAAGAAAGATAGAGAAAGAAAGAAAAAAAACAATTATCATATTCTTAAGTGCATGTAAAAGCATCAGATCTGATTAGAATTATCTGATTACTAACAGTTATCAGATTGTTATGGTCAGGGAAACAGGTTCATTCATAGATCATCAGAGGGAGATCTAGTAGTTCAGTCAAATAAATGGACTACACATTTGACTTTTCCAGTCACCTCTGCACTGAACAAACCACTCCACATCCATGTAACTGCTTCATCAAACAGTTTTAACTTCAAATCCTACCTGTAGTTCTTTCAGCTCCTGGGAGATGAGGTCAATGTGTCGAAGTATGCTGAGAGTCTCTACTACACTTCCCAGCATCCCCCTGTGCTCCTGCAGCTGCTGCAGCAGGTCTCTCCATCGGTGACTGATGTTTTCCTCCCTGACTCAAAAACAGACACACATAAGGCTCAAGAGGAGTTAGATGCAGGTTCTAGAGCAGGGCTATTGAACTCATTTGAGTTCAGGAGCCACATTCAGCCTAATATGATCTGAAGTAGGTCTGAGCAGTAAAATAATACTGTCTTTATTTACTTAACCTTTATTTAATCAGGTAAGGCCTTCAGAAAACATTCTTATTTACAATAATGACCTGACAGGAGGGAGAGGACCATGTAATAACATAAAAATGACATGACAAAAAAATACATGGTGATTAAAAAGATTCTAAACTAAAAACAAAACAGACATAAAAGACATATAAGTTTCAGCGTGTGTCTGTTAAAATGTCCATAATACTTTCCTTGAATGTAGGAACTGAAATAAAATTGTGCAGTTTCAGTCACTTTGAAGCCAATCTTTCGTTGCTGTTTATTGTAAAGATGACTGACCAATGACAGATTTTACCGTAGGTATTTTCAGTGTAAGGAGTTTTAATGTAATAACATAATAAGCTGTAAATAATGTCACCTCCAGACTTTTCTCTGTTTTACAGTGAAAAAAATGTATTTACATTATGAAAAAGTTTATGTCTACAACCTATGTTTTACAAAATGTAAACAACATGAACCTGAAATTTATTAAGAAAAAAAGTTCAATTTTAACTATTATATGCCTAATCTTATCATTTACAAATGCACATGAACTAAAATGGTTTTGACACCAGTAACTGATCACTTCTGAGTTTAGTTTTTGCATTTATCCCTGGGCTGGATTGGAACCTTTGGTGGGCCAGTTTTGACCTGTGGGCCATATGTTTGACAGCCCAGTTCTGTAGTGAAGAGGGAACAGGTCCTGATCGTTCTGTATCAGTAGGATCCTGCAGACGTAGGTCTAGGTGGTCTTTCCAGTCCCTCTGGTGGTCTCAGGTTAGGTTTACAGTGCATGTTTTTCTCACCTCCTGATAATCTGCTCCTTGCTGTGGTAGTTTCCTCTCTCAATGATCTGGGCCATGTCTCTCAGAGCGCTGAATCGAGGTTCTCTGGCCAACACATCAGTGGACAGAGCCTCCAGTCGTCGGCCTGCAGCCTGAGCCTCCTCCAGCGTGGACAGGCCTCGGACGTCCTGCCTCCGAACCAGACGCACCGTGTCCTCAAGGTAGCCCTCCCTCAGAGCAGCCTGGGACAACACAACCAACCACTGAGGATTACTTTAATGAAATTAAACTCAAAAACTAAACTCAGATATCAACAGTCAATGGTGTCAAAATCACTTTAGTTCATGTGCATTTTTAAATGATGTGGCATATAATAGTTCAAATTGCACTTATTTTTCTTAATAAATTTCAGATTGTTCATGTTGTTTACATTTTGTAAAGGACAGTTTGTAGACCAACTTTTTTATAATGTAAATGTACTTTTTTGATTGATTACAGGTTATTATGTTATTACATTAAAACTCCTTACACTGAAAATACCCACGGTAAAATCTGTCATTGGGTGGATCATCTTTACAATAAACAGCAATGAAAGACTGGCTTCAAAATGACTGAAACTGGACAATTTCATTCGTTTCTACATTCAAGAAAAGTATTATGGACATTTTAACAGACACAAGCTGCTGCAGCTTATATGTCTTTTACACCTGTTTTATTTTTAGTTTAATCACCATGTATTTTTTTGTCATGTCATTTGTCATTTTTATGTTGTTACATGATCCCCTCCCTCCTGTCAAGTCATTATTGTAAATAAGAATGTTTTAAGGACTTACCTGGTTAAATACAGGTTAAATAAATAAAGACAGTATTATTTTACTGGTCTGACCTATTTGAGATCATATTGAGTTGTATATGGCCCTTGAACTAAAATAAGTTTGACACCCCACCACACTCTACATGTTAAAGGTTGTGAATTATTCAAGATTCCTTTTATTGTCATTGTATACACAGAGTATACACAATGAAATTCTGATGTGCTTTGTAGAAACGGTACTTCTTGAGTTTAAAAAAAGGAAATATACAATGCAAAATATTTAAATAGTATTAAACAGAAAAAAACAGTAAAAATAGTAAAAAAAAAAAAAAAGACACACACACACCCCACCCTTCTCCCATTCAGTCAAGTCACACATTTACACATTCATACCTAGTTAAGGTGCAGAGGACAGTGAGATGTAAATACAGTGTTTTTTGCACATTTTTGATTTTTCATAGTTACACATTGCTGATTGTAATGATTGCACATTATTGATTACATGTGATTCAGGTGTGCTCACCTTCCTGCCAAACTTCTGTGCTAGTTGTTCAAGGTTCTCAAGTCTCAGCAGCGCCTCCTGCAGGGCTCGTTCACGCTCATGTTCAGCTCTTTCCAACAAAACCCAACACTTCTCGATGTCGCTCAGAGTTTTACCTTCACGTGCGATAAATGAGAAAAAAGAAAAGTGAGGGTAAATCAGACAGTCAGGCAGGGTTTGTCCTGTGGTCATAAATCCACAGTATTCCATGTGTGCCTTTACCCTCGGGGGGATAATAAACCCGCTGGTTGTTTGCAGCCAACTGAGTTTTCAAACTGAACAGATGAGCTTCAATCGCACCACGCTCCTACAGAACGACAAATAAAAAAATCCAGAAAATAAAGTCAATAAATTTCAAAACTAGAATAAATAATTGATCACGTAAACAAGATTTTTATTTGCAACACGAGAGAAAGAAAGAGAATATGAAGCCCAATTAAGGAGAAAAAAAGATATAAATGCAGGACAAGAAAACTCACAAATTTCCAAGAAAAATAAACTTAACTCATATTACAGTCGTAATTTAGCATGAAAAAAATATATTTAATCCCAGAGAATATAAAGTTTTGTCTTGTAAACTACCGACTTTAACCTTAGACATTTTTTTTTCTCTGAATATTAACCCCCCCTTGTCCAGCTCACAATTGATTTTTACTTAAATACGCTGTCGTACAACAATGAAATATTATCACTAACAAGTTGCTGAGCCAAGACAATTTTTCATATCATTAAGAGAAACATCAAAATTGAAATTTAGTTCAAATTAATTTAAAAATATCAAGAGTAATGGATTACAAATGTCCATTAATGAATAGCAAAAGGCTGGTAGTGCATTATCATTATAATTATGTTTTATGTTCCAACTCTAACCTGATATTTCGGTGGCTTCTCCACCGTCCTGTAGGTTTTAAATGCCATCATCAGCAGCTGCATCTCCTTGACAGAGTTTGGAAATCTCCTGTCGTTCAGCTGTATCACCTTCAATTTATCAGATAATAACTGATTTATTTGTTACACTTTCCTCAGGAAAACTAAAGTTAATGTATTATTGTGGTTTTCAGACCTTGGTTTTGATCCACTGCAGCAGATCTGAGACCAGGCTCTCATACTGGACCTTCATGTTGTCCAGCTCCATCAGGATCCCAACGATCTGCAACACAGAGGAACTGGATCAGGACCAGAGCTGGAGTCAGTCCTTCACTTCGGGTTTTATGTTCCATGATAAATACAATAATAATAATAATAATAATAATAATAATAAATTGCATTTATAAAGCACTTTTCATTCAGCAGAATCTCAAAGGGCTACAGAGAGAACACAATTCCAATAAAAATAAAATACTGTTTTAACAGTTTAAAGTTACTAAAATAAATCTATAAAGCTGATAATGTTTAAACACACTGATCAGGGATGTCGTCGCATATCAATGGGATTAAAAATATCACTGTTAATTTTGATTGCATGGATAATAATTTATGACATCCTCTTAACCTTTAACCATTTTATGAGGGAAATTTCATGTCTAAAGTTAAATGTATTAATTCTACTCCATCTTTTATGTTGTTTGTGACTGAAATTCATTTATTTTGAGTCTCTTTAATTTATAGCTAATAAGACAATTACGTATTTTCTTACATATTTTCTTTTTCATTTATTTTTGGTAAATGAACTGGTGTGACTTTGTGAATATTCTTCTGAGTTTTGTTTTTTTTTTATCAGATTTCCATATTAGCCTGCAGAGGGCAGCAGAGTCTAAGTGAAAAACGGTTTTATCATCACAATCTCATGGCTTCAAATGAGCACATTTGTTTCTCCCCAAGTCTCACAGAATTGATGATTTAAGTATCATTTAACTTTACCAGAGAAATTGGACACACGGACACAAAGTTCACTGTAAACCAGTTCAGACTGCAGTTTAAGGTTTGTCTGGATTCATTTAACTTTATGGTTATAAAGTATTATCTAATTATTTAACACTGATGCATTGGTTGATCCAGATCTTTAAAATTAAAACTGGGCCAGCACTGATGAAGATCAGAAACAACAGCAGAAATACAACATTAAGAAGTGTCAGATCCTGACAACCTGGTGCTGATGAAGTTTTGCCATTACTTCCTCTTTCTTAGTTTAGAAACACTTACCGTTTCAGCTGCTCCAATGACAGACATAACATCAGGGCTGATGTTTGTGCTTTAGTGACACATGAACAACATTCATTTAAGATTCAGACACAAATGACCACGTTTCAGACGAGCCTGAGTCGCATTAACAGCTCTAGATTACTTTTACAGATATTTCACCAGATTGTGATGTTATATGTTATGTAATACTAAAGAGGTAAAAGGGGAAAAACACATGAACGCATGTTGGTTGTGTTTGTGTACAGCTCTGTGTGTGTGTGAATCTCTGATAACACTGGTCTACAAGTGCTTCCAGAATTAAAGTAGTGGAATTTTATCACGTGAGAGTCACTGATAAAGACAAATCCAGTCCTAAATGCTGGTTGGCTAAAGTTTCCAAGATACAGTCTTGGGTCAAAATGTGAAATTCAAGAATTAACGTGAGAATGGGTTTAACTCCAAAGGAATATTTGTCTCAAAGCTACCAGATCTACTTCAAAACACTGTCTGCACATGACAATATATTCACCTTACAGGTTCTATCTAGTACAGAGGGGTGTCAAACTCATTTAGTTCAGGGGCCACATTCAGCCAAATTTGATCTGAAGGGGCTGGACCAGTGAAATGATAATATAAGAATATAGAAATAATATCAACTACAAAATTTCCACTATGTTTTAGAGCGAAACAAGTAAAATTATGCAATAAAAATGTTTACATCTACCAACTATCCTTTAAAACAATGTGAATAACATCAACAAATTGAATTTTTTTAAGAAAACTAAGTGTAATTTTAACAATATTCTGTCTCAGTTTATCATTTATACATGTACATTACAACTTACAGATCACAGTGGATCTACAAATACACTAAACATTTCATAACAGGCAGAATATTGGTAAACATGCACTTCAGACATTTCAAAATGTTTATATTTGTTCAAGTTATTTGCGTTTTTGTGAAACGATAGTTTGTTTCAGTGTAAATACCGGAAAATGACAGGAAAATGTTTACATCTATAAAGTAAAAAATGTGGAGTTGTGAGTATTTATAGGTTATTATGATAGTATTTTACTGATCCGACCCACTGCAGATTAAATTGGTCTGTATGTGGAACCTGATCTAAAATGATTCATATCTTCAGTGTAATTTTTGCATTTCACAAATTCATCCCACAGGCCAGACTGGACTCTTTGGTGGGCTAGATTTGGCCCCCGGGCCGCATGTTTGAGACCTCTGATCTAGTGGAACATTTATAAATCTATTGTATAAATGTACAAAAACCAACATATATGTGTAATAACACTTTATCATATACCTTCAAAACATCACCAAACCAGCACTTTGGTCATTTGTTTTCCAATTACTCATTCATTATCTGAACCAGCTTTATCCTCACTAGGGTCATGGGGATCACTGGAGCCTATCCCAGCTACTTATGGGTGAAGGCGGGGTTCACCCTGGACATGTCACCAGTTCATCACAGGGCAGGATTTTCCAATTAAGCTTATTAAAATACATAACATTTAGCACATTTAATCTCTGAAGCAGATAATTTCTGAAAAAAAAAAATTGTAGACCAGTGTGATTAAAGACACTAAATTTGAGGGGTTTTATTCATAGGTTTTCAGTCTGTAAATGTGGATTCAATCCTGAAACATTACAATCCTACAGATGCAAAACATGGGTGAGCTACCTAAAAACTGGGCTCAAATACCATACATTGTGGTTAGTGAATGACGAACAGGCCTAAGGCTGTATCTAATGATGAGTGCTGCCTTCTGCTGGTGCCAGTGTGTCAGACCTTGGCGACTCTCTTCTGGATGGTCTGCCCCTGCTTCATCTTGGAGAAGTAGTGGTAGTACAGCGACACGTAGGTCATGATGGACTTCTCGTCTGGATGTGAAACCACTATGTCATCCACCTCCAGCAGCTGCATGATCCCAAACTCATGCTCCGCTAGGGAGAAGGCGTGCTGCAAGTTATGGCGGGGGTCGTCACTACGAAGACGGCGGTAGTCAAAAAGGTCAGGCCTAGGATGGAAGGTAAGCAGAGGAAACTCAATCACATGGGTTTTACCAGCAGTGCCATTAAAGGTGGAACTAGCAGCAAAATAATATTTCAATCATCAGTTGTTAAAAACATAAACTAACTCTACATAAACTCTTGCTGACTGTGAGGCCTCCAGTTACCGGTGAGCGTGGATGAGAGCATTGAAGGCCAGCCCGTCCCTCCAGCTGGACGAGAAGTCCTGCACATCAACACCATCATATCCCGAGGTTTTCCTCTGACACCAGATCAGCAGAGCCTCTTTCGCCGAACGATGAGCAACACTGCCTCCACTTCCTACCTGAAGGGGTGGAGCCACAGTAGCACAGGTGAGGAGGATTAAGATTGGATAAATGAACATCTTAAGAGACATAGAAGAAGACATAAAAACAGTTCTGAAAACATATTTTTATTTAGGAGTTTAAGTTGTGGGTTTGATTCCCTACCTCATCTAGATTAATAGGTCCAATCTGGAACCTGAGGATTATAATCCAAAGCAGACCCAGGATCAGAGTCCGGTCCCCATCCACTACATTCTCTGGACCAATCAAATCCACTCGAATCTGAGGAAAAGGCAGAGGCCAGGTTTATTTAGCTTTAGGCAACAAAGATGCCAAAATATTTGTCCCAAAATTAAGAAATATCCCCAGAGCTGCGAGTTGAGGTCATGTGTGTCACCTTGGTTTTGAGGAAGTTGATGGCAATGCTGTTGTTCTCCAGACAGTGGACGCGGAGTTTGCGGCGGCTCGGTGGAGGCAGCGTTTCCCTGGAGATGAGCTCAAGTAGACGAATCAGGACGACTCCGGTCTTCAGCTCCGTGTAGACATCAGCCAGCTCCACAGCTTCCTGCAGGAGCAGAGATTTAACAACCTGATGACTGACTGATGTTTAACTGACAACAGAAGATAATGGCAGTAAAGTCTGCTTACTTTCACTCCCAACAATATTAGAAACAATGAAGAAGCTGGTTAAAACTAAGCAACGTATCAGTGCAATAACGTATAGACTCATTATTAAAAATGGACAGAAGTCACACTCTGTACCAGCGAAATAAATAAACTTTCATCCAATCATTGTTGTTGCTTTTTATGTTTCATCTATATTATAAATCCCTGAAATGCATTAATTTGAAATGTGCAAAACAATAGCTGAAATGTGAAATGTTTAAGAAAATATTAGATTCTGAATGCACTAAAGCACTTAAACTGTGGATCAATTTAGGTCAATTTTCTTTTGTAACTCTATTTATTCCATCGCATATGTTAATTAGATGTTAAATACACACTGTTTTTAAGAACCTTCACGTCCACATAGAAAGACATTTTATATTTGTAAATCGGACTGACATCTGTAAATGTGAACGAAATACCTTCCAAGTCATAATTCAAAATAATACAATTAAATAAATGACAGATTAACAGACTTAAATAAAGGGCTAAACAAAAAAGAGAGAAAATACGTTTCATAAGATTAGATATAATGGTGTTAGAAAAGCTTTTAAACTTCTTTTTCTTCAAGAAGCTTAATTTAGTGTTTTTTAAGACTCGTTTTGACCATTAAACATCATATTAAAACTACAAAATGAGACTCCAACTGTCAATAAATTCATATTTTCTTTTAGGTTTCAGCTCATAAAGCTGCTTCACATATACAATCACATGTGTTGTGTGTTTTGTTTAGTGTTTAACCAACGTGTGTCTTTAACGTGAGGAAATGTGTTTACTCTCCGGTCCAATGAAGTGTGTTACATAACGTCTGTTCAGGTTCAGGACATCCTGGTTTTTGACAGGTCAGGGGCCTCTTACAGCAAAGAGCAGCTCTGAGCATTATTCACTACACAAATAACATGAGTTCCGGCTCTAACTTTAGATTTCAGTACTTCAGTGAGTCATTTGTCAAGGTCTTCAGTAAACAGTTTCTTTGTTAAAGACACTGAGAAGATAAACCACGCCTCAAAAATCTGACAACTTCCTGAAATGAAGCGTCCACCAAAACCAACATAAACACTGTCCAACCCAACACAACATGAGATGAAAACCAGTCCCAATCCCTCTGATCGATGACTTCCATCCTGTTGTTGATCTAAAACGTTCCCTTATCAGCAGCTAAAACCAAACGTGACTGAAGGAGATTAAACAATAAAGTGAGAAAATGAACTTCAAAAAGAGAACCTCAGTCAACAAAATCCAGACAAGAGGAGAGATCTGGGTGACAAAACAATGACCATTATTTTGATATAATTTGATATCAGATCATAAAACAATGTTTATATTGCATCGTGACAATTGTCCTTTGAAATCGGCAACTATAATTGTCACAATATCATTTTATATCACAATTATCACACAATATCATACAATATATAGTCAAGTAAAAAACTTTTTTTTTCTTAATTTTACTCATGTATATTCTGATGTTAAAGAAAGACTGCAACAAAATAAAAACCAAATCAGAATGTTTTACATCATTTTTATATCATTGTGTCTCTTACAAATAATTAAACACCACAAATAATCATCCAGTTACTTCAATTTTCACTCCAAAACAAAAGGTCAGCCGTTAAACATAAAAAATAATCAAATTTATCATCATGTAGTTATCAGTATAAACTGATGTGAACATGATAATATTTTTAGCTGGAACATCCAAACCAGGGAGAAACATGTAACATCAATATTAAAGTCTGAAATATTTTCCAAATCAATTTAGTTAATTTAATCAAAATTAACCTTTTCTTACAGTTAAATCCAAAACATTAACACAGTTGCTTCAGATTTTTTTTACATATTGTATCTGAGAATAAAGCAATATAAACAAATAAAAACAAAAACAACACCTAATTTTATCTTTTTCTGGTATTTACAGACAACATTATGCAAGTCATTTGAGCATTATTTTGTAAAATGTCATCCTTTAAGTGACTCTTCTTATTGAATTTGAGATTTTCATTCTGTAAAGTGTGAGATACTGATGGCAGAGAGACAGGTTTATTTCTGTTTGGTTGTATGTGGTTATCAGGTAAAAGTGAAACCATTAACAAGCAGCATGGTTATCTGAAAAACATCCTTGGTTTGTTTTCCTGTTGACAGAGTTCACATTGTCCCAAAGAACTTCACTGAATCAACACGGGATATAAAACAAATCAATCTATGGGGAAAAAAGAGCACTATATGTAGAAAATATACCTGTTTGAGAAGAAACAGGCTGTGAATTTTGGGCAAAATTGTATCCAAAATACCACCCAAAAAAAATAATTAAATGTTTGAAAAACTTTAATATTCTGGTGACTTACTGAGTCTAGAGCTTCAGGGATTAATGACTTAACTAACAGTGAATTAATCAGGCATGATTTTGATGATCAGAAACATCAGAATTTTTTAAAAGTGACAGATTCTTTGTCATATCTGATAATAAAATGGATATCTTTGGTTTTTAGTTAACCACTAGGTCAATAAAACAAGTATTCACAGACAGAAGTGTGTTAAATTACAATATCTTTGGCTCTTTTGGACACAGATCAAGCAGTTTATCAATATTTGTACGGCAATATTTAACTAAAAGTATGTCATTTTTCTTGGTAGTTCTTTAGCTCCTTTAGAAGAATGATGACCTGGGCTAAATGAGAACCTACAGACATAAATAAAAGTATGTCAGTACTTTTATATTCAACCATTAATGCCACCATCAACCATTAGCTTCAACCAGTTACATCAGGTTATTTTGATTTGTTTAACTCTCCAATATACATTTTGCTTGTATCATATGTGAACAGCTAGTGTTTTTCTGGGCTTTTTTGCTCATATATTTTATAAATATTGATACTGTCCCCAACATTATCTTAAGATTACCTAAAGCTAACGTTTAGCTAACGCTAGCTAAGTAAAAAAATAAAAATAAAAAATAAAAAAAACCCACCCTCAAATCACTGAAATGGCAGATTTAAACGCCACTCTTTCCCTTTGTGATATATTATTAACCTGTGTGAACTGAAGAAATAAGTGGAACATCTTAAATGAGTTCAACCTGCTCCCAGCTGCGGAAACATCTGCTTCTCAGTTCATCCACTGTTCCAGCTCATAGTTCGATCCATTTCACCGGCTGATTTTCAGTCTTTTATATTAAATTCATTTCACTGTGTAAATATAGGTGAACTGTCAGACTCACGGGGCGGTAGACTGTCCTCTGAGCAGCTGTGAAAGCGGGCTGGTAGTGTTGTCAGGCAGGTGAACCGGTAAACACATGGAGGTGTGAGAGCGTCAAACGGGAGAGCCGCCATTCAACAGCGGCCATTTTTAAAAAACTGGCGGGTTTTCTTCCTCCGCTAAACACAGAACTGCGCAGCCGCAGTTTGTTCAGTGCTGCCACTAGATGTATTACAACATGCGTTAAGACCTGTGTTAAATAACGTGTTAAAAATAATATACCTTTATATTTGTCTTTGGCATTTTGTCTTCATTTCTTTTCTGTATTTATTTATTTCTACTTTATCTAGACCTAATTTCTTTGCGTCTCTGTTTAAAATCTGGATACTCGCTTATAAAAACAAGGACCTAGATGAATAATGGAGGAAATGAGGGGACATGGACTTTATTTGAATCTCTCCAGAAAGGAATAAATTATGACTGATAAAAAAAGAGATTAAAAAATACCCAATACTAAACCTATGTATATACATTTATATATATTTAAACCTGGGTTAGACATTTTTCTCATTATATAAAACTCATTTGTGTTCATTATCTTAATTATGTTATGTTCATTTTTCTGATTATTTTTACTCTTTTCTTTCTGTAGTTGATTTTTTTTATTATTATTATTTTTTTTAGTAGTTTGTACAAATGTTTTCTCTACATGTGTACAGTATCTACAGAAATGGACTTTATATATCTGCTACATTTGTGTTTTCTACATATAGCTATCATACAGTTTGTGTCCACTTTGGCAAAATTTTTATTAGATTTATTAACTTTAATTTCTCTTAAAAATCAATCAAATCCAATGTAAAAAAAAAAAAAAAAAAGCTTTAGCATGTGAAATACATACAGCAGTTCACACTTCATTCACTTCACTTATACACAAAGACTGTTACTATAGTTTAATGTTATATCTTACTTGAAATATTGTTTTTTTAATAATCGTATTTCAAATAAAAACACTTCTCTCTCCTCCCTCATGTCTGTATGTGTGTATTTATCAGAAATGAGGTTGAATAATGAAGTTAATGTGTATTTACAGAAATGTAATACTCATCATCCATCAACATTACACAGCTAAAGGAAACACAAACCAGATGCAGATGATTAATGTAGTAACTATATGACACTGACTTTATAAAGACACTGCACAAAGGAGGTAAAGAAAAAGAAGCTTTGATTAAAGTAACTCGACTGTTTTTAGGGACTCACTCCTTCAACCTTTACTGCTTATTTTTATTCCCTAAATGTGAGAATTTCAGTTCTCATAAAACAAATAAATCCACTGTGATCAGACATTTTCCTTCTGAACCAGGTCTGCTTTTGTTTCTCCCATCCTGCACAAATCCCAGAGGAATTCTGGGAATGACGTTGAGCAGCAGGTCTGAGTTCAGCTGCAGCTGGCATCAGTTATCAGAAATAAAAATAACCCCAGATATGAGAGGAATCTGTTCAACCTGACGCTGGAGTTTGGTTTGAAAACACCATGATTCACAGTGACTGATGAACAAACAGACGTAGTTTATGTTAGAGCTGATAACATGTGGTTTATGGCAGCTTATCAGCTGTTCTGAGCGATAACGCAGAGGAGACATGTGACATCATCTGGATGTCTGGTTTTTATTCCAAGAGGAAGGAAAAAAGAAAAGATGCAGCAGCAGTGTTAGTGGAGGCTGAAACTCCAGAGGAAACCTACCACACCTGTATGAGCCCACGGAGACAAGCTGATTCAGGGAAAGTCGCACTTTTATGTGGGTTCAACATGATTACAGTCACAATAATAGGACTCACAATGGTTTAACTGCCTGCATGTGTGTGCACTTCAACAGCAAACAGAAAAGCAGACTATCAGCCTGCATGGAAACACAGCCAAAGACAGCCTCTGCAAACCACCACTGGACCAGGGTTTGGACCATCGTTATATTATCACTGTCTTTAAAGCAGGGGGTCAAACTCATTTTGTTCAGGTTCCACATACAGCCCGATATGATCTAAAGTGGGCCGGACCTGTAAAATACTAACATAATAATATACAAATGATGTCAATTCCAAACCTTTTGTGTCTAACTTCTATGTTTTAGAGTGAAAAAAGTAAAATTATACTATGAAAATGTTTAAATCTACAAACAATCCTCTAAAAAAATGTGATAACATGAACAACCATCAACAAAATCTAATTTATTAAGAAAAATAAGTGCAATTTTAACAATATTATGCCTCAGCTTCTCATTTACACATGTATATTACAACTTACAGATCACAGTGGATCTACAAACACACAAAACATTTAATAACAGGCAGAATATTGATAAAATTGCACTTAATTCTCTAAAGGCATTTCAGGTTGTTTATGTTTGTTTAGGTTATTCACATTTTTTGTGAAAGGATAGTTTATAAATGTAAGCACGTGCATGTAATTATACTGTTTTACACTAAAAGAGAAAAATGTGTTGCTGTCATTATTCATAATCCAATCCATTTATATCTATAAAGCACAAATTTAAACAAACACAAAGGTTTTCCAAAGTGCTGTACAGTAAAATAAATCCAATAAAAAATAATAAAAAAAAAAAAATACTAAGGTAGAAGATTATAGATTGTTTTAATAATAATTTAGTGGTCTGATTCACTTGAGATTGAATGGGCTGAATTTAGCTCCTGAACTAAAATGATTAACAATATCTTAAGTGAAATGTTGTGCATTTACAAATTCATCCCATGAGCTGCATTGGCGCCACTGGTGGGCTGGTTTTGGCCCACAGGCCGTATGTTTGACACCTGTGCTTTAAAGGGTCTGTGTGTGGTATTTATACTGTTAAATATGTACAAATAGAACAGAATATGACCCTCAAAGTGTAGCCTTGAGTCTGTCGATATTCATGCAGTGAAAAATAATGACAATAAACTATGAAAATGAGATGATGGACCCAGTACCAGACAGACCCAGTACCAAACGGACCCGGGTCCAGTCCTCACCCTGTTCTTGGAGAAGACACTGTTCATCCACTTGGTGAAGGTCTTCTTCTGGACCGCCATCCTCTGCTCCTGCAGCTCCCGGACCCGCCCCGCCCCATCCTCCGGAACCTCCATCCTGATTGGCTGAGAGTCACATGGGGTTGGTTAAAACTCTGAACATTTCTATGAACAGATTGTTTGTATATTGTTCATATTGTTGATTATTATTCCATTTTTCTCTCATTTTTAGTCATTTTGTTGTCATGTTTGTCCTTTTTAAATTTATTTTTTTGCTCATTATTTTTTCATATTATTGATAATTTGTTCACTTTTAATTCATGTTTATCCATTTTATGGATGCGTGTGAACGTTCGGTGGTGGTGGGAGGGGCCGTAGGCATGAACTGGCATCCACGCTTCTGTCAGCCTGTCCCAGGGCAGCTGTGGAGACAGATGTAGTTTACCACCACCAGAGGGAGAATGTGAGAGTGAATGAATAATGGAGCCACTGTACGCACTTTGAGTATGTGTTCATAGAAAAGAACAATATAAATCTAATCCGTTATTATTATTATTATTATTCACTTTTGTCCATATTGTTAATGATTTCATCATTTTTTATTCACATTGTTGCTAATTTTGATAATTTTTATTCATTTTGCTGATTAGTTTTGGTCATGTGTTTGAGTCCTCTTTTCATGTATTATTTCTGTTCACGCGTTTCCTTTTTTTTTGGTCATTTGGTTTATTTTATTCACCTGTATTTATTTTGTTGATCATTTTAGTTTGTTTTTTGATTATTTTTATTCCTCTAGTTCTTTTTTTTTTTTTTTCATTTTTCACTAATTTTTGTGCATTGTCCTCATAATTTGCTTGGTTTTTGTTGATTTTGTGCTGAAATCACTTCACCCTTATCCTATGGAACTTTCTTATTATTATTTCTAGGCTAAAAACTGAGTGGAATCCAGACTAAATGTTCCCGCAGAGGTCTAGAACTGGTTCATATCCAGACCTTTGACTCATGGTGTTCATTGTTGTGTGTTCTGTGTTATTCATGCACATGTTGTTTTGTTCATATATTCTGTGTTTCTTTCACTTGGAGGATGCTGGGAAACATAGGTTCTGTTTATTCTCTGTATATTCTGTGTGTTTTTTTCCCTGAGGCTGCAGTTGAAAATTATCCAGATGTTAACCCTTTAAAACCATCTGTATTATATTTGCTACACCAGGTTCTGAGACATTTATCTTACCAACAAAATCAATGCTTTCCTTAAAAACCTGTTGTATGTGACTCGATTTGTGTTTTCTGCCCCCTGGTGGATTATCATCCCACTACAGCCAGCGGAAAGGCTTTTGTTTTTGTGCCTTTTTAATGTGGCCGCTAACATTCAATCATCCAACACACATTTTGTTGGTAAATCTTTGGTAATTTTCAAAAAGTTATGTAAAGAAGAATATTTATATTGTCATTCAGTTGAAAGTTGAAAAACACTGAAATTATGGTGCCATTCAAGGGAAATAAAAAGGCTGTAAAAAGTTCTATGAAAAAAAAACTACCCGAAATGTTCTATATTTTAAAAAATTTAACAAAATTTATTTCTGAAAAACTGTACATTGATTTTCAGCCTATCCTATGAACATGTTATCCTGTTTTTTTTTTCTAATAGGGTAAAAGATAGAGATAAAGTCTTTATCATCAATTTCTCATTGCTCCTCTCAAAGTTCCATATCCATAAATGAAAATTTTCTGGGGAAAGACGTAACTTCATTGTGTTCTGTAAAACCTTTTAACTATAGCTATAGTTCTTTGCTCCTATTGAAAATGTGAAAACACTAAAAACCAAATGTCGCTGTGAAAAATTTAACATAGGATGTAATGAGAATGTTGCTTTTTTTTTTTTTTACTTATTTTATTCTTTTTATGTTTTATTTATTGATCTATTTTGTGTGTTTTTGTACATTATTTAAATTTTTTGTGAATGGTCTTATTTGCTATTTGTATGGCTTATTTTATTTCAATAAAAAAAAATTTTAAATTTTCCTTGTAAAATGAATTTTCACAACTGAGGTTAATGTTGCTGTGAGCAAAAAGTCACCAAAAATGCCCTGTGTATCAAATGTGATACAAAAATATATGTTAAACAAAATTATATGACAAAATGTTTTTGTTTGGATTATGTTAAAAGGGCTAATAAACATTTCATTTCCAAAAAATGTGAATTTTGTGGCTAGTTTTTAATGGGTCAGGTTTTATGGGGTTAAAGTGGCAGGAACATTGATCTGTAAAGTGTTAAATGTGTGAATAAATGAGGAAAAGCCCATGTGATAGGAATCAAATGTGATGAGGTTCATTTTTTCCAGACACACCTTCAACTGTAAAAATTCTTCAGCGTCATAAACTTCAGTGTCATCATTAAACTTGATCTTTGACATCTGAACACCTTGGTATCTCTGTGTTTCTCTACTTTAGATGATTTAGTCATTTTCTTACACAAATAGACGTTTATTCATTGTTACTTAAAGAACAAAATCCGTTTTTTCCTTAATCTTACATGCAATGAATGAAAAATACACAAAAGTGAGCATGTTTTCCTTCTTAAATTTTACATAAACTTTATTTCTAACGCACTGTTCACAAATAAAACCCCAAAGAGTTTTACAATGAAAGAGCAGAGTGGCATAAAACATGAATAGGGAAATTATAAATACCACAGTTTATCAGAATGTCACTAAAAATCATGGTATATATTATATACTTCAGCAGCTAAAACTGATCTTCTTTTAACTCTGTCGATTCATTGTGATTTTAAAGTTAAATCCTTTTTTAATTTATTATTTAAGTTTTTGTCCTGATTTTTGACTTTTTAAAGCACTTTTTGCCCCTGAAAAAGACTTTATTGAGACAAATTTACATGACGTGTTCAATATTTTAGTTAAACATTCCTCTTCATTCCTTCTATAATTTTATCTGCACACAAAACGACCTGATTGTTTCCATTTTAAACTAATTTAAAAGTTTTTCATGTTGTATATAAGCTGATGAAACCTGCTGTAATGATCTTTTTGCAGTAAAACCTGTCAAACCATCATGTTTAATGCACTGAAAATGCTGCAGGTTTCAGAAACAGAATAAACATCACTGAGTGATTTTTTTTCAGTTGAATGGTTGCTTTTCTTTTATTTATTCCACTTTTTGGGCCGTTTTTGACTCTTTTCAAGCACATTGTGTCTCTAAAACAGACTTTACCGAAGCAAATTTACAAAAAATGTAAAATAATTGAGTCAAAAAGTTAAAAGTCTTATATTTGTCTGCATTCCCACTGCACTTCAAAATACTTGAATATTTTCATTTTAACCCAATTTAAAAAATTTTTGTGTTGAATTTAAGCTGATCAAACCAGCTGCAATGATATTTTTCCAGTGAAATCTGTAAACCCACAGTGGTTAATGTACATTTTAATGCTGCAGGTTTCAGAAACAGGACAAACATGGTGAGTGTTTTTACTTGAATCATTATTTTACTTTTATTTATTTTTGATATTTATTATTTTGTGCTGTTTTTGACTCTTAAAGCACTTTCTGTCAGTAAAAAAGACTTAACTGAGGCAAATGTTCAGCAAAACTGGCTTCAAAATACCTGAATATTTCCATTTTTATCTAATTTAAAGGTTTTTCATCTCAAACTCATCAAATCTACTGTTATGATGATGTCAAACCATCATCTTTGATGCACAGAAAACACTGCAGGTTTCAGAAACAGGACAGACATGGTGAGTTTTTCATTTGAATCATTTAACTTTTAAGTATTCCAATATTTCTTTCTTTTTTTTTTTTTTTTTTGCTGTTTTAAAGAACTTGGTGTCTCTAAAAAAAAGTCTTAACTGAGACAAATGTACCAGAAATCTGGCTTCAAAATACCTGTATACTTCCATTTTAATCCAATTTAATGGTTTTTCATCTTGTATTTAAGCTGATCATGATATTTTCAGTGAAATCTATAAACCCACTGTGTTTAATGCACAGAAACGGGACAAACATCAGCTTTTCTGTGGTATATTCATCTGTATTGGACTTAGATCTAAGATCAGACTGTACCTCGTCGTCTCCTTCAGCCTCGTCCTCTGGGTTTGTGCAGATGTTGCAGAAGAATCCGTTTCTGAACGCGTTGGTCTGAGCATTTCCATAAAAACGTTGGTATGAACTTTGAAGCCATTGGATTTACAGCATGAGCAGGTCCGCTCACCTGACGGCAGCACCTGGAGGTCAAAGTTCACGCTCAGACGGAGCTGATTCACTGAAAACAGACGTGGAACACTGGATTCACAGCAGTTCTTTCCTCTGCAGACCAAATTAAACTGATGAACTGGAACACTGTGCTCCTTCTCACATTCAATCATTAGTATTTGTTCATATTTCAGAGTTTGCGTCCTGAAAACCAGGAACGAAGTCATATTTATCGTTATTTATCACATTGTGTCTCTTCAGCTTTAACCACTGTATAATTAAAGTGATCATTTATTCATCCATAGGTTTTATTTCATTTCTAAACTCTTCTGTTGGTTTGGGTTCATTATCTTTCCATGTGTTCAATACTTGTTTTAACTCCTCTGTTTAAATCATGCAGGAATGATAAGTGGAATGAATCTAAGTGTTTTCTAATATTTCCATTTTCTGCTGCTGGACGTTTGACTTTTGAAGAATAATAAAGATAATGTTAATGCAGTAAGATACATGAATGTACTGTTTCTGGAGCCTATTCAACGACATATTTAACCCCTTAAAGAAACTGAGGTTGACACAAAATTAGGTTGAAATTTATGAAATTAAATGAAAGAGATTTAGGTTTAAGAGGAAGGAGGAGGAGGAGGAGAAGAAAAAGATGGAGGGGGAAGAGAAGAAGGAGGAAGAGAATGAAGAAGTGGAGAAGAAAAAGGAGGAGGAGGAAGAGGAGGAAGAGGAGAAAAAGGTGGAGGACGAGGAGAATCAATTCTTCATCTCCAGACTCATAAACCAACATGTGGTCCCAGTTTGTTTTCTTTGAGTTTATGAAACGTTTAATAGAAAAATACTGAATCATTTTCTAGTTTGGAAAAAAAAAAGACCTGATGGAGAAAAAACAACAAGAGAGACAATGATAAACTGGAACAAATCTGATGATTCTGACATCAACCACAAGAAAACATCTGATGAACGAATGACTGAGTGAATGAATGAATGAATGAATGGATTGATGAGTGAGTGAGTGAAAGAATGAATGGATGAATGAATGAATGAATGAATGGATGAATGACGGTCTTCTACAGACCCAGGGTCACTTGGGTCTGATCCTGTGAATCCTCCTCAGTTTATAGCTTTACTGAAACCACGTTTATGACAGAATGCTTTTTTCTTCAGGAAGCCTCGGTTACTGCGGTCCCTCCTGTTCCACCACTTCCAGAACTGTCATGAAACACTGAGAAACGCCTCCATGTTGAGGTTGAATCTGTAAATATTAGAACATGTGTACGTGGATTTACTGAAGACAAACAGGAGCTGAGACGTGGACGTGTTCAGATACACTTTAATAAAATATACACTCCTGCTGAGTCGTACATATGAAACTGATTTATGCATCATTTCATAGATTATTCACATTAACATACAAACTGTTTCAGATACAATAGTTTCACGTGTGAAACACAGCAAATCAACACAATCACAACTTTTACGCACGACTGAAAAGCATCTTTACCCCAAAATAAATGGAGAAATGTGACATGTAGTCTGTTTACTGGAGAAACCGCTGCTTTAGACCTGGTTCAGCTGGATCCTGTGGAGTTTATGTTCCCACTGACGGTTAATTTGAAAGAAGTGACGAGAAGCTGCTGAATCCTCGAGGACGAGTCGAGTCCTGTCATAAGAACAGACGAAGCCACAGAGAGGATTTAGGAGGAACCGAGAAAACCAGAGAAACCAACTGGGTCAAGACTTTTACAGGAATGTCTGACCAGATTTCATCCGCTATATAGGCCACTTAAGATTTAGTCCACTTCAGTCCAGATTTAGTCCACTTCAGTCAGATTTGGTCCAGTTTAAGGCCAGTTTTGGTCCAGTTTTAGTCCAGTTTTGGTTCAGTTTTAGTCCAGTTTTGGTCCAGTTTTAGTCCAGTTTTGGTCCAGTTTTGGTCCAGTTTTAGTCCAGTTTTAGTCCAGTTTTGGTCCGGTTTTAGTCCGGTTTTAGTCCGGTTTTAGTCCAGTTTTAGTCCAGTTTTGGTCCAGTTTTAGTCCAGTTTTAGTCCAGTTTTGGTCCGGTTTTAGTTCAGTTTTAGTCCAGTTTTGGTCTGGTTTTAGTCCGGTTTTGGTTCAGTTTTAGTCCAGTTTTGGTCCGGTTTTAGTTCAGTTTTAGTCCGGTTTTGGTCTGGTTTTAGTCCGGTTTTGGTTCAGTTTTAGTCCAGTTTTGGTCCAGTTTTAGTCCAGTTTTGGTCCAGTTTTAGTCCAGTTTTAGTCCAGTTTTGGTCCAGTTTTGGTCCAGTTTTGGTCCAGTTTTAGTCCAGTTTTAGTCCAGTTTTAGTCCAGTTTTAGTTCAGTTTTGGTCCAGTTTTAGTCCAGTTTTAGTCCAGTTTTAGTCCAGTTTTGGTCCAGTTTTAGTCCAGTTTTAGTCCAGTTTTGGTCCAGTTTTGGTCCAGTTTTG
>JAPQRP010000017.1:26604576-26619077 GCA_037367295.1 Apogon hyalosoma
CTTTAATTATACTTATACAAAAGAGAAAGTCTAACAAACAATAAATACACCTGGGATTACTAAAGTATTCTGATTGTTTTGTCTTTTATAAAACCACAGAGTCTGGTTTCTTCAACTGGCCCCACTGCTCTGGCATTTATGGTACTAATCGTCAAACCACTGGCTGATATGCAGACGTTCATCATCCAGTTCTACGTTCACGTCTGCGTCTCAAACCTGCCTCCATCATAAACTCTGGTTTCTGACGTCATCACGTGTGTTTTGTGTTTTCACCTGTTGAGGAAGGAGTTCCCGAACGCGTTGAGTTTCCTGAACGGCTTCTTGGGGTCGACCACCAGGGCGTTGCCAGGGACAACGCCCTCGTTCTCTCCATACATGACAGCAATGAATCCATCAGTGGTCGGCTCTGGACCGATCCGCATCCCAGGAAAATCATGTTCCAGGAGATACCTGAGGACGGAGGTCAGCAGCGCCGTTAATATTTAGAGTTTTAGAACAGACACTGGATGAGTAATGATAAAAAAATAAATAACCCCTCTACAAATGAAATGAACTGTTTTAATGTTGAAACAGTCCAGTAATTAGACTGTTTCAGTCTAGTCCAGTAATTAGACTGTTTCAACTCCAAAGAGACAAACATAGAACTTCAGCAGTGTTTTAATGTCTCCATTCAGTCGCTGATTTGTATTAAATAAACGAAAGTTTCTACAATAAAACTTTTGTCAATAATATTCATGTTATACCTTATTATAAAGTTTAGATTCTCCATAATTGAGTCTCTAAGTTTATTTTATAGTATTGATGAACAACAAAACATCATTAGTGAAACAATCGCCTGGACAGTGATGGAAGTTAATGGGATGTCCTGTTCGGTGTCATGAGGTCACATGACTGGTCACATGACTGGTTAATTCCATCAGTAAGTATATTGATATTAAAAAAAAAAAAGGAAAACAAAACTATTTTCATTTAACCTGATGTAATTCAAGTTGTGTTTTATCCACAAACTAATAAAGTAAATGTTCTAAACTAGAGGTTATCAACTTTAAATGAGGTGTCACTGGTTAATTTAGTCTTTGTGGTTCTTTAGTTCTAAGCTTTAGGACTTGTTAAATAGTAGAAAATTAACATTAATTATGTGGAAAAGGGTTAAAAGAAGCTGAATCTGAACCAAAGAAATAGAAACTTTGAATATGTAAAACAGAAAAGCACTTTATAAATTTAATCTACATATTTCAATATTACTCAGTCCTTAACCGATTTAATAAGAAAAACAACCACTTCTTCTCTTTTGTGCAGAGACAGAGGCTTCATAACCCAAACAACAGGCAAATATCTGTAATATACACCAAAACTATCCAAACCATCAGAGCAGATTTGACAGAATCAAAGCCAGAGGTGACAGATGTGGTCTGTGCCATAGCTACTGTTGGGAGATGTTCACAGACTGTAGGATTTTACATCGATAGTTGGTTTTAGTTGAAGACTCTGTTCTATTGTTTCATATTGTGGAGGTTTTAACTCTGTCGTTTCTCCGCTGAAGCTCTAACGTGTCGTGGTTCAGATGTGTTTCTACCATACGATGCCTCGTCTGTCTGAGGTTTCACTGGTTTACATATGGACCACGTTTGTCTGTTTCTCTTATTTAAACTCATTGACCTTTCACACAGTTTTATCCTGTAAAAGAAAAGTGAGAGAGGAAGGAAGACAAAGACACAGAGACAGAGACAGGTCTCCAACGTCCTGTTTATCACAGGGTTTCAGATCTTCAAAGAGTACGGGGATGAAGAGGAAGATGAGGATGAAGATGAGGACGAGGATGAGGACAAAGATGAAGATGAGGACGAAGATGAGGATGAGGACACAGATGAAGATGAGGATGAAGATGAGGATGAAGATGAGAACAAAGATGAGGATGAGGATGAAGATGAGGATGAGGACACAGATGAAGATGAGGATGAAGAGGAGAACAAAGATGAGGATGAGGACGAAGATGAGGATGAAGATGAGAACAAAGATGAGGATGAAGATGAGAACAAAGATGAGGATGAAGATGAGGATGGACCGGCCCACATTCAGGTCTCAGATCCAGATTTCACTGGGATGAAACCGAACCATTATCAACATTTTGAGAAGAACCAGTGAATGAAACCAACACGCTGTACGTCCTGTTTCCCGTTTGACCTTTGACCTGTCAATCATGTCTGCTTTAGTTCATCTGCTCCATCAGAAGGAGAAGAAGAATATGATCTGGTCTAACAGTCACATGATCTCACAATGACCCTGACCTTTGACCTCTGACCACACTGTTCATGGTGGACCTTCATCATCCATCTGACCTTCTGATGATTCAGAGCAGATTCCTCTTATTTACCGGGTCATCTCAAGAACTTCACAAACACAGGTCAAGCACTACACTACACCAGACCTGGACCAGGACTGGACCTGGACCAGAACTGAACCTGGACCAGGACTGGACCTGGACTGGACCAGGACTGGACCTGGACCAGGACTAAACCTGGGCCAGGACTGGATCAATCTGCTGGGTTCACTTCAGCTCCACCACAGAAGAAGAACTACCAAACACACTGACTCTGCAGTTTATCAGTGAGCTGTTCCCATGATTCATAGTGTTCCTCAGGGCAGGGCGGGGCCCTGGCAGCAGCGACGCACACAAACACACACAGACGCACACACAAACACACACAGACTCACACAAACAGACGCACACAAACACACACAGACTCACACAAACAGACGCACACAAACACACACAGACTCACACAAACAGACGCACAAACACACACAGACTCACACACAAACGCACACTCACACAAACACACACAGACTCACACAAACACACACAGACTCACACAAACACACACACAAACACACACAGACTCACACAAACACACACACTCACACAAACACACACAGACTCACACAAACACACACACACTCACACAAACAGACTCACACAAACACACACAGACTCACACAAACACACACAGACTCACACAAACACACACAGACTCACACAGACTCACACAAACACACACAGACTCACACAAACACACACGTCTGTAGGTCTTTTTATAGACCTGCTGCTGTGGTTCATATTGGTTCATTTCTCTGGATCTGTGTTTAAAGCTGATCTCAGGTCAGTTCTGCAGCTGATAAACACAGCGTCTGTACTGTTTTCTGTCCATTCAGCACTGACTTCAGATCAGTTTATCCCGGCGTCCTCTGATGACCCGTTGGTTTCACTGATCGTTGCGTTCAAGGACACTGTGAGTCCAACTCACGTCAAACAGCGGGTCACATGACCTCTTCCACTGCCGTGTTTACTGACCGAGGTCATGAACACAGAACGTTCAGCGGCGTTTCCAAAACACAACCTCAATTACAGTGTTTCCATGACAACAGGCTGACGAGGCGGGGTCAGGTTTCAGTTCATCTGGAGTCGGTCTGGTCCGGTTCAGTCCTGGATCTGGATCTGAAGGTCATAGATGTTCAGCGGTCGAATACGAGGACATCAGCAGCTCCAAACTGAATCTAGAGTTTTAAAGTGTAATTCCACTGTCGGCCACTAGATGCTGCTCCCACTGACTTACACTACAATTCACTAAAAACAGCGTCAGTAACAGTTTCCCATTATGCTCTCATTTTTCTCCACTTTCAAAACATAAAATGACTCCTTTATCATCACGAATCAGCAAGCTAGCATTTAGCCTTAGCTCCACCCCCTTTGTCCAAATATGGACATTTCTAGCACTCAAAAAACAACAACATGACAACAACCAAAACACAAACTACTGGCCTTTAAATCACAGCTCAGAAACAACTAGAGGCGTCACAGTTCCTGCACTTGACAAATGCGATAATGGAAAAACCCTGGTTCACGTTTCAGTCCATTATTTGATTTCTTTCGTACGTACATATGTTATGACGTACACTTCCTGTCATTTTCAAAACATCTGGTCTTGTCTTGTTGCCCATGGCAACGCCTACGGTGTCAGCGTTAACTGTCCTAATGTGGGAGGAGCTAATAAGACGACAAAACAGGTGACATGTTGCTGTTTTCCTTCATTTCATTTCATTGTTTGTTGACCTTTTTCCTTAGATTCACGTTGTTGCTGAGTAACTTCAGTTTATATAGATTTTTTTTACACATGCGCAGATGTCACAAAAACGAAATAAATCTGATGAACCTGTTTATGTGCGTGAAGACATCAGAGTATCGGGGAGAAATCTAGGTGTGTTAATCTGATTTCCCACAATCAGATAACTACTGTTATCGGATAAATCCGATCAGATCCTGTTTACATGCTCAATAATAATCTGATTACTGCAGAAATGGGATACTGATGGGAGTACTGGTGTGGATGTAAACGGCCTCATTGATCCCAGTCGGATGTTTCCACCTCATCCTGAAGCTTTAGCTCTAAAGGTCATCAATCTGATGTCAGATCAGTTTACGGTTGCTATGGTGACTTCCTGTATGTACATGTAGGTCTGTTAAAACCACGGACACACAGCCCTTTGACCTCTGACCCCTGAGCCTCCAGACACAACCCCATGTCCATGTGTCTGTCCACACCAGCTCAGGAACAGGAGGAGTCAAAGGTCAAGGTCAAAGGTCGACAGTGCGTGTGTTCTGCGTCGGACGTAGAACAGGAATATGATTCAAGTGACACGTTTTATATCTCGATTCTAATTTTCTATAACACATCTAGAGATAAAACATCTAGAACTGCTATGACAGTTAAAAACTACACATAACCATCTTTAATCTGTTTTTGTGTCTGATGTGTCCTGTTTAGTCTTTTCCATTGTTTTTGTGTAGTTTCGTCCAATATTAATCATTTCTAACTATAAATACGACGTGTTCGGTTGTGTTTTGTGTGAATCTGAACCACCTGAACGTCTTCATGATCTGACACTTACAATACGAAAACCCCACAACACAAACTCCTGCAGGTTAAAGCGGATGAACCGACACTTTCAGAGCAAACAGACGCTGAACTACAGCTGAAACAAACATGAACCTAATGAAGTAAACAGTGACACTAAGTTCATGTAGATAGTGGAAAACGCCTGCGGTCTTCTGAAGATCATGTGACACGTTAAGACCAGAGTCAACGTCAGATCATGAACATTCAGTAAAAGTCAAAGAGAGTTCAATGCTTTGCTCATGGGCACTTCAGACAACTGGGATTAAACCACAAACCTCATCTCCAACAGATTTAACACTGAGCTGAAGACTGAAACCACATCAACTTCAACATCAGATTTTATCACTACGTTGATTTAGGCTCCGTTCACAGCAGCTCTTCATGCACAATTCAGATTTTTGGGTGAAATCCGATGTTTTGTGTGTTCGTTCATATTCCACATTAAACGCAACTTCTATCAGTTTTGAGTCTGAACTGAATGTGACCCTGAAGTGACCCGCATGGACTAAAGAGGTCCTGATGGAATATGTGACCACAAAGACACAGTGTGTTCACGGAACTAACCCTCCTGGGACGCAGAACTGTGACGTTTGTCGCATTTCAGTGACGTAAAGGTCGGATAAATGCGACCTGGCCGTTCAGACTGAAGTCACATTGGAAAATATCAGATCTGTATCAGATTTAGGACCACATATGAAAGTGGTCTGGGTCAGATTAGTGCTGTTCAGACTGTGTGGAACAGATCAGATCCAGGTCACAGATGGACACAAACATCAGGTTTGGGAAACATTTACCTGCGTCTGAACGGAGCCTTTATCTGCTTTCCTTTTTGCAGAAATAATGACTATTTATTCTAACGACTTTTCACGTCTTCAGACTAATTCAATAAACCATAACGCTGTGACTCGTCTTTCAGTTTGTTCATTTGTTCACAAAACCCATGCTGCATGAAGCTGAACTGATCAGAACTGGATCCAAATATTAAAATAAACATTAATGCACAGGATTTTCTTACAATTTGGCAGGATGGTGATGTGTTCAGTGTCCAGCTGATAATATAGGAAAGTACAGAACTGCTCACTGACTGTTCACATGTAAAGAAAAGCCACAAATACAGAAATAAATCCATTGAAAAACCTGGACCTACATATCAAACTAATTAACACAAGTAATCTAGTTAGATTAAAGGAGCAGATTTTAGTATTTTCTCTCATGTCTCAAAACAAATCCTAAAATCTGACAAAATCATCGAGTCTCATTTCATCAGGAAAATTAAACCAACAGACACTTTTTATTCACTGACGTTAAATAAAAATGAAGCTTCACAGGAATAAACGAATCCAATCAGACACCTCACAGCATCATTCAGAAAATATTCAGAAAATACTACACTACCCATAATCCTCTGCAGCTCCTGACCTTGAAAATACAAAATCAGCCACAAAACAGACACGGTATCCTGTAATTATAAGAAACGTTCAGGCTTCGTATGATTCACAGTCACTAAACTAAAAAAAAAAAAAAAAAGCAGAAGTAGAAGAGTTGAGTCACATGACATTAAGACGGAAAAAACACTTAAAACAGAATAAAATAAGTGAGAAATGAACTCTTAACGCTGTTAATGACTCAGATGTTAGAACTACAAATGTCACTTTTCTTTGATGCTTCTTTAATTTCATATTTTTGGCTTTTGTTTCAGCAGCTTCACATCACATGACCCAGAGATGAATGACATTTTATTCGATTTTATCTCCATATTTTATGTGAAAATCGTTCTTTTTCCATTGTGTTTTATGTTCAGTGACTATGATTAATAAAAAAGCTGAACTTTTCCCATAATTACAAGGTAAATGGTCTAAAATGCTTCTGTCTGTAAAGAGCATGATGCAGATCTGAGCTGAAGTGTCAGATCCAGACTGTGACTGAGAGGTTGGCGGTTCTAAACCCACCACTGCCTCTGTTATGGACTCACCTCAAACAAAATGAGTTGAATTTAATGAGAATATGAGCATAAAAACAACCCAAACTAACCAAAACCTCCCATGAATGTCTCTTGTAAACACTAATAAACCATAATATTTAATTTAATGACATGTTTACCTCAATGCAGGCCAATAACAATAATTAAATGTGTTCAAATATTTCACAGGGAGATGAAATCCTTAGTTGAACTGTCAGTGTTCCAGCTCCAACCCAAACTGACGCCAGACTCCACAGGAAAAGAATTCATGTTAAGTAATTCAATTATTTTTGCACCAATTCTAATATTGACAATAAACTTTGAGAGAAATTCTGATAAAACACATTACACTGTTTAATTCGGCTTATACTTGATGCATTAATTATCTCCTTTTTTGCTGATTCGTCAAGTTTTTGGGGAAATGAACGTTCGCATCTGAAGCCGCGTCACAGGAGCGACGTGGGTTCATGTGGGATGACTAAGAGGAAAATGTGTACGGGAAACTATCAAGTCCAAACATAGAACTGGATTTATTTCGGCCGAATTCAGCACATTAAACTGGTCTTTTCTAAACCATATGATGTTTGGCTCAAACCCCTGCTTGTGGCTCAAACTCCTTCAGACTGTGTTAAACCTCCTGTTTTTCCTTCGGACTCTGGTTCGGTTCCGTCCTCAGTGGACTGATCCAGTCCACCTGCTCCTCTCTGCGCCGGCTCTGAACCGGGCTCGGTTCGGCTCGTACCTGATGAAGGTGGTCTTCCCGGTGGAGTACTGTCCCACCAGCAGGACCATGGGTTTGCTCTGGAAGTCGGCGGCCTCCAGCGCCGGGGAGTGGAAGTCATGGAACAGGTACGTGTCCTCCAGCGGCAGGAGCTTCTTGGTGTAGAGGCTCTGCAGCCCCTCGGTCACCGTCTGGTACATCTCCCCCTCCTTGTTCCGGCCTCCCTGCTCCTGTTTGACCCAGCTGAACATCCCGCTGCCGCCTTTAACTCCAAACAACTTCCTGGTTTCGTTGTTTCCAAACGCGTCGGTGCGTTTTTCCTGCGGTTTGCGCTCAGTTTGCGCCTGTTCCGAGCGGAGCTCTGCGGGTCTGGGACGGACTCTGGCTCCGGGGGAGGGGGGTCCGCTCTGGACTGGGCTGGTCGTGGACTCGGAGCGGACACAGGCTGCTCTGTTCCACCGGGTCCTCCTACCTGGATCCTGGAGCCCGACGGCGCCGCCCTGCGCTCTGACGCACCGGGGATGTGTGCACGCGCCGCGTTTCCTGGACGCAGGATCCACATGGATCCGCGTGGATTCTCAAGGACCCGCATAGACCCGCCTACACCCACATGGACCCACATGGACCCCCAGGCACATGACTGGACCAACGTGAACCAGACTGGACCATATGGATTCACATGAATCCACAAGGACCAGATGGACCAGACTGGACCTGAGGATCCACATGGACCCACAAGAATCTGATGGACCAGACTGGACCTGAGGATCCACATGGACCTGCATAGACCCACAATGACCCACAGAGATTTACATGGACCAGACTGGACTTGAGGATCCATATGGACCCACGCAGACCCATGTGGACCAGAGTGGACCCATGTGGACTCTGACATTTCAAACCTGTTCAGTTTGTTTTAGATTCATTCACTGTTTTATTCACATTATGAAGGTTTATTTTCTTTAATTCGTCATATTTGTAAAAGTGTATTTTATCTTCATATCATTATTCTTTTATATTCATTTATTTTGTAGAAGTGACTGTAATTCTTACATTATTATGACACATTTGAATGTTCAATACATAATAAAACCTTTCATTCTGTTCATTGTATTAATATAAAATATCATCTTATAACAATAAAGTTTTCATCATTTAATGTGAAATTAATTTGTTTCTGTTCAGGGTTTTTTGTTTTTATTTGTTTTTTTAGTTTTTTCCAGCTGTAAATGTACTTCTTTATTTTTTAATCAAATCATGTTTTGTTGTCATGTTAAATCTTTTTGTTTGAATCACTTTTACATTTTATTCTTTTTATTTGCTGATGTTTTGTTTGTTGTAAAACTGGTTTTATTGGTTGTGAATCATGTTTTTATTATTTTTCCTAATCTCAGTCTCAGTTTGATTTGCTCTGGGTTTTTCTTCAATCAATCTGGTTTTCGTGTTTGTAGGTTTCTGTCCTTTGTCTCCCTCTGGTGGACGAAACGTAAAACTGCACCACAAACAGAATTTAGAAAGAATAAAAATACTGTTTATACTGATTAAACTACAGCCGTAAATGAGCACATTTAATGCATTTTAACTTTTCAGATGTTTTTATTCTCTAAAAATGAATTGAACGGTGAATAAATGGTCATTTACTTGTAACTTTAACATTAAATATTAGACTAATATCTTTTTTTTAACATGACTGAATTCGTTCACAGTTTATTGACATTATTCTGTTTTCATTATTTAGAAAATCTACTATTTGATGCTGATCAGGTTTATGGTTGTACAAACCTCTTCAGTTTCTGTAAAATCCTGGATTTCAGAGGTTTAAGGGTTTATTTCCATAACAGTTTGATTCATTCAATGGTTTAGATTCATTATCTACGACAAAAAAAGCAGAAACTAAAGAATCCTGATTTAATTTTGAAACTGTCTCCTATTTCAATTCCAATAATAGACATTATTGATTTAGTTATTTGTTTCACTCTGACTTTGTTGTTATTTGGTGTTTGGTAGATTTGAACACAAATATGTAATTTATCAGTCTTTATTATCTGCTTTTATTTATTTATTTAATTATTGGAGGATGAGGCTGATGTTTTTGTTTTGTTGTTGTTTTTATTATTAGTAATTTTCATTTTTACTTACAAAATCACAGCAAGAAACTACAAGTCAAAACAACGAGCAAAAACCCAAACAAACAAAAACAAGACAACAGCCACGATGGACGAACAAAAAAACGACTAGATGACAACAGACAAAAACCAAGACAATAGAGGCCGACAGTTTGTCTTGTGATAAACATTAATTTAGATCTGACAAATATTAATCAAAATATAATGAAAAAAACAGAAACAAACAGAAAATAAAACACAAAACAGAAAAATAACAAAAAAATAGGACTTTTTTGTGTCATAAACATCTTTGGGGAATCAATTAAATCTGAATGTTGTAAAAGTTTCTGAAAAGTAAATTAAGCTGAAAAAAAAAGATAAATTTTTTCAGCTGAAAAGTTTAAAATGTCTTTTTCTGAATGTGAAAATATGTGTTAAAGCTGCAGAGTCACTTTCAGCAAGGATTTCAAATACATGTAAAATAATAGATGGAATGTATTCAGAAATAATAACTGGGATAAAGGATCCCACTGTACGACGGCGTTTTAGGGCCAATAAGAAAATCCAAACACTTTCACTACGAGAAGAAAGTCGTAAAATATTGAAATAAAACCCAGAATAAAGTTGAATACAAAAAGAGTCAGAATTTTACAAGAATAAAGTCATTGTTTTAAAAGAAAATCATAATTTAGCATAAATAATGTACTTTCATGTGATTAAAGTCGTAATATTTTGAAAATTAATTTGCTGTAGTGCGATAAAAAGTCCTACTTTCTAAAATATAAGCCTTAAACCTCGCTGATGACACAGTTTACGGTTACAGCGAACTGTCGTCAAAGTCCTTCAACTAATGCTAATATGTTGATGGTGGGCGGGGCTAATAGGCTCCATATTTGGCCTTTGTGCGTAAACCCAAATGAAAGTAGAACCTCATAAAATGTTCCAAGTTCTCCATTGTGCAACAAGTGGATGTGACTTTATTCTTGTAAATTATGATATTTTTCTTTGTGTGTTTTTAAATTACAACATTATTCTTACAATATTATGGCTTTATTCTGAAAATATGACGACTTTAACTTCATTAAAGTATGACATTGTTTTTGTTAAATTATGAGTTTTTTAAAACTACGGCTTTATTCTTGAAATATTACGACCTTATTCTTGTAAAATTATGACTCTTTTTGTATTTGACTTTATCCTCATAAAATTACAGGTTTATTCTTGATATTTTATGACTTTATTCTTGTAGTGAAAATGTTTTTATTTTCTTATTTGGCCCTAAAACGCTGTCGTACTTTGGGATAACAGTCAGTATAAATAAAATAAATAAATTAAAAACTACGATGATCACCATTTATTTACGAAGTGCAGACTGACATCAATACGACCAACATATGAATAATCATGTTATAAAACTAAAGGACAAAAGACTCTTTCAGTTTTCAGACTTGAACATATTTTATAAACACTAATGTGGTTTTTGTAAAATCCTTTGTCTTTCTTTTTTTCTTCAGCTGGTAAATAAAACCATATCAGTACAAAATCAGGGTGTTTTTCTGGACGTATTGAACACATTTAAACCACAGAATCCTAACGTCAACGTCAAATAAATGCAAACCCATGTGTTTATAAGAGCTAGGTTTTTGATTGGTTAACGTAGACAGCAGTGTGGATTATTTAGAGGCTTTGGATATTATTTTCATCTAACGTGGTGTTCCCCAAGGCTCTGTTCTCGGGCCGCTGGTATTTCTTCTTTGTATGAATCCATCATTGCAGGTGCGGCCACCAGGGGGCAGTTCTGGGGCGTAGCATTCCCTCCAACACCGGTAACATCTCTCCATCTCTTTCTGTTTTTCAAGAGTAATGTAAGACATTGTTGATTTTTTTTCTCCCAGCATGCTCTGTTGTTTTGTAGTTTTCAGAGTAAATGTAATTGTTTCATA
Organism: Apogon hyalosoma; assembly: GCA_037367295.1. Lineage (NCBI taxonomy): Eukaryota > Metazoa > Chordata > Actinopteri > Kurtiformes > Apogonidae > Apogon > Apogon hyalosoma. The sequence continues at coordinate 26,616,261 of JAPQRP010000017.1, forward strand.
GTTTATTTGTTTTTTGTTTGTTTGTTTTGGTTATTATTAGTTTTAGTTCGTGTTCAGTCTCATTAAACATCACTTTGACCACAGTATATTCTCTAAAAGCTCTTAAAACACACCGATTATTTCCCATTAAATTCTTTGAGTTTTATTTCATGTCTGTCATTTATATCTTTGATTACTGTCTTATTTATTCTAACTTTGGAGAGTTATTTTTTATAAATCTCTTGGGTTCTATTTTTTTTTCTTTTTTTTTTCATCTGTTCAGTTAATTGTATTGTGACTCACTTTTTTCTTGCTTTTCTTTTATTGTGCACACAAATACTAATTTAAAAAAAATACAATAAACCTAAAGAAAGAAGAAGAAACAAATCACCTTTAAGGTTTTTTTTTTTTTTAATTATTCTTTCTTATTCTGTTGAAGCTTTTCTTTATAAATCGTTTGGTTTAATTTATAATAAACAGAAAATAGTGAAAATTTTTATTAAGTTTGATCCAAATATATTCAGGAGAAAAATATTAACATTTAACAAACTGACACAAGAAAAAATACTAATAAATAACTACAGATTCATTTAAGAGTCACCGTCTAAAGGTTTAATATTTGAGGCTGTAGTTTTATCTTATGTCTGGAAAATAATCTAAAGATCATGTTTTACTTCATCTGTAGAAATAAAAACCAGTACGAGTCCAACTTTATTCAACATAAAACCTAGAATTAAATCAGTTCCATAGTTGTCCAGCAGGAGGCGCCACACGCCTTTAAAAACACCACCAGAACCAACTGTAAAAAACTGTTTTTTATTGGAAAACACACAAAAAAAACCAAAGAAAAAACAGGTAATAAATACAGAAAAGGACAGAATCAACAGTTAATACCAAACCCATCAGAGGTTTTATTACAAAAAGACAGAAAATCTGAGTTTCATGGATTTTTCTGTTATAAAAAAAACACATAATGACCCTTTAAAGCAGATTTAACGACGTATTCTGATCATTTACAAATTTTTCACCAGGTTTAGATTCAGTATTAGTCGTTTCTCTTCCTAAAAATCACATTATTTTGATTGTTTTGGCTCTAAAATAAAAAAAAAAAAAAGAACAGCTGTTGACATGTCTTTAAAACATAATAGAATCTTTAACAGGAAGAAAATGAGATTAACTCAAGCAGACGATGATCTTCACACGATCAAATATGGTTTTTATCAACTTTCCGCAAGCGTAGATCAAATTAAAACTCATTTAAGGCAAAAAATAAACCGTTATTTTACCAACAGATGATTAAAACTGACAGATTTAATTAAAAAAAAGGCCAGAAATAAACAGATTCAGATTAAAATTAAAGCATGTTGATAAAATACAAAGCGTTATTTGGCACAATTCATTCATTCATTAAAACATGTTTCCAAAATCGGCCTTAAAATAAAGAGAAGAAACGATAAAATGTTAAAGTATTAAAAGTGAACAGACTGTACATCAGGAAAATCACAAAACGACAAAACGACAAACCAGAAATATTCATGTTAATGAGTCGTTATAATGAGAAAAAGACGAGAAACTGGTGGAGATAATTTAAGGTTTTCAGTGTATTTTTGTTGATTTTTTAATATTTTATTTGCTTCTATTAGTAACAGATAAGTTTAAGATGCTGTGAAATAAGTGTTTTTTCTTTTAAATCCATTAAAAACCATTTCATCCATTAAAGCTGAAGAAAAAACAAAATGAAGAAGCAAATTTTAGAACATTTTAAAACGCGTTAATGGAGGAAATGAAAATGTATCGATGAGTTGGAATGATTTTACAGTTTAAGATTTAAGAACCAGAACCAGGTCCAGACCCAGACCCAGACCAGGTCCAGGTCCAGACTTAGACCCAGACCCAAACCAGATCTAAGTCCAGGTCCATATCCAGACCCAGACCAGATCCAGGTCCATATCCAGACCCAGACCTAGAACCAGACCAAGTCCAGGTCCAGGTCCAGGTCCAGGTCCATATCCAGACCCAGACCTAGACCCAGACCAAATTCAGATCCATGTCCAGACCCAGACCAGATCCAGACCCAGACCCAGACCCAGATCCAGATCCAGGTCCAGGTCCAGGTCCAGGTCCAGGTCCATATCCAGATCCAGATCCAGACCTAGAACCAGACCAAGTCCAGGTCCATATCCAGGCCCAGACCTAGACCCAGACCAAATTCAGATCCATTTCCAGACCCAGACCAGATCCAGACCCAGACCCAGATCCAGATCCAGGTCCAGGTCCAGGTCCATATCCAGACCCATGACCAATGGAAGACGCAGCCTCAGGTCACCTGATGACCAGATGCTAACAGATGCTAACAGATGCTAACAGATGCTAACAGATGCTAACATCGTGTTTCCATCGTTCTCATGTGTGAAACCATTAAACTGTAACACCGTTTAGGATCATTCTAACCTGTGTTTATATGAACCTGCTAAATAGTTTGGATCGGACACGAACGTCCTCAGGTTTATTTCTGTCTTTAGTTTTTTTGTAAAATGTGTCAAACGTCCGGATCTTTGACGAAGCCGGGCTTAATATTTTATTGATCGTCTGTTGAATTAAAGCAGGTTTTAGTTAAATCTGTTCATGATTCGTTATCAACGGCAGGTTTATTTTCACTGATCATTAAACGACTCCTTCATTAAATAGAAACTGTCTGTGTGTTTGTGTGTGTGTGTTTATGTGTGTGTGTGTGTGTGTCTGTGTTTGTGTGTGTGTGTGTTTATGTGTGTGTGTGTGTGTCTGTGTTTATGTGTGTGTGTGTTTATGTGTGTGTGTGTTTATGTGTGTGTGTGTTTA
>JAPQRP010000017.1:26622584-26639475 GCA_037367295.1 Apogon hyalosoma
CTTCTACAGTCTGTCCATCAGTCCTGGTTCTTCTACAGTCTGTCCTTCAGTCCTGGTTCTTCTACAGTCTGTCCGTCCATGGTAGAGGATCTCTCCTTCACTGTGGTTCTCCCTCAGGTTCCTCTTTTCCTTCTGGGTTTTTAGAGTTTTTCTTAGTCCAGTAGGAGGGTCTAAGGACGGGGGATGAACAGGACATTCATCCATCTCCTTCATCTGCTGTTTATCTGACTGTTGTTTGTTTTTATCCATCTAACTCTGTGAAGCCCTGGGAGGTGACCTGGTTGTGAAATAGGACTGGACTAATAAAACTGAACTGAATTAAAATCCAACTGAGAAACAGATCATTTCAAGTAAACGTGTCATCGAAAACATCAAAAAGTGTGTTTCCTTCTGTCATTTATTCCACGTGCTCAGTAGATTTAAGAATATATTCATTAAATGAGTTCACTAAAAAACAGGAAATGATCAAACCTCTACCATAAGAAACAAGGAAAAAGGAAATTGGTCGACTTTACGTAAAAAGTATTTGTTGTTTTAAATCTTCGAGGGCTGAGACGAGTGACAGCGTCTTTATTAATTCATCTGATGTTTGTTTCATTGTCAATGAAGGAACAGTTTTATGTGTCTGATAAAGTTAAACTCATTCATCTGATTAAACATCCAGTCTCCATCCAACACCCATACAGAGCGGATCTGACTGATGAGAGTCTACGTGATGCGGGTGGAGGCGGGGTGGGGGCGTGTCTTACTGCAGAGGAGGCCGTCCAATGAGCAGAGCCTCTGTGTGAGCGGTTTGACGTGTTTGGTGGTGCTGAACCAGCTGGGGATGGAGTAACTGAAGTGGTCGTTGTCTTTACAAACGGCCTGAGGACGAGAACACAACGTCACAAACATCACAGACGTCCACGTTTACGCCGCGTCATGTGACCTCCGGCTGAGGCTCCTCCCCCTCAGAACACCTCCACCTGTTTCGTGTCTCCTGGAGGTGGTGTCGGAGGTCCGTTCAGGTAAAAACACTGTTGACTGCATTTCAAGAATCATTCCGTTCATCAGAACAAACTGAAACAATTACAAACACAGAATCATTTGTAGAAACAGACTGGTTTATGTCCTTGTGTGTGGAAGTAAATTCACAATTCAAATAAGAAATGTTCAACCATTATATTTTTACAGGTTAAAAGAAGGTTTGTTCATCTTTTAAACTAATCAGATGGTTTTATGTATGTTTCTATGAATATCACTGATCTTCCTCAGATTGAATGTGTTCAATTTGACATAATTTAATCAGATGAAACTTAAACAAACCAAAGCTGTTTATCTGATGATTCAAGTATATGATAAAGTGATATTACACATATATTGTTTTGGTTTTGCTCACTGTGATTATTTTCCTTATTTTTAGATTATTTTATTCATGTCTTTCATTATTCTCTTCATAGTTTATGTTCATTTTGTTGTTTGATTTCTTAATTTTGTTGATTATCCTCCTCACTTTCTTCATTATTTTGTTTATCTATATACATTTTGTTGTTTATTTTTATTATTTTATTAATTTCCTTGATTAAAAGTCATAGCATTAAAAGTAGTAAAAGACAAAACAAAATGAAAGCAACGTAAACAACTTGAATGTACCTGTTGTCTATGAATTTGCATTTATTTTAATTTACTTATGAAATTTTATTTCTTTGGATTAAATCATTTCAATCTGACTCTTATTCAATAAACAGTGAAGTGTCTTGTTTATGTGACAATGTGACTAAAATACAGATAAATATGTGGATCAGGTCATAAAGGCGCATGATGATGATGATGATGATGGTGTGTTTGGTCCAGATGTGGTCATGTGATTCCACTGTGGGGTCTGTGTTTTTCACCTTCTGGACAAAGTCCTTGTCTCGGACCATTCCCAGCTCCTCAGGTGCCGGTTTGGCCACGGACACCACGAACACGTTGATGCCGGACTCCCGGGCCAACATGGCTGCCTGCTCCAGGTCATCGGAGGGCCAGCCGTCAATCAAAACCACCATGACCCGAGGGTGGCCCCGCCTCCCACCGTTCTCCTGCGTGTAGAAGGTCTCGGCCGTGTGCATGATGGCTTTACCTGCAGGACAACGACAGGGGATGATCCCATCAGCCTCTGCTGCATACACACTGCAGGGGATCATGGGAAATGTAGTGTTTTCAGACACTAGGCTCATTCTTCAGGGAACCGTTCCTCATGTTCTGAGATTTGTTACCTGTGTTTGTGCGTTTGTTACCTGTGTTTGTGCGTTTGTTACCTGTGTTTGTTACCTGTGTTTGTGCGTTTGTTACCTGTGTTTGTGCGTTTGTTACCTGTGTTTGTGCGTTTGTTACCTGTGTTTGTGTCTCCGCCCAGGTACGCTACCTCCTTGATGGCGAACAGCAGCTCTTTGGGCTGAGTGTAGTTGGTCAGTAGGAACTCAGTCTGTGGTGAACCACTGCACACAGTACACAAAATGACACAAAAAATACACAATTAACACCCAAATATCACACAAATAACAACCATCAAACACTGTTGTTACAGCAGAAGGATGATGAAGAGATGTGCGTGCATTACCTGTGCGTTGTGTGTCTGTTTGGTTGTGCGTCTGTGTGTGTTGTGTGTGTTGTGTGTCTGTGTGTGTCTGTGCGTTACCTGGCCTGTACGAGGCCGACGTGGGGTCCGGTCGGTCCAACTTTCAACATGGCCGTCAGTTTGGTGATGAAGTTCTTCTGCAGGTTAAAGCGTCTCCTGCCGATGTTGTTGCTGCTGTCCATCACTATGGCGATGTCCATCTGACAGTCTGAACACACACTGGGTTTAGTCTGGGTTTAATTGAGCCTAGGCTAATTTTAGTCTGGGTTTGTGTTAGTCTTGGTTTAGTTCAGTCTGGGTTAAATTTAGTCTTCTGGGTTTAGTTCAGTCTGGGTTTATTCTGTTTAGTTCAGTCTGAATTTAGTCTGGATTAAGATTAGTCTGAGAATAAATTAGTTGGAGTTTAGTCTGTGTTTATCTTGATGCGGTCTAGTTTGGTCCTAGGTTTAGTTTGGCTTTAATTTCGTCTTGGCTCAGTTGAGTCTGCCTTTAGTTTAGTGTGGGTTAGGTTTAGTCTGGGTTCATTTTAGTCTAGGTTTATTTTAGTCTGGTTCAGTTTAGTCCAGATTATGTTTAATCTGAGTTTATTTTAGTCTGAGTTAGTTCAGTCTGAATGTAGTTAAGCCTGGGTTAGATTTAGTCTGGTCTGGTTTACTCCTATGTTTAGTTTAGGCTGGTTTAGTTTAGTCTGGGTTAGGTATAGTCTGGTTAGTTTAGTCTGGGTTAGGTAAAGTCTGGGTTAGGTGTAAACTGATTTAGTTTAGTTTGGTTTAGTTCAGTCTGGGTTAGATTTAGTCTGGGTTAGTGGTACCTTTGTTTCCTCCGGGCAGGGCCTTCTTCACTGACGGTTTCTTCAGAGGTTTTTTTCCTGTTGAAAACAAAAGGTCATCAGAGGGAACAGCGTCTGCTACGAACATCTACTCTGTCTGGAGACAAAACGTCCACAAACAGACGTCCACAAACAGACGTCCACAAACAGACGTCCACAAACAGACGTCCACCTCAGGGACATCATGGACCAGTGAGCAGAAGGCAGGTTTTACTAAGCTCCACATCAGCGCCGTTCAGTTCAGAGGACACGTCGTTTATCAGTGAAGGACTTCCTGTTGATGTCCGTCCACCGCCGCCGGCGAAAACAGACTCAGGTTCATGTTCAGATTCACAGTTAAACCACATTGAACCATAAACAGACCAGGGTCAAAGGTCAACGTCTGCATCACTGAGGACGACTCACATCTGGATTCATTCATGTTCCCTTGTGTAGTTCTTTGTAGTTGTGTGTAGTTGTGTGTCTGTTACCTGGTTGTGCGACTGCAGGCAGGGCGGTGGTACTGGTGTGACTGGTCAACTCCATGGGAACGTTATCAGGTTCTGGAGAACGAACAGAACGAGTTCATATGGGAATAAATCAACCAAAGATCCAACACGTCCTTCAAATCAACAGTGAAGTTTAGTTTTAATGTGTGACTCAAATCCATCTGATCAATCACTCAAACTATAACCCAATCAATACTCTGATCCCTCAGTAGCCCCGCCCCAGTGGCTCCACCTACTGGACAGGCTGAAGGAGCTGGTCCAATGAGATAAGGCCTGTGATTGGACGCCGTGGGCGTAGGAGCTCATGTAGCTGTGACGTCCCTTCAGCTTGTGAACCCTGACGGTACCACCGGACCGACCGAAGATTCCCCTGGAGAACCCAGAACCCAGAACAGAGAACGTCAGTGGAACCCAGACACGTTTGAACCCTGGTCCATTAGTTTGAGTCTGAATCATTTCAACTCAGACCGACGGATTAGCATCGATAGCAGAAGCTTCATTCATATAAAACCAAGTTCTTCTGGTTACGGGGATGCACGGCGTGTGTATGTTAATACCAGCCTCGTGTGGCGTTACCATGGCAACACAGACAATACCGCAGCCAGGCTTAAGAGGGTCCGTTTCAATCAGGCGAAACACGGAGGGGTCATGAACTAGACCACATGGACCACATGTCATCCTCTGATACCACAGGAGCTGAACCCTCTTCTCCCTCTGTTTTGGTCTCCACCACCTTCTGAGAAAACACGGCATTTTTTATCTGGTCCAAGGATCCACTTCATTCAGTATCTGGTTTAGCGGAGTCTGATGGTGACGGAGGTGGACCGAGGCTTTGAGAGCTTTAACAACATACGCAATAACTAAAAAAAATGTAGGAATTATAATTTAAATTTGTAATAATAAACAATCTGAACATGACACAGGAGCAACGTCTCCATATTTTGTGATGATTTATTAAACAGCTAAGAGATTATTAAAACAGTTTATCGGTTGGATTTAGAATAAGATCAAGTTTTGTTTCCTGCTTTTGTGGTTTTTAAAGTAAGATCAGTCAACTTTAAAACCAGTCTCATAAAGAAAAAATGAGAAATGTAAAATGTGAAAATGTAATAATTGTTACAAAACACAGGTTAACATATGATTACATTTTGATTCAGTTGAGGCAATAAATCATATTCGTAACTAATCAAGTTTCTTGTCATTAATTAAATGTAAAAAAAGCCCTTTTCCTTCTGAACTCTTTCAAACGCAGCTGTTTGTTGGAATATTGTCATTTTAAGCCTGTTTGTCCAGTAATCCTCTATTTTATTTGAATTATTATTGTATATTTTCATTAGTTCTGGTTTTTAGTGACAGATATATAGTATAAAGTATAAGGTTTTTGAAAGTCTGTAACGTTTGGTGGAATTCTTCCGTGATGCTTCTTATTTTTACATGTGTTACAGTGAAGTGATGAGAGCCTAGAGACTCAACAAAACCAAAACCAAATGAGCTGAAGTTGATGTAAAGAAGCGACTGTTTCAGGAACCACAGAGAAGTGTTTCAAAGACAGAACGGAGGCGACAGGAAGCGGAGAAACGGGAGGAGTGAAGCAGGAAGCAGTGTCCCGTCGGGCCCCGAGGGGCCTGGGCTGAAGGGAAACGCTGGGGGTCATCCAGGGTTGAAGCGCTAATCCTCCGCCCACACATTCCTTCGTGGTGTTGGTGTTCTGTCCAGGTTCAGCCGACTCTGCCCGGTGTTATGTCACCCAACCACCGTCTGAGCCACGTGTCCCACAGACTCCGCCCACCACCTGCTCTGACCTCTGACCTCTGGGACATCCGTCCAACGGCTCAGAGTAACCGGGGGCGACAGATTAACCCGAACCATCCACACGGTTATTATACGAACATGAAATCTGTTCATTCACTGCAGAAGACCAGATTCCAACAATAACCACCAGCCTGCGACAGGCAGGAGTTCAGGAAATGGACCCGATACGATGGAACGACTGACTTTAACTGAGATTAAATTCAAAACAGTGAAGTGAATACTGGAAGAACTGACACACAGCAACCACTGGGATCATCTTCGACTGATACTGGTGATTTATGTCACACGTCACAATAAATAATCAGGTCAATTCCCATTAACCCTCTGGTATCCAGGTGAGCATATTATGCACACTTTGCACTTCATATTATTTTTCACAATTTGTTTTAATTGCAAATACAGTTTGTCTCATTTGTACGGTTCATCTGTGGATGCGTAACTGGACGTTTTTTTTTTTACAAATAAATATTTCTCGTTGTATTAAAGCCATAGAAAATATCTGAAGATAACTGAAAATATTGTTAAGCTGCAGCTCTTAACCTTCTGGTATCCAGGTGAGTATATTATGCACACTTCACACTTCCTATTATAAAAGCTCATACTATTTTTCACAATTTGTTTTAGGTCAGAATTCAAAAGTTGTTCATTTTTACATGATTTTAAAAAAAATTCGGACCCATCCACAAAAATCAGCACCAGTGTTAAATTCCTACGCTAACACCCTTCTACCAAGTGAGTACAAAATACACACTGACACATTTTAGCATTTAAAATTTGACCTAAAACCAAAAAGAATAATGTATATTAACCAGTGTTGGTGTTATTGACGTATGCCAGGCTCCAACAATCAAAACATAAGTGATTCAGTTTTCATATAGAATATAAAAAAAGTTTCTGGTGTTTGTTGCATCATAAAATATGGTTTGTTTACATTATGGACATGGTATTTAAAGAGTTAAAATTATGACAGTTATTGAGTATTTTGATATTTTGGTTTTTGGCTTAAGGTAATGAAATATAAAATATATAAATATTTTTTAAAAAGTTAAAAACATATGAAACATATTCTGACATGACTACGGCTCTGTGCAGATGATGTGCGTTCTGTGATTAGAAGAATCTGTGTGGACGGGACACCAGAGGGAGAACGAACATCTGAACAGCTTCATATCTGTAACGCTGTGTTTGTGGTGGTTGTTTCAGGCCAGTATCTGCAGAAAAGCAGAATCACTGCATCTTTTATCTTTGAGTTTCAGTTGTTTCATCAGTGTCAAAAAATGTTACAGCTTCCATAAACTCCTGCAGGTTAAAGAGAAAGAACTGAACCAACTGAAACAGGTTTAAAGGAAAAGTATCAACGTGTGAAGCAGAACTGAGCTGTAAATACATTTATATTTATTAAAGGTGGCATGATTTTATTATAAAACAGGTCTATGGGCTCAAACAATAACACGAAACTATCAAATGAACTGAATTAGCAAAATTACCGACACTAGCACAGGGTCTACATGATGGTATCCATGGCACTGACAGGAAAGGGGCGTGGCCAGCAGAAGCTTATTGACATTTACAGCAACAGACGCTAGTAGCTTTTCCATTGACCCTCGAATATAACTTGCACATAAAAATTTGCCTAATGGAAAAATGACAATTTCAACAAAACTCTCGTTTTTCGATTAAAAGTTTTTGTCCTTATAAGAGGTGGTTTTTCAGGCGTAGTACAAATGGTATATCACACAAAACTGCAATGGAAAGAGCTTTTACTGCAACTAGAGTCACGTGAATAAAAAAATAAAAATAAACGGATGTTGACGGATGTTACAACAAGAGAAGAAGAGTTTTAATAAAAACATGTGTGTGTGTGTGTGTGGACGCAGCAGGAAACCACATCAGTTTAGAATTTAGTCGGAGATAGAGGGAAAAATAGAAGAAGAATGAATATATGTGTAAACCAACAGCAGATTTCTGTTCATGTTTATGGAAGGACTTCTACTGTCAACTCACAATAATAAATAAACAAATCATCACATTTGTGATTTAATGGAAAAACTGACATCAAGCACTTCTGTTTTTTGACATTTAGTAAATATGGGTAAAGTTTTATGCAGATGTTTGATGGAAAAGCAAAAACTGAACATTCTGTTGGATCAGGACTGACAAACACAAATACTGTACAGATAAAGAACAGGATTTGTTGTTAAAAATGTAACATATTAATATTATCTAAAACTGCCTTGAGTGGAAAAAATGTGGATTAAATGATGAAATTAAGGTTGAAGCAGATGACTGAACTCAGACCGTCAGATGACATGTAAAATTCATTTCTGAAAAGGTTAGAGTAACATGTTTATTAGATTTACTGTGATTATATTTCTCTAAACTGCTATTTTTTTCCTGTTGATGTTTCTTCCACATCGATGTCCAACAGTTTGAGTAAAGAAAATGATTTATGAATCACGTTTTTTGTTGTTTTTTTTTACTTCATGATGACATAAAAAAAAAAAAAATTAAATCATGACTTGAGTCCAAACTGGAGTTAAAGCCCAGTTTTCTACACAAGTCTATAGTTTTTATGACATGAAAATTAATAAAAAGTGACTAAAAACACCAAAAAATAAGTACGATTTAGAGACAAAGGTTTAATCCTTGACCTTTAGTGTCATTTTGTTTTGGCTGAATTGGATTTTATGGACTCATTCATGAAGTGGTACCCAAAGCCAGAGGTTCTTCACTCTGTTCTTACTTTATATTTACTATATTTACTCTGTTTGACTGGACTGTACATCAGATGGAGAAGGCGAGTCCAAGACCTGGATCTGACTTGGATCATCACCATGGAAACGATAAAACAAAGTGACGTCCGGATCCAAACCTGTGGATGGCGGCGCCGCAGACCGACGACACGGAGGCGTAAACTCCGGTTCCGAACACCGACATGCGATACTGGGAACAGTCTGGACACAAGACCAGCGGCCCGTCCTCCGCCAGGTCGGCACCGCGGGTCGCACAGGTCACCGGCAACAGCACTGGCAACAACAAACAACAAAACAAGTAAATAAATAAACAACAGGGTAAACAAATAAACAACAGAGTAAACCAATAAACAAGGAAAACAAACCACAAGGTAAACCAATAAACAACAGGGTAAACAAACAACAAGGAAAACAAATAAACAACAGGGACAACAAATAATCAACACAGTAAACAAATAAACAACAAGGTATACAAATAAATAACAGGGTAAACAAATAAACAACAAGGTAAACAAATAAACAACAGGGTACACAAATAAACATGGTAAACATAAATAACAGGGTAAACAAACAACAAGGTAAACAAATAAACAACAGGGTGAACAAATAAACAACAGGGTAAACAGACAAAAAACACAGTAAACAGAGTAATGACAAGTAAATAAACAAACAACAAGCTAAACAAACAAACCACATGATAGACAAATTAATGACAAGTAAACAAATAAATGATAAGTAAATAAATAACACAATAAAAATAAATAACACAGAAAAATAACTGACATAGTAAATGAATAAACAACAAGCTAATAAATAATAATAAATAAATAATACAATAAACAAATAAACAACAGGGTAAACAAAGAAACCACATAATGGACAAATGGATGACACGTGAATAAATAATACAATAAAGAGTAAATAACACGGTAAAAAAAAAATCAACATAGTAAATGAATAAAAAACAAGTAAATAAATAATAAATAACACAGTAAACAAATAAACAAAACATCAAAGATGTAAATGACAAACGATAATCCGGCTTTGTTTTGTTGTTGATTTTATAAGAAAAATAAAAACTGATCACTTTTAAAGTTTATCAATATAAGTGATATTACCATGGTAACAATGTATTTACATGATCTATCAGTTTAGGCAAAAAAAAAAAAAAAAACTCAAACAAAGTAAAAACAAACAAATAAACAAATAAATCAAACCAACAAGAAAAAGAAAACAAAACTAATCTGAATCCATTAATATGATAAATGTAGAACTGAAATTAAAGTTGTAAATTTAAAAAAAAAAAGTTGAATATTAAAAAGTTCTGATAAAAATAACAGCTTTAGAAGAAAAAAAAGTCCTCAAAGAATCAAATCAAACATTTGAATTTATGAGAATCTGAAAGTAATAAATGTACAGGAAGTGAACTTGGATGTACTGAGACCATAAAAGCAGAGTTTGGTGAAGACAAAACTCATGAATCCTCAGAAACTGATGACATAAATTTGCCAGAAAAGACTCAAAAACCTCAGATTTTCTCTTTAAGTCATAAAACTGTGGGAAAAGCCTCAAAGTCTCTGATAAAAGTCTCAAATTCATGAGAAATGTTTGAGCATAAAGTGAATATGGCGTCTTATATTTGCCTTCAACACAGTGAATCCCAAAGCATCTTTAAAAAGGATAAAGGTTTCCTGTTACAGCAGTGGATTCCTCAGACGCTGTAAGTCATTGAAATGCAGAAAAACAAATGTGTTCTTTGAGCAGTGACAGCGGATGAAGGGCTTCTGGGTCTGTTTCATCTATCAGAGCCGGTGCATGGGTGGTGGGCTCAGATTTCAGACACTTTTGTGATTCAGGCTCAATGTAAACACGACAAAAGGCTCCTGAGGATCAACACCGAGTCCAGCGGAGGTTTCCAGTTTCCTCTGGATGTCCAGGGCTCGGCCAGATTAAAATCACAGCAATAACTCATCAAAGTGAAGGAAAGAAGAAGAAGAGACGACACGCAGGGAGCTTTTCCATTGGCCGGGACAAAAACTCACCACAGACACTGATCCTCATTAGTAACGGCGAAAATATTTGGCTCTGCTCGGCTTTCACAGACCATTAACTCTTATTTGTCTCTACATTTATCACTACGTTATAAAGAACTCGATAATTTCACCGTTAGTGGATTAAAGACGATGAACGGACGGGTTTAGAGGAAATCTGCTTCTGCCGTTAAAAGCCTCGTGTGGCGTTGCCACGGCAACCTAGACGGTTCAGTGTAACTCAGACCGACGGATTAGCATCGATAGCAGAAGCTTCATTCATATAAAACCAAGTTCTTCTGGTTACGGGGATGCACGGCGTGTGTATGTTAATACCAGCCTCGTGTGGCGTTACCATGGCAACACAGACAATACCGCAGCCAGGCTTAAGAGGGTCCGTTTCAATCAGGCGAAACACGGAGGGGTCATGAACTAGACCACATGGACCACATGTCATCCTCTGATACCACAGGAGCTGAACCCTCTTCTCCCTCTGTTTTGGTCTCCACCACCTTCTGAGAAAACACGGCATTTTTTATCTGGTCCAAGGATCCACTTCATTCAGTATCTGGTTTAGCGGAGTCTGATGGTGACGGAGGTGGACCGAGGCTTTGAGAGCTTTAACAACATACGCAATAACTAAAAAAAATGTAGGAATTATAATTTAAATTTGTAATAATAAACAATCTGAACATGACACAGGAGCAACGTCTCCATATTTTGTGATGATTTATTAAACAGCTAAGAGATTATTAAAACAGTTTATCGGTTGGATTTAGAATAAGATCAAGTTTTGTTTCCTGCTTTTGTGGTTTTTAAAGTAAGATCAGTCAACTTTAAAACCAGTCTCATAAAGAAAAAATGAGAAATGTAAAATGTGAAAATGTAAGAATAAGATCAAGTTTTGTTTTTTAGTCTTATTTATCGTTACATTTACACCATTAGTGGATTAAAAATGATGAACAGTCAAAGTGAAGAAAAAAATGGATAAAGTGTAAAATCTATGTAAAAGATGCTAAAAACGACATGAGACAAAACAAGATGAAACGTGGTCACATGGTCTTTTGACATAACCAGTCAACAACTCCCAGGGTGCATTTCACCGACCCGCAATGTTCAGTAAACGGAAAAATACAGCTGCAGCCCTGGTATCCATAGCAACGGCTTTGGTCCTCAGCTGCAACAATGTAGCAAAGTTCTGAATTCTCTTACAGCTCTGATTGGCTGGATCCGCACGGCAACAGCAGCTGATTGGTCGGAAAAAAAGGAACTGAAATAATACAAACGAATCCAAACCGTGGTCATTATAAAGTTAAACAAAACTAATTAAACGAAAACTGAAAAGTGAAAAAGGAATGAATGAAATATGAATAAAAAATAAAAACAGAAAATAAAACCTATAGTGAACTACGCAACAGAAATCCAGGTAAAAATGAACTTCGATTTGCATTAAATAAACTGATTGGATATTTTCCAATTTAGTTTGGAAACAAAAAATGCTGTTTGTGGTAAAAATGAAAAAGAAAAAACAAAACATAAAACTATTAAAACCTAGACGTTTTACACATTAACAGAAGAATACACTTAGATTTGAAAATTCAACATTTTCAGCTTCTGTACATCAATGAAAAACTAAAAAAAACAAAAACCAAAACCCTCAACTAAAACTAAGTAAAAGTTCAACTAAAACTAATAATGAAAAACTAGCAGCAGAAAAAGAATTTAGTTTCTGAACTAAGAATAAAAATAAAAAACAGGAATTAAAAACTGAAAAAAACAAAACAAACTACAATAAACTAAAACATAATGTGCGTGTATTTGAAACCCCCTGACCTGACTTTCAGCTGCACTACTGCCACCCAGTGGCCTGAGTTACCAGAGCACGCCAAAGTATTTGCACATACAGACAGACAGACAGACTGATGACAATACCCAGCAGCGAGGGCCGAGAGTAAAAACACAAGATAAAACAAACGTAATGAATCTAATCATATATTTTATGAAAAAGTGAAAAAGACAAAAACAAAACGTAAAAACTATTAAAACCTACATGTTTTACACAATAACAGAAGAAACCAGAATCAACAAAGGTCTCATTAAACTTATTAAATGTCATTCAATGTTTTCCGTTTCTATAAATCAGTGTAAAACTAAAAACTCAACTGAAACTTGTCAATTTATCAAGTAAAAGTCAACCCGAAACTAAAGTAAACCAGAACCCAAACTTAAAGGATGAAAAATATAAACTAATCAACATATAAAATCAGAACTTTGGTCCGAACAGAAGGTGATGGAATTTAACTGATCTGGTGGTAACGTCTTCAGATTAAATCTGCGACAGACTGTGGATGTGACAGACGGACAGTGGACACAGAGGGGACGTACTGACCGTGGGGCGTGGAGCTGGTCACCGAGGAGACGAAGAAGAAGAACAAGCCTGTGAAGACAGATCAAATCACATCTGAGCAAATACAAGCACAAACTGATGGAACAGACGGTGAACATCCCATCATCATCATCTAAAAGTAAGACATCAGGAAACAGAAACATGACAAATAAAACACTGAGGAAGAAAAGAAAAAAGAAGAGAAAAGTGTTGTAAAGTGTGTGTTTTCTACCTGTCAGAGGCAGCAGAGCAGACATTATGGACATTTGTGGACCTGAAAGACAAAGCAGCCAGAAAAACAGTCAGTAAATGTGTCCAAAAAAGGATCATTTTACAAGAATCTCATCACTTCTAAATATTTAGTCAATACATGTAATAATAAAAACTACTACTGACAACTAACCCCCTTAAACCAGTCTGTCAGTCTGTGAAACAGTCAGTGAACCAGACTGTGAACCAGACGGTAAAAATGATAAATGACATTAAATGAAACTAACGAACCAGAGCTGAAGAAGCTGTTTTTTTTTCTTTTCACACTGAGTGAAAATGAGTGAAATACCCTGTTAAAAGGGTTCAGTGTTCAGTAAAACCACGCTGATCTGAGGTCTGCAGGATCTGACGCAGGATTAAACTCACGGTTTCTGTGACGCTGCTGCAGCTGAATCTGAATCTGAGCGTTTATTCCTCCGAGCAGCAGCAGACGACGAGCTGATGATGCTGAGGCGGTGTCGATCACCCAGAGAGAGAGAGAGACGGCCCTTTAAATAACCTCTGATTCAAACACACCTTACAGCAGTGACATCACAGCAGGGGGTGGGGCCTCAGGACGGGACAGGTCAACCTGAGAGAGAGAGAGAGAGAGAGAGAGAGAGAGAGAGAGAGAGAGATTCAGAAGGGGGGGAAACTAAAGCTTCTGTTGAAACTGTAACAGGATTAAAAGTGTTCAACAATGTGACAGAATCTGAAAACAACTAAAACTAATCAGGTTCTGATGGGTCATGAAGGTCTCCTCTGATTGGTTTGTAGACCAAGCTCCGCCCCAACACCTGAACGAGGTGTTCGCTCTCATCCAATCAGGACGTAGTGACCTCGCAGTGGACACCGCTGGTCGTCCATCACCCTCCATGTCCAGTGGTGACCTCTGACCTCCGTCACCAGGATGAATCCACGTGGTCCTGGAGGTCCACAGTGAACAGTCATATGGTTCTTTAATATTCGGACGGTGCTGGGATGGATCCACACATCTGACAGAGCTTTATCTCCACATCCATGATGCACCTGAGCTTTGCATTTGGGTTGAAGAACTACCAACAGGGCTGACTTCCTGTGGGCGGAGCCCTGGTCCGGTCCACCTTCACCATATCCAGACTCCACTCCAGAATCTGGACTACACCCGCCTCCTCACAGCAGAACGTTAGCGTCATCAGGTGGACGGTTCGGACTCATGGTTCTGTTGGACCAGGTGGGACTCACCTAGGACTGAAGGACTAGGACAGGACTGAAGACCTTTGAACATTAAGCTCCACCCACCTGCCTGTCAGAGAGGACAGGGGGTGTGGTCTAGTCCCATTGTCCACTGCTGAACTGGAATTAATATTTGTTCAACAGCCATGAATCTTAGTTTTCTAGGTTTATAAAGAAACTCACTAACCACAGCCGGCTGCTGTTAGCCTGTTCACACCTGTTAGCCTGTTCGCTAATGTTAGCATGTTCACATCTGTTAGCCTGTTCACTAATGTTAGCCTGTTCACACCTGTTAGCTGCTGTTAGCCTCTTCACACCTGTTAGCCTGTTTGCTAATGTTAGCATGTTCACACCTGTTAGCCTGTTCACTAATGTTAGCATGTTCACACCTGTTAGCCTGTTCACTAATGTTAGCATGTTCACACCTGTTAGCCTGTTCGCTAATGTTAGTATGTTCACTCCTGTTAGCCTGTTCGCTAATGTTAGCATGTTCACACCTGTTAGCCTGTTCACTAATGTTAGCATGTTCACTCCTGTTAGCCTGTTCGCTAATGTTAGCGTGTTCACTCCTGTTAGCCTGTTCGCTAATGTTAGTGTGTTCACTGTTGTTAGCCTGTTTGCTAATGCTAGCATGGTTGAGCGTGGATATTGGATAAAAACTTGAATCGTATATTTAATAACAAACACGTCCAACTAAAATGATGGTGGGTTTGTAGATAATTGGATACATTTTCTTTAAATTAGCGAATGTGCTGTAAATGTTGTGACACATTTGTAGAGATCGTTTGAAGTTTTCATTATGGACAAAAGGTCCAATTTATTTAACATGTGATCAAATTCTGAAAAAACGTATTAGTGTGAACAGACCAGATCCTCATTGTCATTTACTTCCTGATTCGCCCCAGAGGTCCTGATCTCGACAGCTCATAATCTGTACAGGGTCAAAGTAATGTCCAAATGTTTTTCATAAAGTTTGTTTTTTTACTTTTTTTTTCCCATTTTTTGTATTTCATCAACTGGAGTCATAAACAAAAATAACAAATACTCAATAACTGTCATATTTTTAACCCTTTAAATGTCATGTTTGTAATGGAAACAAACCATATTTTTGATGCAAAAAATACAAAAACCTTGTTTTTTCTTCAATATTCTACATAAAAATTTAATTACTTTTTTTTTTTTTTTTTGGGGTAACCTGGCATATGTCATTGATGAACACCAACATTGGTTAATCTACTTTGTTTTAATGCTAGGTCTGATGTTAAATGCTAAATGTGTCAGTGTGCATTTTGTACTCAGGGTGTTAGTGTAGGAATTTAACACTGCTGATTTTAGTGGATGGGTCAGAATTTTAAAAATCATGCAAAAATGAACAACGTTTGAATTCTGACGCAAAACCAATTGTGAAAAATAATATGAGCTTTTATAATATGATGCACAAAGTGAGCATAATATACTCACCTGGACACCAGAAGGTTAAGAGCTGCAGCTTAACAATATTTTCGGATATTTTCATATATTATCTATGGCTTTAATACAGCAAGAAATATTTATTTGTAAAAACCGTCCAGTTACGCATCCACAGATGAACCGTACAAATCAAACTGTATTTTTACATCTGAGTGTTTTTTAGATAATAATTGTCATTTTACATTAATAATCAGATCAGGTGCCAGTTTGTGTAAACTGTTTATCGCCAATACATCCAAGTGATCCTGGTGTAAGAGGATACGATATTAAGGTCACGCTCTTTGTTTCCTGTTGGCGAACGTGACTCTAAAACGCTGAAATGTGAGAAAATAACAATGAAACAAAAGCAGTGGGATGTGTCACATAGATCATCTGCCGTCACAGGATCTGACGCTCATTCTGCTGATCGGCCTCAGGGATCGACCGCAGCAAAAACAGATCTCAGGTTTTTATAGTTGCCGTGATCCTGGTTTACTGTGTCGACGTTGGGTTCGTGGTATTTTTAACCGATGGTCACGTTGAATGCGATCCAAGTCAGGATGAGTCTGATCTGTCACCAAAGACGTGAAACAAATCAGCAGAACAGGATGATTTAGGAGTCAAACTGTACATTTCACAAAAATAATTACTATCAGACAGACGCTATCAGAAGGCTAAGGGTCTGTGATTCTATGGAACTTCAACCCAAATGACTTCCAATGGCGACCAAGTGAAAGCAGTTTCCCACAGATTTGGCAAAAAAACGAGCCAGATCGCCACAACGTAAACTCCTCCAGTCCACCAGGGTTGTTTTCCAGAGTGAGTCCAGCTGGTGGATGGAGGTAAAGGCCACGTTTGGGTTCAGCTTCACCAGGGGACAAACAAACCGCTGCTGCGTGGAATTCCCATTCCCATAATGCACTTCACGACATACAGCTGTGTTCATAAGTGTCCATCCCCTGACTGAACACACATGGACGGTCTGGGATGTTCCACCATGACAGTGACCCTAAACCTAAGGCCCAGTGGAGCTGTCAGTGGAACAGCAGAACAAAGTGCAGGTGAAGGAGTGTCCATGTGA
>JAPQRP010000017.1:26671016-26686115 GCA_037367295.1 Apogon hyalosoma
ATATTAGTGAATCCTGATGAAAATGCTGTTTCCTCCGTCCTTCCTGTGTCCCAATGCCTCTGATCCAGTCTTTCTGATCCACATAGAGGTGAGACCAACCTGAATCTGGATCAGACCACCTGGTCAAACATCCTTCTCACAAGGAAACCGTTCCTATCAGACCTGATTTCTTTAGATATCAGAAAGAAAAGGAACTGAAGTGTGGATGGAACTCAGCAGTGCTTTTGTTTCAAACCTTCAGGGAAACAAAACTAAGCTGAAACTTTGTTCATTACATTGATGTGGTGAAACTTTACCTTGACTTTAATGAACACAATCTATTACAGCTGAAACAAACAATTATGGGCTTACTTTTCTAATTACCTGCCGACTACTGTGATTGATTTTTCTTTATTTATTTCAAAGAAGTCGAAATGTTCTGACGGTATCTTGTTAAACTGAACATTAATCGACATATAGGAGGAAGAAATGACAAATATATTAACCATTTTATAGATGCAACTAACTGATTCATCGAGAAAATCATAAGGATTCTGTACAAAAATAACTTTGAACAGTTCTTTTGATAGTCGATATGAGTAGAAGAGACAAAACATAGAACGATTGTTTGACCAGATGTATAACCTGATGACTTCACCAACACTACAGAGCTGTGATCATCTGTGGATGCCCAGAGGTTTGATACTTGGTAGATTCTAAACCCACATCTATTCGCTGTCTGCAAGAGACGTGAACATTCAAGAAAGTACTTGATTGGCCGTAACAGTATCACACATCCATAAGTGCAGGATGAGTCATCACAGTCACAATCATCTGTTATGGTTTTCCAGGAAATGATAAACTCTCCAACACAAGATGTAAAATAACCCAGGAGCTTCACGGGGGTTTTGAGTTTGGAATCAGAGTAAATACTGCGTGGTGTTCTGCCATCTCTAATAATAAACCCTGTGAGAAAATGAAGGATGTCGCAGCTGCAGACACGGAGCTGGTTTCCATCCACGTCCATCAAACTGTTTTACCAAAAGATCGTCATGACAACAGCAGGAAACATGTGGTCCGGTCGGATGGGGCTGGATCTGTGCGTCCTGTTAAAGAGCTGAGGAGCTTCAGCATGGGTTTGTCATTGGTGGGTTACAGATGGTGTTCAGCTCTTAGACGACACGAGCTCCTCTTAAGATTTGTGTTTTGGCAAAAAAAAATTTAAAAAGAAAAAAAAAAAAAAAACTCATGTGAACATCAAACTCACACAAACGTTTACTTGTTCTCTCAGATGGAGGGGGTTTGGTCCGGGCCAGACTTCTACATGGGCTCAGACCGAACCAGCACTGGGACGCTGATCTCACCAGATGTGGACTGGCCAGCGGTGAGAATGCTTTGGACAGATGGTTGGAGCTCAGTGGTCTTCTGAAGCATCCTGGACCAGGTCCATGAGGAGCATCTTCTTGGCTCCTCTGGGATTCTACTGTTGTCACATCATTTTGGACATTGAACAAAGATGGCCGAGCCAGAGAACAGAGTCCTGGTTGGAGTCCCAGTGAACGGATCGCAGCTGGATGGGGTTTGGCAGAAATAACCACTACGACTGGTTTGAGTTTTAGAGGGGCGCCAGTCTTGGTATTCCTGGAATTATCTGTCACATCAACACAAAGGGTCACAGGTTTCACTGACAAACACCCAAACTGTTTGGGTTTTACTGCCAAATCTTCAGAACCTTAAGGATAGATTCTAAGTCTCTCTGGGCACAGACTTCTACTTCGAACACCTGAAAAAACACTTAATCAATCTCCACTGTCCTTCAGTCAGTCCATGAGCATTAAACATGAAGCAGTGCAGGCCAACACCTGAAAGCACAAACCCCTGCCATAGCTGAGTCATGGATATTAAATCAATAACGCTGCTAAAGTGTCTAATAAAAGCTCACGGTGAAGTTATCGACCGCTGCCGACATCAGGGAGACAAAGGACAAACCGCTGTTTTTAAACTGAAAATAGGATGATTATGACCATTTCGTAGACTTTTGTCCCAAAAATTTGGAAAGAAATGTGTTCTCATTGATTCAAGAGGAAAAAACTAAAACCACAGGGGTCGACTTCCTCAGATTTCCACCAGTGGAAAATGTATGTTTGACTAATTGTTGGTGAAATGTCTGATATGATCTGAATACAGTCTGGATGGAGTGTATGAGCAGTGGATTAGACGTTGACCAGTCATGGATGTTTAAACTGATCGACTGTATGTCCTTTTTTTCTCTGAGCTGCAGACGGTGTCAGGCCTTTATCTAGTAGAAATGGTTGTATTAGTGTGAAATTATGAGGAATTGATATTTTGATGCTAGAATGTATTTTCCTTCTAAATGCAACATGTGCTTAATAAATGGACAAATCCAGTTTAAGCATCAGGAGACTTGATGAAACCGAACTGTCCATGTGACCGATCAGAGTTCGAGGGGTCGACGGACTCCACCATCACATCTGTGTGAGGCCTTCACTGACCGCTCTGTGATTCCAGGTGTCATCCTCTGCTGTTGGACGGCATGATGGCTCTGCCCTCGGCCACAACCTTCAATATGCGTCCACCTGAGGCCGGGGTCGTCTGAGGACAGACCGCCCCCTTCCTGTCGTTTCTGGTCATCCACTCCCTGTGCGACCGTCTCTTGGCATCCTGTGTCTTTTCTTTTTGTCTCTTCTTCCTCCGTCTTCTTTGATCACCCCCCATGGGATTTCAGTTTGACCGCAGCAGCCTTGCATGGCTCGGCCGTTGTCTGATCTCAGCCAATCAGGACTAAGCCTCTGAAGTAAGTGACCACAAACCTGCCTGTGAAACCGTTATGATTAAGGTTCTGTGGGCTGGTCTGACACAGTCCGAAATTTAAAAATAGTTCCAATGTCCCTGTATCTCATTGTCCTGTTCTATCAAGAATCAATCCCCAGTTGAATGTGTGAGGTTGTCCCGTTCTGTCTCTATGTTCCAGTCCTGTGGTCTGGATGCAGATCAATGTCCCAACAGAAGTGGGTGGTACTTTCACTGGAGGAGAACTCAACTCATTCAAAGTCCATACAGAGATACCTTGACTTATGAGTTTAACTCATTCCGTGACTGAGCTTGTAACTCAATTGGCTCGTATATCAAATCAATTTTCCCCATTGAAATGAACTGAAATGCCATTAATCCGTTCCAGCCCCTTAAGTTCAAATATGTGGAGATAATGTCTAGTGTATCCAAAACTTATTTCTAACCTGAACCTATGTGTAATTTATATCAAACTTATCTCCAACACATCCTGTGTTCTGGACGACCTCTTTTCCACTCTTCTAGACATGTGGCAAAGCATTTCAGCCCCTCCCTTCTGGACAGCGACCGGACTTTATTGTACAGCAGGGGATAATACCCGTAATACCTAATATCACCATAATCTTCACATTTAAATTATATATTATTATTAATTTTCCAAGGGATGAAAGAGCCACAAGTCCCATGAGCCACCCAGTATGGCCTATATAAAAATGGAGTTGACAGGAGGAAACCATCAGTTCTCCTCCAGACGCTGTGGTGAGCAGAGACATGGAGGATCCACCACCAAGAAACCTACTAGATGTCCTACAATATTTTTCTTTATATTGGCTACAAGAACATTGTGTGGCAGCTGTGGCTCAGTTGGAAGAGCGGGTCGTCTAATGACTGAAGGGTCAGCGGTTCGAATCCTGGCTCCAACTGTCCTCTCTAACTATTTACATATAAGTTATAGACCAGTTGATATGTCAGAAATTTCTCAAAAATCCAAAACACCAAATTTCTCAAAACTGTGAACAAACTTCGAAGACATTATCACAATGAAGTTAAATATAAAATGTGAAATGAAACCGACCACTACTTTTGGAAAGGATGATGTTTGAAGAAACTGCTAATGAAGACAACAAAGACCAAGAAAATGCCAATTAATGATTTACATGTGTATTGATAGGATTAGTGGATCAACAGGTATTAAACATTTGCATCAATAGATGGCTCTGGTCAGTGGTGGATGTTTGGGTCTTTATGGGTTAAATCTGCAGAGATGTTTCTGATCGGATCAGAACCAGTTTCCCGTTAACACCTCGACCTCTGACCCAGATAAAAACACTGACGGATCCGGTGGTCGTTGTCCTGCTGTGTTTTTAATCTCCTTGTCCTCTGATCTGACAGGTTTTTACTCCGTGTCCTCGTCGTGTTCTGGAAGTGAACCCCAAACCACAGGACCATCTCAGAACGATCCAGAACCCTCAAGCTCACCGTTTTCTTTTCGTTTTCACAGAGCTAGACCCAAACAGGACAACAAACTAAACCACAAACCTCACGTCACTGTCTCACCATGGACCGTCTCTACTTTCACATCACAGCTGAAATTACTCAAGAAAAATAACCGGGCTACTGAGATTCAGAACCAGAGGCCATGGGTCGACAGGCAGCAGGTCAGCCGAGTCCACCAAAGTCCACTTAAGTTCATTAACTAGGCTTAACGGTCAAAAACACCCAGTACTGGTTTAATCACATTCTCACAAACTATATAATGCTTTTCTTTTAGTAAAATGAATGCATTATAACTCGTCTGGTTTTATGCATTTGTACATTTTTTATCTTTTGTAAATAATATTGGGTTCATGTTACCTTATTTTAATTTTTTTTGGCTGAAACGGCAGATAAAAAATGTCCATTTGTCTATTTCTGGTGCATTCACAGTACAATAAATGTGAATCAATGTACAATGTCCCAGTCAAATGAACCAATAAATTAAATTAAATCAGGTGATTAGAGCCAGGTATTAGTAGTTAATTTTCTCCTATTTACCAAGTTCCAAAGCTTAGAACTGAAGAAGCACAAGGACTAAATTAACAAACGCCACCTCATTTAAAGGTAACATCTAGTTTCAGAAAATAAAATACAACCTGTACTACATCAGGTTACATTTAGCTGAAACTGCCCCCCCCCCTTTTTTTTTTGTTTTTGAACATGAATATACTTACTGATGGAATGGACCAGTCACGTGACCAGTCATGTGACCTCATGACACCAAACAGCAAGTCCCATTATCTTCCATCTCTGTCCAGGTGACTCTTTCACTAAATATATTTTGCTGTTCATAAATACTGGACAATAAGCTTCGAGACTCAGATGTAGAGAATCTAACCCTCATAAGGTATGTAAAGTCTATATTGACAAAAGCTTTATTGAAGAAACTTTAATGTATCTAATATAAAATAGTGACTGGATCATTTGCTTTAATATCACTAAATGTAACCCACAATTAAAAATAAAATTCAATTTTAAACTTGTTATAATTCAAGTGACTGAGAGGAAACTGGAGATCCAGCTCCTGGTCTGGATTCAGTTTTCTGTTTTTCAGACAGGTTGGGGTTAACTTTCATTTCATTTAAAGTTAAATACATGATTGACAGTGGTTATCACAACTGCGTCCAGTTCTTTATATTTAGTCTGTAGATTTGAAAGAAGCTGCAGAATGGCAGGGATTTTATTTAAAATTCACCATTTTCCCCCTGATTTTGGCATCTGCATCTTTATATACAAAAAATAAAAATGCCAAAGGTAGTGCTTTCATATTGACTGTTTTGCACATAATGTCACAAATAGAATCTTTAACGTATCTTATTCTAAGGTAAAGAACACTAATGAAAACATAATTATTATGAATATTATATCCCCTCAGTGTAATTAAATCACTGTAAAGCCACTTAAATCTTAACTGTGGACCTGAAACGGCTCCATCTGTGATGTGATTAATGATGCCGCTCCAATGGAACCTGAAGGCAACATTAATCCAACACCTGAGAAAATACTCAGACCTTCAGATCCTCTTTGTACATGTCACTGCTGTACAGGTTTTCAGATCAGTCATAATACTCTGCTACTGTAGTGCTGAATATGTTGTGTTTTTGTCGTTCCGTGTGTGTAGCCCTAACAACAACCATTTTGGTACAAACTCAGTGGAACTAATTATAACCATGAGTAAAGTCTGGCTCTGCTAGAAAATGGCTTCTTGTTGCCAGAATCTGAATATTTTCCACATCAAACAACTTGTTTTCACCTCACTTTTCACTCTGGTGTAACTCTGTAATTGGCAGAAACTCCCTGCCGGCTGCTGTCGTTCAGTAAAACCACCTCTGCACCGACTTAACCAGAACCAGAACCATCACCACTTGGCTCTGACATCTCAATTGTTCTCAGAAATTCACAAACATCAGGACAAGTCGACTTCCCGACAGAACAACGGCAGTTTACGCACAAAGAGCGAAGAGGACAGAGGTGAGACGCCAGCCGAGGACACGGGAAACCATTAGCACAGGCATGAGACATTACCCTGAACAGACGAGTGTTTTCTCAGAACCTCAAGCATCAGAGATGAAGCCACTTCAAACGCAGATGTGGAGCCTCGGATCCTTTAAACCGACACAATGAACAGGGTCGATTTCCCTTCTGAATATAGTCAAATGGATCCTGAAGGTTTTCATTATAGTCACAGTGTAAACATGCCTGTCCAGGTCAAACTGATGAAGATGAGGATGATGGGAAATGAACCTTTCTTTTGTCTGAGTCAATATGAAGTTTTCTTAGAAATACTGAGGTTGAATCAGTCAGAGCTGGTTGCAAATACAGATGTTGGTGTCTCATGTATGTGGTCTGATCTGTGGTGGTTCAGGTTTTCACTCTCAGTTTAAGGATGTGACATGTGGTCTTGTCTGGACTCTGGTCTGGACTGGACTGAGACCCTCCTGACCTGTCCCCACATCATGGATGACACCACATGACCTCATTATTATGACCAACACCTCAGTATAGCGGCTTCGACCACAGTTCCTGTTTGTTTCCTGTTGCTCTTCACCTCTACCTCCACTGGACCAGTGTGGACCAACAGCTGGTCTGGGTCAAACTGAACCGGGGTTTGGTTCATTTTACACTAAATATGCTTACCCAGCAGTTCATGCTGTTACATAAAGGCTGTTGTGAAAAATGAAAGATGAAAAAGCTAAATGAATATGAAAGAAGTTAAAAATTAGATAAATTAACACACAAACACGACCACATTGATGATGACAACAGGACGCATTAGTATAAAACAAAAACAACCAAATGTGAAATACGTACAAACACTGAAAAAAGTGGGTGGAGTTGTCAATCATAATAAACCCTGCCCACATAATAAACCCTGCCCACATCCCCTAACAGTGTCATAATATCAAATCGTGGTGATTTTATTAATTTTCTCGGTGATTTCATTCTTTTTCTTCCACTTAATGTTTATTTTTGTTCTGCTTCTTGTTCAGTTCCTCTGTTCTTGTATTCATTTTTGGTAAATTTTCTTACTTTACCATTATCCATTTTTGTTTGTATGGGCAGCAATTTTTTTACATTTTAATTGTAATTAATTTAATTAATTTGCTTAATTATTTTATCAATTTCTTATTAATTTTTTGCCATTTTTCTTTTAACAGTCTGAGCCAGGCATATGTCAGGGATAATTGAATAAAATAACAGACCAAAGAGACAGAATCTGCAGCGCTAAGCTAACAGCGCTAAGTTATGCAGATCCAACAGTACAAGGATTATTTCTACTGATAAAAACACACTCATACAACGACAAAAAACAACAAAAATAAAGATCATATTATGAAGAGATGATGATGAATGTTGTCGTACCTTTGCTGTTTTCTGATCAGAACTTGGTTTTATTGTTACACTGAAATGATTCCGGATGGAAACAAACGCCCAGGGTTTAACAGGCTAATTACTGGATACCTTGGTCTATGTATCGGCTTCTTTTCACATGGTCTGACTTCATCTAAACTCCCTCCTGCCAATATAAACCCTGTCATTGTTGTTACGGTGTTATCGACGGCGTCCTCACCTCTGATGGCGGCTGCTGGCCAGTGATATAAAAGATGAGGAACAGTCTCATCTTGTCTTCGGGCGTCCCAGCTGTGAAACAAACCCAGCATCAGTCTGCGAATGCACCTTGTGACTGTGAACACTGGACGTATTCACTGTGACGCTCACCGTCCGGGTCGCTGATGATGTCCAACAGAGACTTGTCCAAAGTGGATTTACTCATCAGCTTCTCCTCGTACTCAAAGTAGACGTCCAGTTTACGACTCTGAGGAGACAAATGCCACAGTCAGTGAAGACCTTTAAGACTGAGCCCATTTCCATCCACACTAATACTCTGATCAGTGTCTGATTTGTGGAGTTATCAGATTTTTAGTGAACAGAAATCTGTGTTTCCTAACAATGAGAATGGGATCCCTCAGGGGACTGTCATAGGCCCCATCATTTATATGTTTACATTAATGAATTTTCAGATGTAGGTCTATAGATGTACGCTGATGACACTGAACTGCATGTATACCTGTTAATCTGATTTATTTAGCTCTAGTACATCTGAACATGAGGAAAAACTATTAAATCATACAAAACAGAAGTGATATAGAAGACAGTAACAGGAAGTCTGATTCTCATTTCTGTCCTCTTTTTGAGGACTTTTCATTGTCTTTTTTCATGTTTTGTCTTTGTTTACTCATCTTGTTTTTGTTACTTTTTTTGTCAAATTTTTGTCATTTTAGATCTTATTTTCATTTCATTTGTCTTTTTTTTGTTGATGTAAATAACAGAAAATACATCTGATATACCACTTGTTTTTCTTGTGTTTTTTTCCATTTTTGTTGGGTTTTTGTTTTTGCTTGTTTCCAACTACTTTTTGTCTAATTTTTTTCTGAAAGAAATCCAATAATGGACTGAAATGTCTAAACCAGGGTTTACACATTATCATATTTCTCAAGTGCATGTAAATGCATCACATCTTATTATTACAATTCTCTGATCATAACAGTTATTGGATTTATATGGTCACATTAACAGACTCAATAAGACCAGTTTCACATCAGCTCTGTGGTTTCAGATTTATTATTTCATTACTTCAGACGTGGTTGAACCCACATGTGCACACTCAGAGGAACGTTAGCAGGAACAAGATGAATTCATTAGAGTCTGGATTCATTAATGCCGACTGTTTGGTTTGACATTTTCTTACAGTGTTAACGATCCTGCTTTACACCAAAAACACATTTAAAACAGACTTGAGTTAAAGCCTCTTCATAAAAGCTCCTTTAACTGTAAATTCCAGTGAGTTTTCAGCCCCGAGAGTCGGATCGAAGGCATTTTAAGGCCTGGATTAAAGGGGAACTTAGATCTGCATTCCACAGAAGTCTGGACAGAATCCAGTGAATTTCAATGGAGGATGTGACGCTGCCTCATGGAGAGCGTTTGGCTGCAGGAGTCGGAGCAGATACTTTATCACACCTGTTCCCTGTGTCATCATTCAGCCTCTTCCAGCTGCAGGAGGAAACCAGGCTCCCACCAGGATAATCACTACCACATGGACCAGAGGCGGCGGATGCACAGTCACACTCATTTGAGGACATTCTGAAAAATAACTCCTCCATTTGCTCTAAAATCGAAGACTCTTAGAAGACGGAGAAGTGACAAATTAAACCTGCGTTGATGATCTAAACAGGAGGAAAATAATCCCCTCTTCCACCAACATTTACTGAAAATTTTATTTCCAGGTGTTTACCTGGTTGATGAATTCCTATGAATCTGTTTGGTTTGTGTTTCCACCTCAAAGTTCTGTAGAATGTATTCAGATCAGTTAAAGAACCTGCACTACACCTCCAGTCCAGTAGGTGGCAGTAACAAGTACAATGACGCCATAAACAAAAACCGACACAACAGAAGGACAGAGGACGCTACACTTGTTCTGACATTCCTCGTATTTTACAACAAATAAAACCATGTGATCTGAACGGAAAAGACACCGATGCCACTGGATTATACTTGGGGGATGAACGGAAGAACAGTGAGTTCCACCAATCAGCGTTCTTCAACACACAGCCCCGCCCCAAGAATTCCAGGAATCTGAAAAGTCCCGCCCCCCCTTCTAGTACTTTAATCAGGGAAAGAAAGTTTGGGGTCAAGGGACAGCTTTTTTACAGGTAATTTCAGTGGAAATGCACTGATGTTTTTCAGAATCCACAGTAAATGATAGAAGTTCCTGCAGTGGAAAAGCAGATCAAATCAAAAATAATACTAGAATATTTTAATTCAAATAAAATAAACACCCAGAAATCTGTTTTCATAAACTTTACCGTCCCACTACAGTGAGTATTACTAACCTACCATATTATAATAAAGTATGTGCTTCAGGAACGTGTGGGGATGGGGACTGGTGTTTTGGACTTTTTTTTTTCTGACTTATTTTTTCATGACTTTTCATTTTTAGTACTTTTATTTTTACTGACTTTTTGTTTTTCCAGACTTTTAATTTTTCAGGCTTTTGTTTTTTCTGACTTTTGGTTTTTCTGACTTTCGTTTCTTTCGTACGTCACCTTGATGTGGTCGAGGACAGCCGTGGCCACATTGGTGTGCAGGTCGATCAGACGTTTCTTCTCCAACAGCTCGGGCAGAGAACTGAACAAACCCAACAGGAAACGGTTAAATCACACACAGAATAAAAGCTCAGTCTGGTTCTTCAGAGTTCCACATTTCTAACACCTACGTACCCTCCATTACCCAGAATCCCCTTCGATTACACACTGTGTCCTGGTCACACATCAAACACACTCGTATCTGTGGTTTCGATGCAGATTTTATCCATTAATCTAATCATCTGTTCTCTGGCTCCTCAGAAGGTCTTTCCTTAGAAGTTTCTGAGAATCCGACCATCAGATACTTATTGATAGATTTGTTTTTATTGATTCAGGATGGTTCGGTCAGTCGACGACCTTCCATGAAGCTTCTTTCAAATATTCTGTTTTTCTGATGCATTTTTTTGTTTTGTTTAATTATTTGCTGATTTTTTCCCCAGAGGAAAAATAAAGACAACTGAAGGTCTGTATATGTTTTAGATTTCCCTTTTAGAAATGGCTATTACAAACTAAAACCCAGTGGTTATTTGATGCTTATGTATTAAAACTGAAACACCAGGTCTTAGTTTTTATCGGGTCAAAAGGGAATAGGTTCAATTTGACTCAATGGACTGATTTTTCTTTTTCCATTTCCCAAAGGTGCCATCTGCTCTGATCGTCTGGTTTTAATCACTTATTGATGAGGTTTATCCAGAGTTTTCTGCATCTTATGTACAGGCAGTTTGAAAAACACAGCTGGTGAGGACGGGGTTCTGATGTTCTAGAGGTGATTCTGTGTCTTTTACCTGACAGCGGAAGTGAGCTTGGCGGTGTTGTCTGATAACATGCTGATGGCGCCTTCATCTTCTCCTTCCAAACCCTCGACACAACAACAACACACTGTATTTAATACCAACAAACCCACTGTGACACTCAGGCGTGGGCAGGTGGAACCATGGGAACTGCACAGATGGGGGTTTCTCACCATGATGCTCTTCAGACGTTTGACTTCGTCTTCTTGTGCTCTGTACGTGTCCAACTCCTCCTGAACCGACTCGGCCACTTCTGGAAAAGGACTGAACAAACACAACCAGCAGAAAATTTGAATCAGCCATTGTTCACGTATGAGTGACATAATGATCCTTAACCCTTAACATTTTTTTGGATTTCATCAACTTGAGCCATAAACAAAAATACCAAATGCTAAATGGCTGTCATATTTTTAACCCTTTAAATGCCATGTTTGTAATGTAAACAAACCATATTTTTGATAGAAAAAAACCACAAAAAACTTCTTTTTTTTTTCCTAATATACAACATAAAATTTTGATTTTTTTTTCATCCTTGCATATGTCAATGATTAACACCTACATTGGTTAATGTGCATTATTTTTTTGTGCTAGGTCAAATGTTAAATGCTAAAATGTGCATTTTGTACTCACTTGGTAGAGGGGTGTTAGTGTAGGAACTGAACACTGTTTACAATGTGATGATTTTAGTGGATGGATCAGAATTTTTAAAAAAATCATACAAAAGTGAACAACTTTGAAGTCTGACCTAAAACAAAATGATCGTTTATAACATGAAGTGCAAAGTGTGCATAATATGCTCACCCAGATAGTGGAAGGTTAATGGTCTAAATGTATCATCTGGTAAAACTATGTCTTCATGAACAGAAAATCACTGACAGGATGTTTTATCAGCAGATCAGAACCATGGACTGATGGTTTGAGTGACAGAATGATCATTACTGTAACACTTTGAGATATTCCCTTCTTTCTTTGTGGTGTATTCTGTTCACATAACACTTGGATTTCACCCTTTTTTTATGTTTTATCTTTATAACAGCTGTTCTAAACATTAAACCCACTATACTTGAGCATTTTTATTATTCTGAGGACATTTTCAATTCGTAATGTTATAATGATTGGGCTGTTTTATTTACTGTTGCAGAATTTTAATTCTGTGTAAAAGTTATATTCCACCTTTATCTGTGTTGTTTTTTCATACATATTTATTTCTCATTCCCTTTTCTTCACATACAACAAATCACAACAATATCATATCTCAGCTTATTATTATTATTATTATTAGTAGTAGTAGTATTATTAGTATTATTATTATAATAACACAACTTACAGAGTTGTGGATCTACAAATACACAGAACATTTAGTAACAGGCAGAATATTGGTACAATTACACTTATTTTTCTAAAGACATTTCTGGTTGTTCATGTTTGTTCAGGTTATTCACATTTTATTACGAAAGAATAGTTTGTAAATTAAAATATTTTCCTAATGTAACTTTACCATTTTCCAATTAAACCATGATTTGTCATCATTTACAGGTTATTTTGTTATTATTTGACTATCACTGACAATGTTGACTGTTAATATCCTCAGTGTAATTTTTGTGCTGGAGGTCCGGACTGGACTGCTTATTGGGCTGGTTTTGGCCCACTTTGGCACCATGGATAAAACTAACGTGAACATCTTTGATCATTCTATAATTTTTCCTGCAGTTCTGGTTCTAGTTCTGGTCCTGGTCTGGCCCCTCGGTGTTTGGACGTTAAACCTCGCCGTGTTCTTCGGACTCACCTGCCCTTGTGTTTCTGCCAGAACTTGTCGGCCGCCGTCAGGTCGTAGCTCTTTCTGTTCTTCTTCTTCGGTCTGGCACCGGAGGGCGACGGCTCCGCCCCCGCTCCCTCCTCCATCATGACCCGGTTCAGGTGGAAGTCCTGGTTTACAAACAGAAACACAGAGCACTTTGTCTCCATGAAAACTCACAGTTATTTTCTCCTGATTTTCATGATCTGGATCCAACATTAAGTCTCTGAAGGAACTCGGTCCAAAACAAAAACCACCAAGAAAAACCCAACACGTCATGTTTTAATTTTTTAGTTTATGGTTCTGAATCCTTCCTAGAAGTCTATAAAACCTGATCCAGGACCAGCAGAAGCCTTTATCTGGCACATCAGGACTCATTAGAGCTCAGTGAGTCCTGACGGAGGCCGATGGGGAACAGATCCTCCACACGGACCCTGAACCCAAAAGAGGATCATAATAACACTGTCGTCATGGGAACAGCAGAGGCATGATGGGAGATTTAGTGTCCGGAGACAGAGTCTCCCGCTGAGTGTGTTCAGTCTGTGTTTATGGGAACGAGACGACGCAGACGGAGCCATCTGGACTGGACCGGACCAGACTGAGGCGGATCCACATCACAGTTTGGACCCGGGTCCAGATAAGAAGTACCACCCAGGGGGGCGGGGCCATCTGGTCCCAAACACACGATGGTCTGAAGCTTCAAGGTGGAATTAATGTTGACTGTGTGTGGACGAGTTTGATTTAAGGATCAGGACAAAAAGAAGGAAATTAAAGACAAAACCAGAGACAAAGGATTTGACTCTGACACTAATTTAGTTTTCAATTTTTTGAGGTAATGAAAAACAAAAATTATCATTATTATTATTATTATCATAATTATTAGTGTTCTACATGTTTCTTTTTTGTTGTTTCTGTTATTTCTCATTTCTTTGATTACCAAATAATTCACACTGATGCAGTCAGTTCTGTCATGACTGTAAAGATTTAACAGAAACAGATTCAAGTTGTGACAAATAGATTTTTGTTGTTAAACTGATTTCAGCATCATAAGCCATTGTAAAATCTGTTCACCTGTTCACTTTGACAACGTTTGGACCAGATTAGAGGAAATTCCCTCTAGTTCCTGAGATTTTATGTTTGTACAAGTGACCACCTTGACCTTTGACCTTTGGCTAATAAAACCGTCTCAGTTTTCCCTCTTGTTGAAGTGAATGTTTTGAATCCAATTTCCTGTCAAACCGGACCACAACACAAACCAACAGATGCTTATAGAGATCTATATGCCTTTAAAAATGTCAAAAACATTAAAAACATTTAAAGAAACTAATGAACTGCATGTATTTGTCCTTAAATAATGTGGTGGAAACCCCGCCCTCCCACCAGCACTAACAGGATGTATGAAGCGTCACATCAGATGTTCAGATGATCCTGAAGAGTCCAGAGTTAGACGGAGATGACAATGTGAGGCATTCAGGGACATCGAGACAGACGCCTCTGAAGTTCTGTGCTGATTTACTGTGTTAAAATCTAGATCATTTTACAGCTGCAGCGTTTGACAGTTTGCTCATAAATCCCATAATTCTTTTCATCAGATCATTATTTAAGTGTCTGAGAGGAAACTAGGACCTGACCCACTTCTGTTTTTAGGCTGTAGAAGATCTACCTGTTACAGAACTTATGCAGGTAGGGGTTAAGTATGGGACTGTTAATATTTTTCAGAAGATCCTGGTACCGACTGGAAACGTCTTCTCTGAGATGTGAAAGGTCAGGTGGTAGATTTGGACCAAGAGAAGAAACTGCAGAATCTACAACTACATTTTTACATATGAAACTGGAGGAAACTGCAGAAAGAGTGACTATTTCCACTAAGTAAATAGGTTAAAATATGTCTATGTAGAACACTGTAACGATATATGTATGTACAATGTAATGTATTAAAGCCAAATGTCAGAGATAAAGACACGCTGTTCAGTCCAATCTGTCCTGAACTGAACATAAACCCAGTGTGTCCATCCACTGTCATTGATCCAACTCCATGGGTTTT
>JAPQRP010000017.1:26692979-26705540 GCA_037367295.1 Apogon hyalosoma
CTTGTGTCTCATGTGTCTCTTATGTCCTGTCTTGTGTCTCATGTGTCTCTTATGTCCTGTCATGTGTCTCATGTGTCTCTTATGTCCTGCCTTGTGTCTCATGTGTCTCTTATGTCCTGTCATGTCTCTTATGGTGTCTTACAGGTGCAGTGTGATGCCCATGTCCCTCAGTTCTTTGACGGACAGCAGAGGAGAGATGATGTCCTGTCCAAACCTGTCATAGATCAGCACCTGGAAACACAGAAAGGTCAAAGGTCACACGACTCAGGGACAGAGGGTGATGAGTTCATGACTAAAAGACAACAAACGCTGCAGGAGATCATGAAAAGGACACAGATGTCTTCAAAGACCAGGGACAGTTTAATCCTGGAGCCAAATGTTGTGACACAGATGATTAAATTCACCTTCTGCTATCCAGGTGAGCATATTATGCACACTTTGCACTTCATGTTATTAAAGGTCATGTTATTTTTCACAATTTGTTTTAGGTCAGAATTCAACAGTTGTTAATTTTTGCATGATTTTTTTTTTTTTATTCTGACCCAGCCACTAAAATCAGCACATTATAAAACATGTTAAATTCCTACATTAACAGCCTTAAGTGAATACAAAATGTGCATTGACACATTTTAGCATTTAATATTTAACCTAGCACAAAAAATAATAAAGCATATTAACCAATGTGGGTGTTAATCATTGACAAATCCCAGGATGAAAAAAAAAAAAAAAAAAAAAACTGATCTGATTTTTATGTAGGATATTGGAAAAATGTTTATTGTATTTTTGCATCAAAAAGTATGATTTGTTTATATTACAAACATGGCATTTATGACTCAAGTTGGTGAAATACAAAACAAAATACAAAAAAAAAAGGCCATTACTACTGCACTGTGCATATCACGCTTTTTTGGTGATTAGTAGGACCTCTCTGATACTGGAGTTAATGAGTGTCTCTGTAACTGTCAGTTAATGTGAGCTTGGTCTGGACGTACACGCCACGAGTCAAAGGGCTGAAGGTTGATCTTACGTCTGTTACAATAAAACTGATAAAATGAAGAATCTACTGAAGTGTCCGAGTCCTGGTGTGTCCAAACACTGGAAAAGCACTTTGTTCATTTCCATTAAAATACAAGTGTTTGAAGCTGAACTGTAATTCATGTCATTTAATAAACTGTGTTAGTTTGGGTCTGTTACCTTCCACACTGGTTCTGCCGCCGTGTTGTTCAGAGGAGGAGCGTTAAAGTTCAGCATTCGCTTCAGAGCCACTGAAGGAAAAAACAACAACAATAAGTCAAAAATAAGAGTCAAGAATCAGAGTCACCAAAGCAAAAGTCAAGTATAAGAGTTAAAAAAAAAAAAAAAGTCAAAAATAAGTCTACAACACAGAGGTTGAGTCTACAACTGTTCAGAAGAAGATTCAACATCACGGTCCATTTCTGAATAAAAAGACAGACATTTACTTCTCAAATCTGACATTTTCAAGCCACAACATGAACAACATCCAGCTCTCGAATGAAAATGCAACTACATTTAAGCAAATAACAGAGACCAACAAATAAGTACAAGTTACGATGGAAAGTGATTAAATAACAACAGTTTAAGAAAACATATTTTCAAATTGTTGACAAAACAGATTAAGACAAAAATACCAAAACTAAAAGACATTTAAACCTGAACTGAACTGTTCCACATACATGACCTACTGGGAAAAAGAAAAGAACACTTACAACTAACTTGTAAACAATAGAAAATGACCAATGAACTAATAATTTATTCTTCAAGTCATTTATTCTAAAATGATCAAGACATCAAATAAACTCAGACAGATGCAGGCAGAAACCCAACGATGTTTCCAACTGAGTCAGAATGAAGTGAAAAAAAAAAAAAAAACAGACGAGTTGAGTTTCTGTTAAAGAAGATGATTTAATGACATAAATGAGAACATATTAAACACTGACCAGACTGTTGTATGGATGACAGATCACTGTTGAATGTAAAACAGCCTAACAAACACTATGATTATACAATACCTATGAACATAATCATTTGAAATATATTCATTTAGATGGATTTCACAGAATACAAAAAGGTGAAAAGAAATAAACAAGACATTTTCATCAGGTTTATGACACAGTTGATAGTATTTAATTAATTATTGATGTGTTGAAAGTGAAACTATATTTTAAGAAATGAAGGATGATTATGACTGTTGATTTTTTTTTTACCTTTAATTTACCAAATATATTTTTAAATATAACACTATTGAATATTATAATGTTAATGTTGATTTTTTTTTGACAAATTACTCATTAGTAGAAACAAACCTCTGTTTCAACAACTACTAAATTAATAAATTAATTTATGGAAAAAGTATCACCTATAAGAGAGAAGTTTGGGCACAGACAGAAAAACCATAATGAACAGTGAGTTTAGTCTGAACATTAAAATTCTCATATGGAAAATAAAATCAAAGACACTAGCCTTAAAGTATCTGATAATAAATGTGCAAACTCTGACTAGTTTTAGGTTTAACTGGATTTATTCTGATACTCCTGACATTTTCTGGTTGTTTCTATCAGTTTGTTTTAGTTTCTGTTTGTGAAATAACTCTAATATTTCATGTTTTAATGGACTCGGTGTTGGTTCCTCCGGTAGCAGCCGGTTAGCTTCAGCAGCTAACTGATCCAGGTGGAGGCTAACAGTCCCGTTAGTTTAGTTAGAGGTTACCCCGCCGGGTTAGCCTTCGGTGAACTGGTTAACTGTCCGGTGAACGGTTAGTCCTATCAATTAGCGGAGCGGTTGGGTTTATTTCTCGGATAATCGCCAGGACCAGCCGCTAGCTTCCGCTGTCAGTCCGCTGTCAGTGGCCTAACAGACCGTGGTTGAGCCCCACCGTCCGCCCCGGTGCCGGTTCACCCGTCCGTGGCCCGGTACCGCCTCCACCCACCGCTCAAACCACCGGTAAAGGCGTAAAAATGAGTTTTGCTCACCTGTCTGCTTCTCCCGGGCGGACGCCGCCATGTTGGATGTTGTTGGTGGTGACGGAGCGTCTGATGACGTGGCAGCTGCTGGACGTTACGCTGCATTCAGGTGTCACGGTAAGAACAGGAATCTAGAGCAGCGAGAATAACGCGCTCACCATGAATGTAACATTAGTCAAAATGGACAGAATGAATAAAAGGAAAAAATGAACAAAAATTTACGCGACAATGTACAAAAAACACATAAAATGAACATTAATTTGTGTGTACATACATTTTTTTATCTATATTTATAGGCCTAATCATAGTTTTTTTTAATTTTAATTTTGTATGCTGAATGTCTTTTTTTTTTTTTTTTAATGGCTGCAGGTACAAAAATACATTTCACTGTGCATTGTACTATGTATAATTGTACATGTGACAAATAAACCTTAAAAAAATCATATCTTTAACTGAAAATTAGACGAAACTTTAAAAAAAAACTGAAACAAACTTGAAATACCTACTATAATCAACTAAGCATTCAATTATCAGTTTTTACCTTGTGAATCTAAAAAGGCTCTTAACATTGCTGGAAAATGTAGGTTTAAAGTAATATTTTGATTACTGTTTAGTTTTACTTTCCAGTATAAAGCATTTGTTATTAATCAAATGGTAAAATGTGACCTGGCAGTGACAAAGTGGTTAAATTAATTCCATCACTTATTCCTGCTTTAAATTATTAATCTCTTGGTGCTTTACAAATAAAATTTTAAAAACGACTAAATAAGATGGTTTCATTTTTTGCCCAGTGAATGAACTGGACATCCAAGACACATATCTGCAATTCAAGGCCAAACTAAATATTTAAATGACATACTTGATATTCAAGGTAAATATTTAATATAATTATGTCAAGAAACTAAATGACTGACAAAAACCTACAGATTAAAGCAAAGAACTCGTCACCATCAAACCTGAAGTTTGGACGTCCCATTCTCCCAACAGGACCTGAATGCAGCATTATCTGGCCATCAAAGATCTGACAGTGATGAAGAGGTCTCGCTCTGCTTCTGTTTTCAGCATCAGAGGAAGTGCAGCAGAGGTCTCACTCAGAGGTTTTAATAATGTCTGAATGTGACCTTTTTTTTTTTAAATTTAACTCAACTTTTGTTTTAAAACACATTTCATTCATTAAAGAACAAAAACAGAAGACAACGTATCTCATAATCAAGTAAAGAAAATGTACCCTGAGGCTAAACATTGTCAGAATCCATTAAAACCTGATTTATACATGTTTTTTATAGCGATAGAAGCAGTGAAATCCAATAAAAACTAGATCCATCCTGTGTCATAATAATGTCTCATACAATTGCTTTTAATTACTTGTGTAAATGAGGCTATATACATGTTTGAAGAGTAGATTACAGGCTTTCCCCAAATCTTTTGAGTTTTTCATCTATTTTATATCAATATTGTCATGTCAAAACAATCTGTGTAAAATCCCAAGTATTTTCTTTGTAGGTATAAGATGAGGTGTCTTTACAATGAGTTTCTAGACCTTTAAATAAATTCAGAATTCTGAAAACAAATAAGTTCTTCATTATTGATCAGACTGTTTTGTTGACATGAAAACATCCATAAATGTGTGTTCTCTGGTCATGCACCATGTTTTCTGTAATAAAATCTGACAGGACAATGTGTTTCTTATTAGAAAATAACAGCAAATGAATTTATAGGAATGAACAACAGCCATCTCCAAATAAAAATAGGTTAATTCTACAGAAAATCACAAGGATTAAAATGAGGCTGGAAATGAAGACAATAAAGTTTCACACTGATAATCAACGAGGAGGAAAAAAAACACGAAAAACAACAGAGGGAAACAAACCAAACTGTTCATGATCACAGAAAACTTCAGAAACAAATCAAGATTAAAAGATAAAAAAAGTCTATGTACAGCATAAAAACCACAAAAACGCATAAAAGACGCAGCTTTAGAATCACAAGAGGCTTTAAAAGAATGAAGATACAGAGAAACGTATCAGCAACATCAGAAACAGTTCAAAGTTGTTTGACCGGAGCGTGTTCGTGTGTGTCACTGAGTTTGTGGTCGACAGATGCTTATGAACCTGTTTCTGTTCTTGAAGATCTGATTCTGAAATGGACAAATTCACTGAAACGCGTGAATCGAGCCATAAACGCCACTGATGACATGAGTCAGACGTGCCCTCGGCGACCGCAGGTCTGGGTCTGGTCCCGTTTGGACCCGGTTAGGTCTAGACGCGTGGCAGGTGGAGGTGGGCGTGGTGGCTGATGGCCTGCTCCATGGAGCTCTTAAAGGCCTGGTAGGAGGAGGTGACGGGCAGCAGGAGGCGCCGAGAGCCGGGGTCGCTCTGAGGGAACAGGCCTGCGTCGACTCCGCCTCCTGACCCGCCTCCCACTCGTCTTCGCTGTCCTCGCCGTACTCGCTCCACCTTTTTGCCATCTCCTGGGGGGTGGAGGAAGGAGATGGAGGGAGGGGGGAGGAGTCCAGCCGACGTCAGCTGATCTGCGCCGGTGGAGAAACGAAGGACGTCCTGGAGGGAAACGGAACTCTGTCCAACTGAGGAGACGCAACAGGAGGCAGAGGAAAGATGTTTTTAAGACGGAGTCCTCCATAAAAAGTCCAATTCCAAAAAAGTATGAGCGAAAACGAAACAGTGAATAATCAACAATAATAATTATCTTATGACGGGGTTTTCCCTGTTGTTGAACTCTGGACAAAGACACTTCAAATAAATCGGTTCATTAATGACATTAGAACTCGACCCTTTTCTCAGTCGACTGGAGACTAAACTCTTCTATTAAACTGGTTCAAATCTCCCTTTTCCTCCATTGTTCCTTCTACCGGTGTCGTCTCTTTACCTTCACACTCCGACAGGAAGTCTCTCCAGAAGCCCACCACGGCCGTCTCTCTGCTCAGCCGCTCGGCATGCTGGGAGGAGAACCTGGCGCTGAAGAGCTGGCTGAGCGTCTGGGCTGTGAGCGGCTCGGACGCGTCGCAGAAGACGGAGCAGAAGAGGGACGGGAAGAGCTGGACCTGGACCGGACACACAGGGACAGGGTTTAGTCCAGGTGCTGGTCTTAAAGGAACTGGATTCTGGACTTCAGTCACTGGTGATGAATCAACTTTAAAAGAAGGGGGGAGTCTGACGGTCAGTGTGTCCGATTAGACGGACGTAAACAGGACGCGAGTGGATTTATCTCAGATCTCCAGTCGAATAAACTCTGAACTCAGACTGTGTCCACGTCGCCTTTAGGTTCAGAACGTTTTCAACCACTGACGCTTCTAATCAAATCACACTGAGCAGCAGGAATCACACCGTTTGATTCCACAGAATTACAATTACACACTATATTTTTGTACATTTATTTATGCACATTTCTTTTAATGATCATATTGATAATATTTGTCTAGTGCATATTGTACAAATGACTGTTCTACTTTAATTACGACAATATAACTTTATCATTAAGGAAGCAAAAGTCACGTGTTATGTTGTATAAATGTGAGATGGGGGTGGGATTTAATACGTTTTCTTTGTCCCACTCCTTTTTGAGCAACATATACTGAATTTATTTTGTTGTTACTAGTGTACATGGCAATTGCTATTTTGTCTTGATCACCTTTATTTATTAATAATGTATTTGCTCTGATATTAGATACTTATACACATAAAAATATTGACTTTTTTCTTCTGCTCAAAACAAATAAATGAAATGAATGAATGAATAGTTCAATATGTATGTATGTATGTATATATAAAAGGGAATAACATGAACAACTGTGTACAACCTAAAATAAGTTGAAGAAGTTAAGTTAAATATAAGTTGAAAAAACAGTGTAATTGGACCAATATTCTGCCTGTTATTAAATGTTTTGTGTATTTGTAGATCCACTGTGATCTGTACGTTATAATGTACATGTGGAAATGATAAACTGAGGCAGAATATTGTTAAAATTGCACTCATGATTGTTTGTGTTATTCACATTTTTTCTATATACATCTTTGTCTTTTTGTAGTATTGATCATTTCTTTCCTGCTATTTTTTATTATACCTGAATGGAACAACTGTAACACACAATACTTTCCCCTGTGATTAATAAACTATTCAGATTCTGATTGTCTGAAGTTTCCATCTGCTTTGGTTAAATGCACCTAGACCCACTTTTTCACGAGTCTTTCCATCACGTTTCCGCTGTTTCCTACATTAATCATTGGATTTTGATGTGAACTCACCTGATCAAAGACACCCAGAGTCTGCAGACCTTCACCAAACCTGGAGGATGAAAAACAACTATGTTTGCTCTTATTCACACCTCACTTTGTCCTCTTAATATTTAATATCACCATTTGTGTCCCATTGCCTCCTCTCAATAATTCAACCACAGCCATCGCCATGGTTACTGAGCTCCTCCCAGTTTCATCAGTGAATCTGTGTGGAATTAGCGTGGACTCACCTCTGCAGAGGCAGCTGCATCCTGGTGATCATGGTGAAGCTCACCAGATCCTCCACCAGAGCGTCCCTGTCCTCCAGGCTGCTGATTGGCCGGTTACAGCCCGCCAGCGCCAGGTACTCCCAGCTGTTGTCCAGCGCCTCCTGTAGGTCGACAAGAGACTCCGCCTCCGAGATCTGAAAGCAGAGGATAAGTCACTGAGCCCGTTTACGTTTACCATTAAAATCTGATAAGTGTAATAATCTGATCTGATGTGTTTACATGAACAATACGATAATCCATAAACCCTGGTTTAGACGGTTCAGTCCGTTATCGAACAGTGACGGTAGAACCAAACTTCCTGTTATTGCCTTAAGCTCATGATGTTCGGTTTTGTTCATTTTTTTTTAATTTTTTTATTAAATGTTTGTTTGGTTTTGTTCATTTTTTCATTATTTTAGTGCATTTTTGTTGGGTTTTGTTTGAATCTAGTGACGATAAAATCAAACCTCCTGTTATCGTCTTCTGCATCATTTCTGTTTTCTATGATTTAATAGTTTTTCCACATGTTTAGATGTAAAAACAAAATAAATCAGATTAACCTGTATGCATGAAGACATCGGAGTATTGGGGACAAATGCAGGTGTGTTAATCTGATTTATTAAAATCAGATTACTGCTGTTATCTGATAAAACTGATCAGATTATGCTGTTAACATGATCAATAATGACCAGATACAGATCAGAGAATTAGTGTGGATGTAAACAGGGCCAGTGAAGAGGAATCAGAGTCCAGATACTGGTGTACAAGTAGAAGAAATGGTTCTTCTCCAGGATCTGAAACATCCTCAAAGTAGAAAAGGCTGAAAAGCAGGGGTCGTACTCACCCTGCAGACTTGTTGTGTGAAGTGCGTGCCGGGGGTCATGTGTTTGACGGTGAGCGCTCGGTTCGGAGGGAAGTTAAACAGACACTGAAAGAGGCCACGAGAGAAAAACCCGACGGGTAACCCTCCGTGGACCAGACACAGAGCCAGGAGGCACCCCACGTCATAGTATAGGTCATCCTTCAGAGCTGACACAAAACAATCAACAATCAATAATCAGCTTCAGGCGGCAACAGGGAGCCTAAACATTACAAATCCATCAGTGAGTGAGTGAACAGATCCTGTACCCTGGTAGTCCAGAGCCAGGTTTTTGGACCCGTCTGGTCCCTCAAACACCGGTGAGTCCTGGATCTGCTGCAGCAGAAGCTGGAAGAAGTACTGCCTGGCCGTGTCGCTGTCCCTGAGGCTGCTGGGAAACGGAGTCAGCTGCACGTCTTTGAACCTGCATGCACAGAGTTTTAACT
This sequence comes from Apogon hyalosoma, assembly GCA_037367295.1. NCBI lineage: Eukaryota > Metazoa > Chordata > Actinopteri > Kurtiformes > Apogonidae > Apogon > Apogon hyalosoma. The sequence continues at coordinate 26,701,767 of JAPQRP010000017.1, forward strand.
GAGTTTATTTCATTAATGAGATAAAAAGAAAGACACAGAAAAAAGAAAACCTGCTTTTCCGCATCAGTAAAATGACCAGATTATGAATGAACGGTAGCAGAGACAAGAACGATCCAATATTTTCTGCCTCTTTAATAAAATACTTGTACGTTTACAGTCATTTCAAACAGACGTGTCAAATCAGCTGCTTAATACAATATGTGTCATCACTTATGGCTGCAGTTTATCATTTACAAATTTACACCACTGAAGGCATCATTCCATTCAACGTCATCTCCACACTGCTGAATTAATTTCCACTCACATAATTTAAAATAATAGACTCTAGTATAAATGAATATACTAGACCAGGGCTGTCAAACTCCTGTTAGTTCAGGTTCCACATTCAGCCCAATTTGATCTCAATGTGTCAGACCAGTAAAATAATATGAGCATGACAACCAATAAATATTAACTGTTTTAGAGTGAAAAACAACTAAAATTACATTATGAAAATATGAATAACCTGACCAACCATGTACACCTCTGAAATTTCTTCAGAAAAACAAGAGCAACTTCAACAATATTATGTCTCAGTTTATTAAGAACACAGCTTACAGATCACAGTGGACAAACATATACACAAAATATTTAGTAACAGGCAGAATATTGGTCAAATTACACTGATTTTTCTTTAGAAATTTCAGGTTGTTCATATTTGTTTAAGTTATTCACATTTTATTGTGTAAAATGTATATTTCTTTTATTTTATTAAACCTTTATTTAACCAGATAGAATCCCACTGACATGGAGATCTCTTTTACAAGGGCGACCTGGCCAAGAGGTCAGCAGCTCAAAATTATATTTTCCTTTTTTTATATTAAACCAAGGAAAAAGTTTGTATTTGTCATTATTTATAGGTTATTACACTATTATGTTGCTTGAGATCACATTGGGCCCCTGAACTAAAATGAGTTTGACTCCCTTGATGTTTAATGTTGTCAGTAGTCCCTTTTCCATTGACCCTCAAACTGCATGAATATAACTTGCGCATTAAAAATGTGCCTAATGGAAAAATGACAATTTTGCCAAAACTCATTTTCCGATTAAAAGTTTTTGCACTGTAAGAGGTGGTTTTTTAGGCATAGCACAATTGGTATATCAAACAAAACTCCAATGGAAAGACCGTTTTCCACAACTAGAGTCACGTGAATAAAAAAAAAACAAAAAAAAAACAAAAAAAAAAAAAAACGGATATTGACGGATGTTATAACAAGAGAAGAGTTTAAAAGAAACGTGGACATGTGTGGACACACCAGGAAACAATCATTTTTTTAAATTTAGTACAGGATAGAGAGGTACTATATAATAATAATGAATATATCTGTAAATCAACACCATATTTACGTTGGTCTCCATGTTTATGGAATGACTTCTCGTGTCATCTCACGATAATAAATAAACAAATCATCACATTTGTGATTTAACGGAAAAACCAACATTACACACTTCTGTTTTTTCGACATTTAGTAAATATGGGTAAAGTTTTGTGTAGATGTCCAATAGAAAAGTGACTAGTGTCATTTTTTGTCCACATTCATCTTGCAGGTCTGACTGGGCCATGTGAGGGGCTGGTTTTAGCTCGTGGATCTAGACTGATGTAGATTCTTTCATTTCTTTGTTGAAGTTGTTCCATAAATTGTCTCCTTTTACTTTACTCTGGTTCAGAATCGGTTCTTTATAGACCTGTTCCTTTTTAGGCTGTAGTGTTAAACTCTTCCTCAGACGCCGTCAGAGGACGTGGATCAGGTTGTGGTTCTGGTTCATGCTGATGACCACTGACCTGACTGACAGTGTGTGGGTGGGGTCGAAGTCCGTCTTCCTGACCAGGTCCAGACTGGCCGTCAGAACCTTGTCCACCCTCACCTCCACCTGGACGCTGAGGGGGTGGAGCTGAGGGACCAGAGCCTTCAGGAGGTCCTGAGGCGATCCGGATCCGACGGGTAACGAGGGTCTGACATGACAAATGAGTTTAATAAAAGTCATTGATTGGATTTTCTGTCCAACTAAAAGGATGAAAATAAAGGTTTAAATTTACAAATGGATAAAGAAACGCATGACCTCACTCCTTCAATGAACCCATTTACATGACTATTAAATGTGATAACTGTTAATAATCTGATCTGATGTGTTTACATGCACTTCAGAAATACGATAATCCATAAACCCTGGTTTAGACGTTTCAGTCCATTGTCGTACAGTGGAGGTCGATTCAAACTTCCTGTTATTGTCTTCAGCTCATGTTGTTTGGTTTTGTTCAATTTTTAAATTATCTTACAAAATTTTTGTTTGGTTTTGTTATTTTCTATGATTATTTTGCTCTATTTTTTGTTAAGTTTTGTTTATTTTTTCAGTGTTTTACTCAACTTTTGTTTTGTTAATTTCTTCACTATTTTAGTCTAGTGATATAGAATCAAACTTCCTGTTCTCATCTTCTACATCCTTTCTGTTTTCTATGATTTAACAGTTTTTCCACATGTTCAGATGGAAAAGAACAAATAAATCTCATTAACCTGTATGCATGCATGAAGACATTTGAGTACTGGGAACAAACAGGTGTGTAAATCTGATTTTTTATAATCAGATTACTGCTGTTACCTGATAAAACAGATCAGATTATACTCTTTACATAATCAATAATAATCAGATACTGATCATAATATTAGTGTGGATGGAAACGGCTTAGTGTCATCAGCGTACATCTGTGGACCTACATCTATGTAAATATAGACACGATGGGGCCTAAGACGGTCCCGAGGGATCCCATTCTCAGTTTAATGAAACACAGATCTATGATTTACTGTTTACATTATCAATAATAATCAGATATTGATGAGGGTATTTGTGTGGATAGAAACGGGGTCAGTGTTTTAATCATCTCATCAGTTTTGTGAGTCTGTTTTGACAATATTTTCAGCAGATGTATTGATCTGCGGTGTTGGTTGTGGTACCTCTTGCAGCTGATGGTGCAGTGGGAGGAGGAGCGATGGCGTTTGCACAGGAGACGACTCCTCGGACCCCCCTGAGGAGGCGCCACTAGAGACACTGAAGGACAAAGACACACTGGTGACCACCCTGTTTGTTTCCACTCAGGTTTCAGATGGAGGAACTGTTCTGAGGGGATTAAGGTTAGTATTATGGGCTCTGGCAGTTCAGACCTTGTCCGTCCGTGACCTGGCTGCAGTCGCTGCAGGCCCAGTCTCTGGTCTCCAGGGTCAGACCCGAACACTTCCTGTGAGTCCCTTTGGATCCACAAAGGCTGCAGCGGATCACCTCGAACCACCTGGAGGAGGCAAGGCATTAGGGTCAATGTTCAGATGAAAAACATGGACACAAATTACACATTTATCTGTCTTTGTCTCGGATTTTTCACTTATAAGGGAAATGAGGCAGATGAACAGAATCTCATAATCACAAAGAAACATCAGGTGAATCTAAGAGACAGTGGAAAAGATTTGACTGATGTCGACAAAAATGTGATCCTGCAAACACTTTTGTATATAAGTCCGTCTTTTATATATATATATAAGTTATGTTATTATCCTGATCAGTGTCAAAGGCTCCTGGTCCTTCATGCATGAAATCAGCTGCACAAAGACTGGAGTTCATTTCACTGAGCGTTTTTAACCCATAAAGACCCAAACACCCACTGTTGACCAAAACCATCTACTGATCTAAACTGTTTAACACCTGTTGATCCATTAATCCTATCAATCCATGTCAATAACTGGTGTA
>JAPQRP010000017.1:26705640-26723860 GCA_037367295.1 Apogon hyalosoma
CCATGGAGTTGGATCAGTGACAGTGGATGGACACACTGGGTTTATGATCAGTTCATGAGAGATTTGCTGTAAAAGTCGCTTTTTCTTCAGTTTTCTGTTTCTGATATAATAACCCTCAACTTTACTCTGAGCTTTAATGATCATCTCAGTGAATTAAATATAAAAAATACACGATTTTCACAGAAAAAAATGTGAAAATCAAAAAGATAATATTATACTAAATGGTGATAAATCACTTAAGAAAGGTTAAATATAGAGAAAAAATTATTTGGGAGCTGCCACAAAAGTAGCCCTGAGTTTTTATGTGTTAAATCTAAATTGAGAGTTCTTGAGGCCGACTCCATAACTTGCACTTGTTTTTCTTAATTTGCTCATAAATGTTATTAATACTAATTGTATATTGTTATAAGTGTGTGTTATTTTTGTTTTAACTGTGTAATCTTGTAGCTGTGTGTTGTATTTGCTGCTGCCTATCTTGACCAGGACTCCTTTGTAAAAGAGATTCTTAATCTCAATGGGATTTTTCCTGGTTAAATAAAGGTAAAGTAAAGGTGAAGGTAAATAAATAAAAAATAAAGTGGAAGAAACCAGTTATTTACATACACACATATATATATATATATATATATATATATAGTTTTAAATTATAAAAGATGCAGTAAGAGGAAGAAAATGGTACTATGAGATGCACCATGACAGTCATTATAGTTTATCTCTACGTATCAGTGGATGAGATACAGTTTTAACTTAAAGAACCAGAACCAGCTGGGATCTCCAGGTTTCCTTGGCCTTTATGGTTTGGGTTTACGTCGTGTTCTAATCCCGTCCGTCTCCACCTGTTCAACTTGTATCTGGACTAAAAGCCTCTGAACATTTGTGGAGGCTGAATATCTGACCCGCTCCTCGCCGAGTGCGTCCGTCCTCCGTCGCAGAGGCAGCTGGTGGCGTCGCAGTGTCGGTAAACCTCCAGCAGCTCCGAGTACGCATTCGTCTCCAGCTCCCATGATGCATCTCTGCAGGAAGAACACGATAGGCAGATGAAGACAACAGAAGGCGACAGATTCAGTAACTAACAAACCGAGGCAGCAGCGGCGTGCACCTCTCTGGGATGTAGATGCCCATCCTCAGCATCTCCTCCTGGAACTGGTCTTTGTTGTTGCACAGCGTACACCTGAAGAAGAACAGCCCGGCACTGTGGGCCTGACGCTGACGGAACACACACAAACACACACCTCAGTCGGTCACAAACACACCGAGGTGGAATGGGCCTTATGTACAGCCCCACTACTTCCTGAATTTCAGGTGGCCGCTTTACTTCCTTTCTTTCATTATTGGACTATTTCTTGTTGTGACCACTGATTAATTAGGTACACCTGGAATAATCAGTGTGTCCAATAATGAAAGACAGGAAATAAAGGAGCCACCTGCAGTTCAGGAAGTAGTGGGGCCCATTACAGTCACAGGTAAAACTGAACAAATGGGATTTAATACGATGCACTTTCCCATCAAATAAAAGACATGTTTGACAGAAGTCAGTCTCTCCTGGTTAAAAAATGACTAAATTATTTGAAAAAAAAAAGTTTAAATTCTGTCTTATCTGTACCGTCTGAGTTATTGCAATTCTACTCCTTTGTAAATATGTATAATAGCCTAATGAGTTTTATTATTTACTGCTATTATTATTATTTTTTTATGTTGTTTGTCTTTAAGATGCACATTTTTTTTGTACTTTATTCTGTTGTTGCCTTGACCAGTGAATTTCCCTGTTGTGGGATCAAAGAAGTCTAATCTAATCTAATCTAATCTAATGTAGTCCAACTATTGCGTTGACCTGTGGGGAACCCCGGGCTCTAGATGTGATAGTTTTGATGCTGGGCAGAGCTGATTTTTGGACAAAGATGTTACTCTATATTTTATAAGTACTGACATGAAAAGTGTTTGGTGAATCATTCTTTAAAATTTTAATGACAATTAATATATTAATACCGATATCTAGGGACTGAAGTTAGTAAACGCATCATTCCTGTTTTTTTGTTAATTTCCCATCATGCAGTGTGGTACTGCACTTCCTGTCAACCATCATGGGCATATCAACATGATTATAAGGCTGTTGTACTCCAACATTACTAATATCTCCCAAAATATTGGTCCTATCAACTCTCCATTTTGCTAGTCTGTTCCTTGACCAAATATACATAAGAATGCTGAACTGCAGCAGTCAGCTCTGCACAGATTTTGTGTGATGCCCGAGACACACACACACACAGAGTCCGTTTCCCTTTTAAAATATAAGATATAATGTAATTTAGTGTAATCTAATCTAATATAGTCTGATCTAATCTTTAAAAAAAGTCTTCAAAGCTTATAAAGTGTTTCTAACTATTCTTTAATGAACCACAGAAACACATGGAAAAAATGGAAGCTTAAAGTTTGTGTTCCTGCCAAAACCTTCATCTGTTTGTGGATTTGGCTGACCTGAAGCTCATATGTGCATGTTGTGCTGAACCGGGTCGGTACCTGGACACAGTCTCTGTGGAACCAGCTGGTGTGACAGGACGGACACTTGAGGACAGAGAAGGACAGGATGGGGTCGATGGAGTCCAGACAGACGGAGCAGGACCGAGGCAGGCTGACGTCCAAATGTCCCCCTAGACCCAGAGACTGAGACGGACCGTGGCTGGGACAGTAGGACCTGAGACCGAGACAACATTTGACCTCGTACATATCCTGTACTACCTGTATGTACCCATTATATGGTGTACATATTTCTTTTATCCATGGTATAGAGTTAGATTTTTGTTTATTTCAGTATTTCTTTGTAGTTTTAGCATATTGTGTTTTCAGTATATACTGTCAGTATAATTCTGTGTGATATTTTTATACAGTCTCTTTGCACGTTAAGTGTTAGCTGCTAAAGTGATTTTAATTGTTCCTGTAAGAATGACAATAACAATCTATTCTATTAAACCCATAGATTAAGAATGGGATAGCATTAAAGTTCATATGTGTGTAAAACCACACGTCCCAATACTTTTGGCCATATAGTGTATTCCTTCCTGGTGTTAAAGGAGATTCATAGACTTCAAGTCAGCCAGAGGGTTCATCACTCATCTGTTTCTTGTTTCTGTCTAAACTCAGTTTAATATGATCACAGTGACTTCAGATCCTAATGAAGTGTTCGTTTCAATAATGTATAGTCAAAGTGCTTTGTCTTTTAACATATTAGTTGTTGTATTAGAGCTGATCAGGATGGAGCCATCGCTGTGTGGAGGCTGATGCATGGACGTAAAGGTTAGGGTTAAAAGGGTCAAGTCCTCACGGAAAGTCTCCGGTGAACTGGGAGATGAACTGGTGTTGGCGTCCACAGGGGAAGTGGACCACCTTCTTACAGTTGGACACGTTACAGCCGACACACGCCCCCTTCTTCTTACACACAATACACTTCTGAAAAACATGACAGCACCCAGGATGTTACTAACTACACACAACCATGGTCGAACTGTGGCTCAGGGAACAAACTGAAACAGGGTCAGAAATGAGTTGGTGTTTCTGAAACGTTAAATAGACCGACACAGATAAAGAGTAAAAGGCGTTTGGTACCAGTCGTCCGGAGCGACGCATCTCCTGTTTGATGTCGTCCTCCAGGAAACCAAACACACCTTCATCCTCCTGCCCACGCTGGTAGATTCCGCATGACGTCAACTGATGCACAAACACACACATGCACACGCAGTAAATCACAGGCTCTGCTTAAGCATAAAAAAACCCTGACTTTTGTAAACACAAGACCATGAACAGACCGAGCGTCAACAAATGCAAGCATGTGCCAAAAATAACAAATAATGAAAAGGAAACTGTTTAAGGTCTGATTACGGGAATGTGCCATCATGTGAGGGGTTTCTCTTGGTAAAGTTACTTTCTGTTTTTTTTCTGTGCTACCTTAATAAACTTCTTGTCCATGTGTGAGTAAGTGAATGTTGTTTCTGTTCATTTCTAAACCACAGGCAGAGTACTGAATTGGTGCCAACAGTGCATAAAAACCATCTGTGTCAGCAGAACAAATGAATAATGTGAGGGTTTGAGGGAAAATAAAGAGTTAAAAATGTTACATTTGCACACTGAATCATCTACTTTTTACAGTTAGTTTGATGCTCGATTCTAAATGTATTCATTACATTGATTTATGGTCAATATTTAATCAGTTTCTAAAAAAAAAAACCCTAAACATTTTTGCCACAGTTAATTTTTTTCATTGTGAAATCATCCAATAATTGTTTGTTTTCCTCCAAACTATTATTATGTCTGAAAATTCACCTGGTTAAACATTACAAATGATACACTTCATTATTTCCAAAAAAACAACTGGTTGGTTTTCAGACTAAAGTGAACATAATCAGCAGACGAAGCCTTAAACATTTTGTCAAGTTTGTGTTTTTCATAGATGTGTTATTAAATATTTTATCTCAGACAAACAACAGTGAACGTGAGTTTTAATTAAACTAAACATTTCATTAAAACTAAACCTCAGGGTGTTTCATTCACTGCGTTGGGTTGTTCAGAACTTGTGGTTGTGTAATGACTGACTGTTTCTGATTAATGGACTTACCAAACAGAAGTAATGAACAGACAGTTTTTGGTCACTGAATTTGACTTTTTCCCCAAAAAGAGCGGGATCATCGACGCTGAGTCGACACAGAGCGCAAACTGAAAACACACAAACACACATCAGTTCAGGTGACATTAACTCCTAACGTTAGAATCTATGGTTTAATGTAGAAATATGTCATAGAGGAAATGCATCCATGTTTTGTGAAGGTCAGTAAATGTCTCACAGGCCTCTGGGACATCGGTCTGTAATGACCTCGTCTTCTTCTTCATGTTCATGTGGAGCGATGCTGAAACACAAGACCATGAACAGACCCAGCGTCAACAAGTGCAAGCATGTGCCAAAAATAACATATAATAAAAAGGAAACTGTTTAAGGTCTGATTACGGGAATGTGCCATCATGTGAGGGGTTTCTCTTGGTTTTCAGACACTTCTTTTCCATCTCAAGCCTGAAAGGACGTTCACTTCTTTTGTGCAAACTGTTTTCAACCAGTTCAACCACATATATTATTAAAGTATGTAAGGTTTTATCACACATTTTATCTACAAAGAAGATTATTAGAAAAAAAAATCAGTGTAATACATCCATATCTGTGCACATAAATTTGTAAAAGCTAGAGCAGATAATGAGTAAAGAAAAAACACCCAAATGCTAAACCCTGAATAAATCCACTGTGGATCAACCAAACAGATGATCTGGGAAAAGTCATTTTAGTGAGTTTGTCTGTGCATTGATCTGTTTTGTTGCTGCTGCCGAACCTCATAGCAGTGGGAAAACCATTCATTATACTCCAACCTAAAGTATTGTCAAACCTTTCATTCAAAGCAGAGAGATCATTATCAGTTATCTGCGACTCCTCGGTTCATGTGAATGAACCTTTAGTGTCTCCTTCTCTTTAAGAGACTCATATCATATCACATCAAGTGCTTTCCTGCCTCAGATCATTTCCAACCATTTCTTTGTAGTTTATATTTTACAACCCGTCTTGAGTTTCTGTCCTAAACAATTCCTCCAGTAAAGAACAGTTTGACCATTCAACTGTGGCAACAATAAGGATCAGCTTTCTGTTTAAGTATAAAAGAAAACTATTACAATGAATTTAACTCAATTGACCATATATGAAGAATTTAGTTCACATTACTGACGAATTTCATGCATTTATTCATTTGTCAGGAACCATGTGCATTACACTGATGGTTCATCTGTTCTGTACTAGATTAGAACTTTCTGGCTCGTTTCCATCTCCAGACCCTGTGCAACGAAAACGCATCGTCATTCATTCATAAAGTCAAATAGCTCTGTATCGTAAACACATGAATGCACGGAGACAAGACCTTGTACTGTCAAATACGCAAAACACCATTAAAAGTATCTGGATGACAGTATTTTGAGACATATTTCTAGATGGACATATCGTGGACATGCAGCTTAGCTTAGACGTTAAACGTCAGCTACCGACGATTCAAACAAAGAATAAAATGAGTTATAAGCTCACTTTCCGCAGACGAACACGGTTAAAAGTCGTAATAACAGTCGTGCATTGACTTACTTTACATTCGGTAGTGACGGGTTGTCAGTGTGAGCGCATTTCCATGTGTTTTTTGCGGTTTTTAATCTGGTTGTTTGTGTTTACGTCTCTGTTTAACGCCGACCACTTTTTAAATTTCCCTCTTTCAAAACAAAAGACTTAACTTCCGGTTCCGGTCCCACGGGCCCAAAAAATACATTTATTATATTTATTCATTTATGTTAATAAAAATGCGTTCATATACTTTAAAAATATGTATCATAATATACAATATACACTATAAATAAATACTTATATTTAACTATTTGTGAATGTAAAGTCTGATCACAATTAGAAACCAAAGAAGTAGATATAACTGTACAAAGCCATTTTCAGCCTAAATTATAACCTTGTGGTGCGTTTATGAACTTCTATTCCAAATAGAAAAAAATAGCACTTAATGCATTATATTCAGGTCATTATGGATTAGACAGATAAATAATACATTTCCATTACTACTTCAGTCAATCTCAATAATAGACGTTTTGACAAATAATTAATACATAAAATCACAAAATGCACTAATGCATCATTGATACACACAAGTAAAAACACTCTAAACCCTACTCTGTCGAATCAAAATTTATTTTTTTTCATAAGAAAAAAAATATTAAAACAATTCTTTCTTTCTTTCTTTCTTTCTTTCTGTTAGAAGAACAAACTCTAAATTCTACATTATTATGACAATGAAATATTGTTTGCAAACAAAATTTCATTTAAAAATATAATAATAACAGTAACAACAACAACAACAACGATGATGACGATGAAGGAAATAAATGTAAGCATAAAAAATTACGTAAAATCAAGATTTAAAAAAATTATGAGATAAAATCATAAAATTAAAAAAGTTGTCACGATCCAAGATGGCGTCTCGTCGAGACGTCGTTGCTATGGAAACAGACTAACAAACTCCGCCGGTGTTAGCCTGTTAGCATTTAGCCTGTTACAGTCCGGTGTTTCTCACAGGTAAGGGTTACAAAAACTTGACGGAACTTGTTTTAAAGACGGCAACGTTAAACTGTTAACGTGCTGCGTCAGTTTTAGTTCATTTACGACGATAATTCCCTTTTTTTGGATAAAAGGATCGAGTTAAAACTGCTCAGTAGCATAAAGGAGATGGACATGAAAACCTGTTGAGTGAATGATATTTGAGTGTTTTAGTGCGAACACGCATCAGCCTGTATGATGAACAGATGAACTGTTCAAGGTCCGTCTCAGTGTGTTCAGTTTGTTCATCCACTCTTTGTTTCTGGTGTTTTTCTGGTTTGTCTTTAAGCTCCACTTCAGTTTCAGTCTGAATGTGAACCATGTGATTCTCTAATGTTTCAGAAGTTCAGTGAGGAAGAGGAGGACGATGCCGAAGAAGTCAAAGAGAGGAGGAGGAGGTAAAGGTGGAGGGAGGACGGAGGAGGAGAGGCTGCTGTATCTGCAGCAAAGGGCTCAGGCCGAGGAGGAACTGGCCAAGAAGAAGGAGGAGATGCTCTTCCTGTTCCTGAAGGTACCGGTCCTTAAACGCATCAGGAATCAGATCCCCTTCAGGTCCAGGATGTTTAATTGTTAACTAGAACCTCAGTGACTGTGTCTTCATTAAAAGCAACAAATAAGATAAATATCACTGATCTACAGGTTTTCATAAATGATTATTTGAATATCATAATAATTCAGATATATAAAATATCTATATAACATAATAATGACATTTGGTTGATTGTCTTCCTCATTTTGCTCATTATTGTGTCCATTTTTCATTTGTTTTGCTCATTTAAATTATTATTATTTTCCCCATTTTTATTATTTTATTCATTATCTTAATTATTCTCTTCATTCTGTTAATTATTTTTTATTTATTTTGTTTTGGTTTTGTGGTTTATTTATCAATGAAAGTCTATTCAACTATTAAAATACAATTCACTGATCTACTTTTTTTTAAATAAATTGTCTTCCTGGTGTTGAATAAATAACTAAATATATAAATAAATAGATATAAATACCTAGATAAATGCAGTATTTCCATCAAAAACAAGTAGAAGTATAAAGTGGCATAAAACTGAAACATGTAAGTCGAGAGCAAAATAGTGTGAAGTGTTTCAATAAAACAGCTGTAATGAAAGTTTAAAAAAATGGTGGAACAGCAATAGAATTTACAATAAGTCAAAATAAATAAATAGTCTTCCTCATAGATTAAACGTGTTAAATCTTACATCCTTTAATCAGATGAAATGAAAATAAATTACCAAAGTTTAGTCTCTTTTTAGTGTATGTGGTAAAGTGTTTCTCCACATATAAAGTGGTTTGTGTCCATTTATCCAGTAGATTTGTAAATGTCACCGTAAATAGAACCTGTAAAGTGAACGTATTAGAATGCACAGACAGTGTTTTCCTTTGGACTCAAACCCATTCTGTCATTAATTCTCACTATTTCACATTTAGACATAAACTGTGAAACTGCAGACGACCAGCATTTGGACTGAATAATCTTACATTTTCTGCTTTTAATTGTGTTTTTATTGTTTAAACTGTCATGGTTTCTTCATGTCCCTTCCTGGGCTTCGTAATAACTAGTTACAATATGATCATTTATATTATTTACCTTTTTTTTTTTTGGTCATATTTGGGGTTTTGTAAAACTGTTATTTCACCCATAAAAGTGTCGGATTTTCTGAGTTCAGGAGCTGATTCTGTTTTTAATGTGAATACGACGTCAGTAAAAGCAGATTGAGTAAATGTGATGTTGGAGAAGATGAAGATGTTTTTGTTTTTTTTTTTTTTTTGTGATCAGGACAAACTGCAGAGGGAGGAGAAGAACACGTCTGTCAACCTTCTGAAGATCAATGAGGGCTGGCGTTCCATCCTGCGTCAGAGCCGAACCGCCGAGCTCCGGATCCAGGTGTCCGTCATGAGTCAGACCTTCGAGAGGGAGTTGGACGGGCTGGGCGGCATCATCAAGGTGAGACCCGGGATCCGGATTCTGGAGGATCTGGACTCTGGTGGATCCAGACTCTGGTGAATTCAGGCTTTGGGGGATCCAGACCCTTCAGGATCTGGACTCTGGTGAATCCCGACTCAGGAGAATCTGGACCCCTCAGGATCTAGATTCTAGCTGATCCAAACTATGGTGAATCCAGACTCTGAAGGATCCGGATTCTGGTGGATCCAGACTTTGGCGGATTCAGACTCTGGTGGATCCTGACTCTGGTGAATCCAGACTTTGGATCCAGACTCTGGTGGATCCAGACTCTGAAGGATCCGGATTCTGGTGGATCCAGACTTTGGCGGATTCAGACTCTGGTGAATCCAGACTTTGGATCCAGACTCTGGTGGATCCAGACTTTGGATCCAGACTCTGGTGGATCCAGACTCTGAAGGATCCGGATTCTGGTGGATCCAGACTTTGGCGGATTCAGACTCTGGTGGATCCTGACTCCGGTGAATCCAGACTTTGGATCCAGACTCTACTGGATTCAGACTCTAGTGGATCCTGACTCTAAAGGATCCGAACTCTGGTGGATCCAGACTTTGGGGGATCCAGACCCCTAAGGATCCAGATTCTTGAGGATCTGGACTTAGGTGGATCCAGACTCAGCGCTGACGTGTGCACTTTGTCACTTCCTGCAGAACCTGGAGGGCGACCTGCTGGAGGCGGAGCGTCAGCAGGCTCAGGCGCAGCGCTGTCACCTGCAGCACCTGGAGGCCCTTTGGAGCCTGCAGGGGCGGAGGCTGGCGCTGGTGCAGCAGCAGTGGGAGGGCGGAGTCAAACACCTGGGCAACACCTTCAGCTCTGACAGGTGAACACAGTGAACACAAGCACCAGTAGAAGGTGACGTCATCAGGCACTGAGCTTCTCTGATGGACCCGTTCACACTGCAGGTCCTGAGGCTCAGTTCGGATGTTTTGCATAAATCCTACTTTTTTGTTGTTGTTGTTGTTTCTAATATAAATGTGATGTCATCAGACTCATGTGATGTCATCAGACCCATGTGATGTCATCAGACTCGTGTGATGTCATCAGACTCGTGTGATGTCATCAGACTCATGCGTGAACAGTCGACGTCCTGAAGTGACGTCACATGCAGCAAGACTGTCATAAATAATCAGATATGAGTCACATGTGGACTAAAAGGTCAGATCTGGGTCAGTTTTAGTGGCAGCGTGAATGGAGTCTTTCATATCTGGACTTTTACATCCTTGAAACGTGACAGACGACACAATGGAGGCGGGACCAGATCCATATTTACTTCATAAACTCAGTCTGATGACGTCACATTTGACAGTAAACCTACATATGTGGATCCAGGAGGCGCTCTCGGGTCCTGTGTCTTGGTTCTTTGACGTGGTTTTTGTTGTCGTCTGTTGTCTTTGTGTCTCAGGAGGCTCATGGCGGATCAGACCCGGAACAGATACTCAGACCTGAACCAAAAGTCCCTCAAACTGGACCAGAAATACGAGTCTGTGATGGATGAGATTCACAACGTCTACAATCAGAGCATCGCCTTCTTCCACAACTCACTGATGGACAAGGTACAGGACTGACCCGGGTCCAGGTCCAGGTACAGGACTGACTCAGGTACAGGTACAGGACTGGCCCTGGTCCAGGTCCAGGTACAGGACTCACCCTGGTCCAGGTACAGGTACAGGACTGACCTGTGTCCAGGAACAGGACTGATCCAGGTCCTGATCAACAGCCCTGACCCAGATCCAGGTCCTGATCCAGGTCTTACTGTGTCTCCTGTTTTTACAGAAGGCGGTTCTGCTCCAACAGTCGAAGGAGTTGAAGGCCCAGAAGGCGGTTCTGGTCCAGGACGTTCGGCAGAATTACACCAACAACAAGAAGCAGCTGGAGGTTCTGGAGACAAAAACACAAAGGCTGATCCAGGAGATGGACCAGGATGTGAAGAAGGCCCAGGACATGCAGGTCAGGACCCAGAACCAGGACCACTTGAGACCATCACAGCATGAACACGTCCACAAACTACCACTAGATTCAGAATCCTGACGACGGTTCTGCCTCTGATCCAGTTTTGTCTTCACTGTCTCTGTCCTCCTCAGAAGTGCGTCTCTGCGTTGTGGACGCTGCTGAGCTCCAGTCGGGCTGAACAGGAACCGGTCGTCCAGGACCTGATCTCATCCAAAGCCGCCGTGACCCGTAGAACCCTCCGGCTCCAGGACCAGCTGACGGAGGCTCGGAACCGAGCCCAGAAGCAGCTGACGGTCCTCAGCGTCCAGAGCGACCGGGCCGCCAGAACACTCAAGGACGTCATCTTACAGGTGGACGCCTCAGAAGCACCCTCAGACTCCACCCCCTGATCCCTGACCCCTGACCTTTGACCTCTGCTCTTTCAGGGTGAGAAGCTGCTTCGTCTTTCAGACATTTGTAAGAATCTGGAGGAGAAACACCAGGAGTTCACAGAAGACGAGGCCGAGACGTACCAACAGGAACCGGTGAGTCCTAAAACCCTGACCCGGATCTGGACCGGGTCCTGGACTGGATCCACACAGCAGATGGTCCAGATCTGAACTGAACTTCATTTATTTGTGATGAAGTTGTTTTAATGAGTTCATAGTTTTTCTGAATAAATGTCTGTTCACATGAATTTGACTCCTTTCATTATTGGATGAAAACTAAATCTCAGCTTTTTCATTCTCTAATTGTTGCTAATTTTCAGTTTCACATCAAATAAAACTGATTCTAGAAACCAATGAGGTGTTTTCAACTGATGTTAAATAACATAAATAGAAAATGATGCTAAACTGTACCCGAACCTTCACCAATGGAAGGAAAACTTAGTTTCTTCAGCGTCTAAATCAGAGGTTTCCTCTTTTTTAAAATGTTTTATTTTTATAGATTTTTACTTAATTCAATGACTTTTCCAGGTTTTCCAGGACTGATGCTGCCTTCATGTGCTATGGGGAGGATGGTAAACACTAGTTCCAAACTCGAAAACGCCCTGTACCGTCATATGTTCCACTGGAGAACTGAGGAGAAATGTTGTTCCATGAGCTGGAGATGAAAATAACCTTTGACCTTTTCAACATGGCGGACAGCAGCGAGGCATTCATCACCAATGATAAAAAAACAAAAAAAAAGCTTAATGTTCTGCTGCTGCTAACTGATGATTTTACACATTTATAACATACACAATTTGAAGAAACAAACAAAAAACAAAATAAATTTCCAAAAAAATGCTGTATCAGCTGAATTAGCATGACCCAAACTGTTTTACCCACGTAGCAGGTCACCATAAACTGTGTCAGCAACAAAAGCACTTGAACACAACACACTTGTAATTTTGGAATTCACAGTTGGAAAGGATCATCTTCCCTGTTGCATCTGAAGGCAGCATTCCTGGTTTATCTTTTCATTCTTTTGTCTGTGTTTTTTGTTTTTTTTTCCTGTGCGTTTCCATTCCCATTTAAAGGTTCCACATAAATAAAGTTCTCATTCTTCCAGGTGGAAGAGGGGCTCCCGGTTCTGCGACGTCTGATTGGCCGGTACAACTCGTCGCTGCAGCTCAGAGAAGCCCTGAGGAAACGGCGAGAGGAGCTGCTGAGGGAGAACCAGCAGCTGAAGGTCCTGCTGCAGCAGCACCTCGACTCCCTGACGGTCAGCGAACGCACCATCGCAGGACGCCACGCTCTGCTCACTGTGAACCCGGCCCCGGTTACCATGACGACCAGGCTGCCTGAACCGAGGCTGCGTCACACGGTGGTGGAGGGTGTTCACGCGTCCAGATACACGACCTGACGACACCAAACACAACCTGGACTCATGCCAGTCCAGGTCCCACATTCAGACCCGGGAGATCCAAAGCGGGTCAGACCAGAACATACGAACATAATAACCTGTAAAGAATGACTAACACAAACCTTTTGGTTTTAGAATGAAAAAAGCAAAATTACATGATGAAAATGTCAACATGTACAAACCGTCCTTTAAAAACTGTCAATAACATGAACCTGAAATGGAAGAAAAATAAGAGTCATTTTAACAATATTCTGCCTTAGTTTATGTTTACACATGTTCATTAGAACGTACGGATCCCAGTGGATCTGCAAATACACAGAACATTTAGAAACAGGCAGAATGTTGGTGTAATTACACTGCTTTTTCTCATGACATTTCTGGTTTTTCATATTTCTTCATGTTATTCACATTTTGTGTGATGGATAGTTTGTACATGTTAATGTTTTCATATAATTTTATACTAAAACAAAGAGAAAAGTTTGGAATTGTCATTATTTCTAGGTTATTATGAGAGTATTTTACTGGTCTGACCCACTTTAGATCATACTGGTCTGAATGTGGAACCTGGACTGGCATGACTTTAACGTCCTTTGTGGTTAATATCTCAGTGGACCAGATTGGACCCTTTGGCTGCCGGTTTTGGTCCACGGGCCGTATGTTTGACAGCCCTGCTGTGACTGATCAGATGTGTTCAGTTAAACAGAATAAAGGGTTCAGAGTAAAGCCCTGTTTGTTTTTTCTAAGGTGTTTTGTCTTTTTTCGTCATAAATTCTCCAGATTCCTGTTGGAATGTCTGAGCTGCTCTGAACTCTGTGGGTGAAAAGTCTGTTCATCAGATTCCATCAACTCGTCGATAAGGGAAAATGTGATTTAATTAAGGGTCATCATTTTAATACATAAGTCTGGCAGGAAGAGAGGATTAGGTCATTCTCATCTTTATGGAAGGCAGAAACTAAGGAGGCGCTGCTCCCTTGTTGTGAACTTGTCATATGTCAAACTTGTTTAACTAAGCTTGTGTCCATTAATTATGAGTGAGAGACTTTCTGTTTGTTTTAAAAATACCATTGAAGTCACTGCTCAAATACTGCATAGGGAAACTAAGTTGCATGGGTGGAGTTGGCTGATGTCCGATCAATTGGTAGTTCACCTACTACGGACAGGTGTAAACTTATGAAAAACTTGGAAATTCTTCTATTAGACAGCAGGGGTCAGACTGGTCAAGCACGGGATTTGTCTCAATATTCTTACATGTACAAATACAATGCTTCATCGAACTGAGCTGATTTTTTGTGTTTGCTTCTCATCTGTGAGTCCAGTGCTAACCTTGCCATGACATCGTCCATGTTTGGTAAATGATCAGATCAGATTAAAGATCATCCAAACTAAAACTGGCACCCCAAAAAAAAAAAAAAAAAAAACATGTTTAAAAACCAAGACAACTCGGTAAAACTCAGCTGAACAAGTGAACCTGAACTACACACGATCAAGTCAAATCATCTCAGGGTTGTTTTTTTTGGTAAAACGACACAAAAGTATAAAAACAAATGTGCCATCAGATATTGAATAGTTGTATTTCACAATAATTTTTTATTTTGAATAGTTGTATTTCATAATTTGAATTTTTTTTAATAGTTGTATTTTGTAAATTTTTTTTTTTTTTAATAGTTCACTTTTTACACAGAGGCGCAGCCACCTGATCATCACATGATGTCCAGCGTGATGCATGATTGGGTAGAAAGCTGGATCAAGTGGCTCGGTACTCCACTGGTTCTGGCCAAGATGTCTGTGCTATATTGAAATATTTTTTTATATTGAATTTGAAGCACATTGTATTTGAGAATATTGAATGAAAAAAACTTTTTATTTTTAAATAATTGAATTCAGATGATGAAACTGTGCAAAAAGTAAACTATTATTAAAAATTTGACTATAAAAAAATTCTGTGAAATTCAACTATTAAATCAGTCAACTATAAAAAATTCAAATTACAAAATACAACTATTTAAGAAAACTACAAAAACATTTAAATTACAAAATACTACTATTCAAAAAAATTCCTGCGAAATACAACTAGTCAGTACCTGATGGCACACATTTGTTTCCACACTAAAGCCACATCCCTTAAAATAAAACTGAACGTCTGCACATGTTCAAACTCAAGTGAAAAAACCTCGATGTGTTATTTATGAGAAACAACCACGAGCCTCTGTACATTTACACCATTTAATAGTTATTATAGACATTTTATATACATTTCAACAGTTGTATTTTGCTATTTGTGGTACAATCTTTAAAATCTGCTGTTTCATAGTTTGTAAATCAAAAAAAAAAAAACCTTACAAAACTCATCAAAACTCGCAAACTGATCGAACTCTTTTTTTCCATTTTTCGGAAGACTAGAAAAAATACTTTATTGTATTAATCATGCATTACACAAACAAAAAAGTCTTTAGTTACACAGTAAGTCGTAGCGCGGTGGAAAAGAAAACGGAGTGAAAGGAAAACGAGTCTGGAGGCGTCGAAATCCCTTCAGTTAAAACGTTAAAACAAAGAAACGTGGAATAAAACTCCAATCGGCTAAAAACCATCAGATGTAAAACCTGGACCAGGAGGAAGAGGAGGAGTTAGACGCAGCGGTGCATTCAGGTGCTCTTACGAACATGAAACTTGCTTTTAGTTGAATTCCTGATTTTTTTTTTTTTTTTTTTAAACACAGACAGCGTGTAGATCTAAAACGCACCACAGACATTAAAATGACTTGCCTGTTAATGATGCGTTCAGGTGTCTTCCAACCACCACAGCTCATCGTCGTCCCAGATGCCGCAGAGAGGGTGTAGTTTAGTTGCCATGGAGATGTACGGAGACTGACAATGGTTGTACTTACGACTTAATGCTAATCAATTGATCATAATTACAAATTATGTGTGACCGATTTTCTTAATGTTTGAGAAAATGTCTGAGAAATAAGAGAAAACAAGTCACATTTACTCATAAATATTTGATAAATTGTAATTATGAGGTAGAAACAATGTATGTGATGGTCTGAGTTTTTTCTGTATATTGTCAGAATTCATTAGTAATGCAGTTACTAGCGACACAAACTGCGCTGAAATAAAATCCAAATGGTGCCGATTTTTAACTATCGCTGGTTTCAACAGATTGACAGTGAACGCCACAGTTTTCTGATTAAATGTCGCCCCCTGCTGGTCATAGCAGTCATGTAAACCTGAGCCCTGACATCAGAGGGCACCTGAACGCACCATCTCCTCTCCTCCTCTTTTAGTCTGAGCTCCATCTGTTACCATGTGAACGGTCATGTGACAGGAAGTAGATGGGCGGGGCAGTGAGTGATGTGATGGCAGGACGGGACTGAGGACGCAGAGTCGTCCATTTATAAAAAGGATATAAAAACTAGATTTATTTTACACAAACGAACAAACAAACAAAAGGTCTGAATCTGAATCGTCTGTGGCTGAAACGCAGGGCCCTGATTGGCCCACCAGGGGCTGAGGTGGGGTCAGAACGAACCAATCACGTCAGAGATAAACGGCGGCAGAAACAGGAGACGTGGCGATGAACTCGATCCGGACGTGAAATAACTGCATCTGTTTCTGAAGCTTTAGATCAGACTGAACGATTAAATAAAGAACACAGCAGAGTTTGAGCCCGTCTCCTGTTTCTGAAACGTTCAAGGAAAAACCCCAGAATGCTTTTCTACAAACTGGCCTGAGGCCACGCGGGGAGCGGGTCATGTGACCATGGTTTAGGCTGAATTAGGTTCAATATAAACAGTGATGTGACGTAGATTTAAAGGACCGGGACCAGGACCCAGACCAGAACCAGGACTGGAACCAGGGCTGGGACCGGAACAAGAACCAGGACCAGTTTCAAGACCAGGACCAGGACCAAGACCAGGACCAGAACCAGGACCAATTAGGACCAGGACCTGGATCAGGAGAAGGATCAGGGCCAGGACCAAGTCTAAGACCAGGACCAGAACTAGAAACAGGATGAGGACGAACTCCAGATCCAGGACTGGAACCAGAACCAGGACTGGATCCAGATCCAGGATCAAGATCAGGACCAAGACCAGGACCAACTGAGACCAGGACCAGATCCAGGAATCTCTTTCAGTGGATTAAAGGTCATAGGTCATGACATCATGGGGGGTGGGGGGGTGTCTGTCCTGTTTTATTGATAACGCGTCGGTTCTGATCATCTGATGATCAGTAATGAAGGTGAAGAGGGAAGAACATAGGTTTCCTGAAATCAGCTCCTCGTGAACCCTTTAGTCAGGTCTGTTTCAGACTGAACCGTCTGTGACGCTGCTGTCACTCCACGTCTGAGTCGGAGAACGGGAGTAGAACCCACATCCTCGCCGACGTCGCTGTGAATTCTGGGGGGTTTTCCGTTCCGTGCTCTGTAGTGTTGACTCGGGGTCAGGGGTCATGTAGTGTCGTCCGTCACAGATCAGCTGAGCGGCGTTTACAACATTCGCACGACATGTTCTGGTTCGCGAACGTCCGTGCGTCTGTCTGCAGTCAGTTGGAGGGAGGCGTGAAGCTCCGCCCCCTGGTGTGGCGTGGTGTTAACGTGGGGTTGATGCGCGTCCTCGTCGTCTCAGACCCTGAACACACCTGAGTCTGGTTTATACAGACCTGCCCCTCTCTCTCTCTCTCTCTCTCTCTCTCTCTCTCTCTCTCTCTCTCTGCATCTGTCTGTGTCTATCGCCCCGCAGTTGTCTCTTCTTCTTCTTCGGTGGTTTTAGACGTAGACCCTGGCGAGGGCGTCGGCTCCGGCTGAGGCGATGTAGGCCTTGGAGGGGTGGAAGGCCACATCGTAGATGGCCTCCTCGCTCTTCTTGCGGTGAGCCGTGATCTCCTGGACACAGGTTTTACTGTCCAGGTTCCACAGACGCAGAGAGCAGTCGTGACCTGAGGACGGACGCCATCAGTATCGGTTATTGATCAGGTATCGATCCAATCAGCAGTTTAACAGGGATGGATAATGTCTATCAAATGTGCTACAGAAATAAAATCATACTTATTTACAAACTAACGGGTTTAAATGACTTTGTTCATCAGCGTCTGATATAAACTAATTTATTCTGTTTTAGATAAAATCAGGTTAAAAAGTGAAAAACACTGATTTAATATGAAATGGTATTTTTCTTTTCCTCTTGTCCATGTCATTAGCCTAATAGCATATTTCATATACAAATGAACAAAAGTCTGTGGACACGTTGAATTCAGGTGTTTCTTTTCTAACAGGGTCTGGGATAAAAACAATAAGGACTAATG
>JAPQRP010000017.1:26780527-26794121 GCA_037367295.1 Apogon hyalosoma
CCTGTGATGATCATTAGAGGACACACCTTGGATGAACATGTCCCCATGGGGACATTATTTTCAGTCTTTTCTAGGGGGACCATCATTTTTGTCCAGGCCTGTTTCATAAGTCTGTTTTTTAAAATAATTCTGTTGGACCACAATTCAAAAGCAATGTCTGATTTTTTTTAATTGGTTAATTTTCATGGAATTTTTATTTATTATTACTTTTGTCAGATTCAAGATTATGGGTTTTTCTTTCATTAACGGAGGGATACCAACAATTTTGTCCGTGTGTGTATACATAAGAGAACTAGTGCAGGACGTGATGAGCTTCATCTTACCTAATTGAAGGCAGCATGGTTTGCTGAAAAGTTTGTGCAAAAACAGGCAGAAGTCTCTTCAGATAGATGGGAGCCATCTCTGGGTCTCCTTTGGGCTCGGTTCCCTCCTCCTCCTCTTTATTCACATCTTTCTTCTTCTTATCATCTCCTTTGTTCACAGGACACATCCAGTCACCTGAAACGCAGAGACATCTATGAACTCCTTCACAGCTGCACAGACTGGCCCCACCCACTCACATAAAGCGACACCATGGTGCGTTCACTGACCAGGTGACTGCAGGATGGCCACCACCTCGCTGTGTCCTCTCTCTCTGGCTTTGTCCAGAGGGGTTTTCCCGTCCTCATCCCGCAGGTCGGGGTTGGCTCCGTGACGCAAAAGAGTCTGAACACAGTGGCCATGGGAACAGGAGAGTCAGCAGCCAATTTGACCATTCACTTCTTTACATTAATTTGGTTTTGTTCCATCTTTTTCACTGAGTCTTGACACAACAGTTCAACACTGACTCAGAACCCAACATGTGACCGAGTCTGAAATACAAACTATGTTCTACCTTTGCTACTTGTGGGCGTCCGAAACAAGCAGCGTAGTGCAGTGAGGATGACCTCTGACCTCTGTTTACATCCGCCCCCCTCTCACACAGAAACTCCACCTGAAACAACCAACCACTGATTGACAATCTGTGCCTGAAATGTGAACCAAACAGCTGTCGTTCTTAAAAAAGTAAAATGAAGAATGGAACAAGTGGCTCTTCATTACCATTTCCTGTGTGCCGAAAGCTGAAGCCCAGTTGAGCAGCGTTTGTCCTACATCGTCCATGAAATTCACCTCAAAGGCTGTGTAGGGAGAAGAAGGAACAAATCAATATTCAAAGACAGGACAGAGACAGACACCTGAACACTGAAGCCCTTGTACTGGTAGTATTTAACCCTTTACGGACTAACACTGTAACAGGCCTAGACTTCTTTATGTTGTTTTTGCAATAAAAGTGTCAGAAAATGTCTTTTTTGCCAATTCTTCTGCACCTTTATTCAGGAAGAACTTAACTTTCAATATCTGGCCATTAATTATCAATATTATATGGAATGAATTCTTAAAACATTGTGTTATAGTAAAAACTAAAAACTGACTTGAATTTTAGGTATATTTATGGTGAAAAACAACTGTAAATGAGCATAATAAAATTACATGAGATTATACAAATAAACTTTCAACTATTTTCCATATGCTCAAACATGTTTGTTAGTCTAGATCATTCTGTGTCCATGTTCCAGCGTCTTAATTTTAGTTATTTCTAGTCATTGTAAGCCTGTGTGATAGTCTCTGTCCACTTTGTCTAGTTGTACACAGAGCCCCTCATTTCACTGACAAAAACATCCATGATCTGCTTCTTTTTCAGACAGTACATCCGTTTCTGCCCTGGCTAGCTCTCTGCATTTATACATATATGTATTCTTACATTTATATAATATTTACAGCTAAATTACAATGATCAATGAACTATACAAACCAGAAAAATATAGATAACAGCAAAAAAAAAAAAACACAACACAGCAAAATGTGACAAAAACACAGTAAAATACACTAGTAGAACACTCCAAAACAGCCCTATCACTATTATTTACAAGAATTCACTGCAAATTCTATCATAATGTGTTACGTAGCTATAGAAACCTAACGATCTCAGCTTTCAGATGCTGTTTGAATTTTCTCAATAGCAGTTGCAGTAATGTGAAGGACGGTATGTAAAATCATATCGCCGTAGATACAATCGTCTAAGAGTGTTCATGTGGTAGTGGTGCGGTACCTCCGGTGTCGATGGCGTCGATCAGAGCGTCGGTGTCCTTGCTGCGGATACAGTCAATGAGCTGTCGGTGCGATCTCTCTCCTGAACTATCCAGGCGTCGCAAGCCGGGGATTCGGCTCGTCGACCCCGCTGTGGATTTGGGCAGTGCCTTCCGGCCCTCGAACAAGAGCACGAGCAGTAGGTCCACTAGCCGCATGGTGTCCAACACGCAGCGTTCATCTCCGCCCAGGGCAGACTCCATGGAGTCAGGGAGCGCTGATCGCAGCAGGTCCTGGACCAGAGGAGGAGAGGTTAACCACCGAACCATCACTTACATTTCACTACCAATGGACTTTGTGTGTGTTGACCTACATGCGTGACCAGCGGCGACCCTCTGCACAGCGTGGACAGCAGGCTAACGATGGTCGACACTTGGTTGCTCAGTTTGGAGTCGGGGGCTGAGGGAGCAGCACCTGTTGAGGTCCGGCCTGGTTTACAGGAGGAGGCGGGGCCTGATGCTGTGCCACCGGCGGCCGCCATGCGGGACAGCAGCTCCTCTGTCAGGCCATGTTTGGCTAAAGGGGCGGGGTCAACACCACGACGGGTGAACCGGTCGGCCAATGAAGCGAAGCAGCGCAAAGCACCATCTGAAACCTGGAGGATGGGGACTGGTCAGTCACACAGAGGATGCAGAAAAACGCCCTAAAGGTTCTGAACTCCATTGATCAGGGGTCACCAACCCTGGTCCTCGAGAACTGCTATCCTGCATGTTTTAGACATTTCACTCTTCCAGCACACCTGACGGGTTGTTATCAGGCTTCTGCAGAGCTTGATGATAGGCTTATCATTTGAATCAGGTGTGCTAGAAGAGGGAAACATCTAAAACATGCAGAATAGCGGCTCTGGAGGACCAGGGTTGGTGACCCCTGCCGTAGATACTGTTTTATTTCTCAGCCTGGTCCACACTGATAGAGTTTAGCCTCCAGGGACATTTTATTTGAGGGGACAATGTGAAGTGTTAAACTTTAACGATGCTGTTTGGTGAAGTGTGTTGAGGTGAGGTTTATTTTTCTGACCTTTCACACAATGACTAAAACCATCAGCCAGTCGTGTTGTGTAGAATGGACATCACTTCACATCAACACTGGATGTGTGCTATAACACCCTCTAAAATTCAGATTTTTTTTTAAAGTCCACTCCAGCATGTCTATCCCTAACCACCATCTGGCCCAGACAGAGAGATGTTTTATAAAGTAAAGGTCAAATGGATGTTTTCTCTTTCTTAAATGAAGTTAAAAATATATAAATATAGGAAAGTAAAGCTTATTAGTATGGACGAGGCCTCTGTTAGGCCAGTATGTATCAGTCAGCTGACCGTGATTCTGCTGATTCATGCCGTGTCTTTAATCTACATTTTGCACTGTTTCTATTTTTCCCCACAGACCGTCCTAGAAACATTCTCATCCTGATGAAACAGCAGAAAACATGGATGATTCAACAAGAAGCATCTCTCAGCCTCACTTCTAGAAACGGGTTGCAGATTAGTTAGGACACAAAAAGCATCAAACAAAATACGGTCGGATAAACATGTCACAAGTTTTCAAAGTTCCCTCAAACGTCCACATTACTAAGCAGCTGTGGCTGAGTGGTGCATTCACTGTCACCTGGTGGTCTTCATGTTTGAGTAGGCTGGACAGGGACTCGACACAGGTCTCTAGAGACGAGTCCTGAGGCTCCATCTTACTGCAAAGGCGGGAGACGACGGCCATGGCTGAGTGCAGAGTGTCTTTGTGGACCAGGTGACCGCTGTCTCTGATGAAACTCAGCACACAGTTCAGACCGCCGGCCTCAAACACAGCACCGGACTCCCTGGTACAGATCAGCTCCAGCACCTGGGAAATAAACAGCAGTGGGTTAAAACTGAACTGTACGACTAAAAAAACCTGTAAAAAAAACAAACAAAACTATATATATATATATATAAAAAATAGGACAAAAGGGAAAGAAACCAAAGAAAAAAATGGTGCTGCTAAATCACAATAAACACAATAATATATTAATTTAACAGCATACTTTAAAATATGAGTTTGTTGCAAATGTAACACCATAATAAATAAAAGTATTATTTTAAAAATGTCTGAAACTTGCTGCTTTATGTCTTTGCTTTTCTATTTAACAACTGCAAGAAAAAAAAAAGTGTTCTTGAACACAAAGCTACATTTGGAAAATGATGATTTTCTTAATGTAGTTAAACTCAAAAACCACAGGCTCAAACAGCACCTGACAATGTAAAAATAGATAAAGAGTGTTGGTTCATGTTGTATCAGCAGATCAGAGCCCAAACATAAGGCAAAATAACAAATAAAGAAAATATTGAGAACTTTTAGCAGCACATGGTTCTGGATGTGGTGCCTGAAGTCTGGTTAAAAACAGACAAATAGGAGGACGAGCCCCGATATCAACCTCACAGAAGACAAAAGCCACGCACTAACAAACATCTCACTGCTGTTCTGATCCAGTTCTGATCCATTTCTGACCCGGATCGTTCACTGACTGCGTCTCTGTAGATGTGAATAATGAACTGACCTTGACACACTGCTCAGCCAGGTCTCGGCTTGTCCTGTTGTTGAGCTCCACCACCACCAGCCGGTTACACAGCGCTTTGATGGCCCCGTCCACTCCCACAATCCTCCGGGTGCACTCGGCTGACACGTCCAGGTAGTAGGTGATGGCTCGGGCTGTGACCTCCAGCACATTGTCCGGGGCGCTTTCATCCAGAAAGATCTTACAGAGGGCCGGGAGAAAAGTCCGAGGAGGACACCTGGACCGAGAGGACAGTCAGTACTTTGAAAACCCCGGACTAAAACTACATCCAAACTCAAAGCACAGTTGGACAGTTCCTCAATAAATAAAAATGAATGAAGCTCACGTCTCGAAGCAGCGGTCAACGTTGTCGGACATGAGCAGCAGCATACAGAGCTGCTCCAGAGCGATGAGCTGCATGTCCCGTTCATCGCCCTGACCCATCTGCAGCCACTCCAGCAGGGTGTCTGGGTCCACGTCCGCCATGATGGCTAGCCTAAAGGGTCAAAGGTCACAACCATGACATTCACACAACCAGCAACACAAGCAGTTACGTAAAAAAAAGCTTTGTAGCAGGTCATGCATCTGATAAAAACAAGGTTCTGCAGGTTTCATCAGCCAAATGGAAGGTAACTAAAGACCAGTTTCACATCATACACAGGCAAAAAAAGTACATATGGCACAAATTAAAACTTCTAACTGTACATGAAACACTCAAACTGATTTTTTGCCGTTCTTTTATTTGTATCACAGACTGGACCAGAGAGATCTCTGAGGAAACCCAGGTTCGGAAGCAGATCTGCTGAGGCCATGATGAGTTACTGAGGCTCATCTCACAGACTTTGGTCATGTGACCGCTCACCTGGATCCCCGTTGGCTGCCTGGTCTGGCTCAGCGCCCAATCACTGCTCACAGTCCTGTCGCTTTTTGGGACTCATCCAACCAACCGGACAGAGGGAGAGACAGAACGTGGACGAGGAAGCACTTGCTAACTCTCACAGGGGATTCTGGGACATGTAGTTGTCTTCAGCTGCAGATATGACGACACAAAAAAGAGAGCCAAGTTAACCGATCAACATCAGAGAGGACAACTGGTCTCATCAGCTACTCGCTGGTATTTCAGAAGTCAAAAAGAGAAGAATCACAGAGCAAACAGTAATAAGATGAAGAGTAGGAACCATAACATCTGAAGGGGAATGAAAATGGTCTTTGGGGCCTTTAATAAGATGCTTTCACTCAATACAACACAGAAATGTCAGAAATCTGGTGTGACAGGTCAGCTACAGCTGCCAGCATCCATTTGTCCTGAACACTGTCTGTGACAGAAAAATGTCAACACAAACACCTCAACTAAATCTAAATCAGACATCAGAGGACCCTGACTGTAGACAACAGCTGCTTTATCTTCTGTTACTGACTTATCTAAGATTCAATCAATCATACACACAGAGGCACCAGAGGAAGATGTCGTTTTAACCCAGTAAGACTTAAATAAACTCTATGTACTATTCTAAAACCATACCATTGTTTGTCTCCTAAAAGTCTGGCCTTAAATGATTAAATGAATAATACAATGGAATCATCAACATTCTCTGAAGCGTGTATTTCTCAACCAGAAACCAGTTTTAAAACAATAAAAAACAGGCGAATGTACCTGGAAAGACAGGAAATCAGCAGCCTGTTCCTCTAAAGTTTTGTTAACCCAGTTTAACTGACATGAGCGGGTCGGGGTAAACCAGGCTTCATACATAACAGCAAACAGTTTGAATTTCCCACTGTGCAGCAGAGTGCAGCATTGCATCCTGGGAGTTTGTCAGGAATGGGATAAGTTGATTAGGACCTAATTTGAACACTGTCTGTCTGTACTGTCAGTCAGTCTGTGCTGTTTAGACAGATCCTCTTATCAACAGATTAATCATCACAACTTGCCAGAGAGCGTCCGACTCACTCACCCCTCGCCCTCAGCCCCACCCCCCGTCGGCCTGGTCGTCACTCAGTCGGTCACAGGTTTTAGCTTTCACCCCCTTTAACCCTTCGTGGTGTCCTGTGTCCACTTTCTAAGTCCAGATTGAGGTCAACCTCCAGGAGAGACAAGGAAATAACACGACCCAACCAGACACACAAGTGAGTTCACTGAACAGCAACATCAGTCAGAACCTGGACAGACCAGGTAGCGTTCTGGTGGAGCCAACAGCCATCTTTGAGAACGTTATCCCTCCATTCAGAATTAGGTCTACAAGTTAAATCCACAACCAAACCATGTGAACATTTCAACGTCATAAAATGGACTCGGCTGTGATGTGTCTGATCAGTGACACTAAGCTCCATTTGACCCATAAAGAACGTATCGACCACATAAGTGAATTATCTACAGATGCATCAGATCTAGAGTAAACTCACAACTAGTCTGTTTGTTTACATCTCTTGTGATGGAATTACTGAGCAGCAGCCTAATCCATTAGAATATAAACACAAAAAAAAAAATTGTACAAAATGAGCTCTGACAACTTGTGATTTTGGTAAAAATTCAACCCGAGTCCTTCAATGTGACCTTTTGATTTTCTGTTCTTTAACTATTTCTAGACTGTGTTTCAACATCACATTCTTCATTTGTAGTTTACTGGATTCCTGTTGTCTTTAAACACAGTTGCATTTGTGTGTACGCCCACATTAGAGACAAATGAGTATGTTTTGGTTGACAGAAGACATTTAGTGTACATTTACAACTGTCTACATGTAATATTCTTAAGTTACATGTAACAGGTACTTAGTTTATTGTCTTATGTTTAATGTTCTATTCAATCTTCTGATTCAAGCCAGTGTTAAAGTTTTAAGATGTAAAAACCCATAATGTTTTCACGCTATTGTAACTGATAATAGCTGTGAAATGTCAATGATATTTTCTGAGACATTGTAACAAAATTAAAATCTCTTTATGGAATTACTTGTGTGAAAGTGCACATTTTGTCTCAAGGAGCTAAATGCCACTGTTAGTCTGTGTCTGGAAGACTTAACACTTTAATATTTTTCACTAGAATGAGTTGAAATTTGTCCTGAACATCCAATAAAAACTAAACACTAACCCCTTTGTTTTACAGAGCTCCTACTAAAAACACGAGTAATTCTTCAGCCAAAAAAAGAATCTTTCATTTTCAAAATGTGACATCTTTCCACTGTGTTTTGGCCAAATGTGGACCGTCTCATGTAATAAAAATCTGTTGACAGTACTTGTTCGAACACACCAACAAGAACACCTTCCCTGCCCTGCCTGGGGTTTTTGGGGTTTTTTTTGATAATTTGGGTAAATTCATCCATTCTCAGATAAATAAATTTACCTGAATTACAGGATGTTTTGATTCTTGATGCAGACTTGGAAAAACACAGTAAATACAAAAGAAACAGAGGTACCAAACACTGTTGAACATCTCTGAGGGTTAAGAATTAAATCATCCATTCTCCAAAGGGTGGGTCACAGGTCACTTTGTTTAGGGCTCCGTGATATGATTAGATTTCAAGTATTTAAAAAAAAAACTTTCAAGAACAGGGAGTGCAAAAATTAAAGCCCATGAAAGTCATCACTCTTGTCTGGTTGCATCTTTTCCACCATTTTCATTCTGTAATATGTTTTACTTCATTTTTAGCGTTTTTCTCCCATAGTATCTTTAATGCCTTATTGTTCTTGCCATGTCTTTCACGTTGTTTCCTCTTCTTTTGTGTCAATTTAGTGTCTTTATATCTTGCAACCCACAAATAACTTTGGTTTCTTCAACTTTCACTCTCAACACATCATCAGACGTTACTTTGAAAAGTAGTTATATGATATGTTAACCACCAGAACGGACTTGTATGAGCATTTATGTCATGCCGAGATTTCTGGGCTTATCATCCAGCCCTAAAGTGCCTAAAATCGACAAAGATGAAAAGTCTTTAACTACAGAGATCACTGTGATGAAGATACTGAAGGGGCTTTTAGGCCTGATAAAGCCCCACATTAATCAACCAGTACCCAGCATATAAACCCTCCACCAGACTCTGTGGTTTTATTTCCATACGGTCCAGCTCCAGAAGAACAAAATGCCTTTGTGTGGGACTGACTTCAGACTTAAACATTGTTGTTAGAGACTCCTTGTTAGGGGATAATTACATGTTCAGTCATGACTAAGCTAGCCGTGTGTCCCCGAGTTTCATCACCTTCCCCGGCATAAGAAGCCTAATTATTTCATCAGACACACACCAGTATAAGAGGATATAACAGGGACGTGATGCTGGCAAAGTTAAGCCGTCCAGCTCGCTGTCCAGCTGGGTACGAACCGTTCAAGGCCGAGTCACACACAGCTACTGCCCGTTAGCTTCACCTGCTAACGGAAGACTGCGGTATCAGTACGCTGCAACACAGAACATCAGCCAGAAATGTCCGCAAACCCCTGACGAGGATCCAGACATTGTGAAATAAGGTCGTGTTTTGTTTGTTATCGAAACCGAGTTATTCAGAAGCAACAAACTCCAGCAGTCTGGCTAATGTTACCCGGTTAGCCATCATTAGCACCACGCTAGCCCATCTACTGCTACCGAAGTAACACTCACAAGATAAAACCACCTTTTAAACGTCGGTTTGTAGGTTTAACTGGACTTAAGACACGAACCTCACTTATTTATTTTATATTCTGTTGTTAAAACTGTTGAAAGTGTACGGCGGCTAAGCTAAAAGAAGTCGCGGCCTCCGACCCCAAACAAAAGCCGCGAGGCTCGAGTTCCGGGAGAGCCGAGAGGCCGCGACGCATCCGCGGTACACACACCACCAGCGGCACCGGCTCCAGCTGGGGCTTCGGCTTACCTGCGGGGATGAAGAAGCGTTCGCCGTTTCTTCTTTTCGGCACAGACACTAAACAGATGTATGGATGGCGATGCTGTAGGTCCAACTTAAGGGTGAATGGTGCTGCTTATCGCCGATGACGGGGTTTAAATCAAGGCGTTCCCATCTCGTCTGTTCGGGGCTAAAAAGGTCAGAGTGGACGGCGAGGCGCTGAACACAACACACTGAAATGGAGAGCGGAGCCGACTGCGCATGGGCCGTTCAGGGCCGCCCCAAAGCTCGGAAACGCAAAACACGTCTTGGTTCAAATAAAAAATACTCCAAACGCCACACTGAAAGAAATACAAAGACAAAGCAGTTTGATTCAGGTTTGGTATAAGATCACCTCTACTGAAATTAATATTATACTGCATATCATTTGGGTAAAACAGTTTTTGTCTTGTAATCAGAATTATTGTTATTATTATATTATATTATATTATATTATATTATATTATATTATATTATATTAGATTAGATGAGATATAATTTTATTGATTCCTTGGTTAGAGCACTCAAGGAAATACAGGTTCCAGCAGCAGCTCAACATCATATTTATGTACAGGACAGAGTTAGCACAGGGAGCTATAAGAAAAATGAGAAGAAAATCAATAATAACAATAATTACAGAAACAGAAGTAAGCAGGAAATTCCACTTAAGAAGTCCAAATAGTGATAAACAACATGAGATTTAGTTTTAGATTACCTTGTTTTTCATTGTCTAAAAAAATACTATAAAATCAAAGTAAAAAAAAACAAAAAAACAGAGCACCTCTAATAATAAACAGTAAAATAAATAGAAGTAAAAAATGGAATTGTAAAATAAGTAAAATAAATACACGATAAAAGAAATAATAATGCACACTACTCACACATACTAACCACAACAACAACAGTAACAAACAAACAACAACAACAACAATAATATCATAATGTAATTGGAACGTCGTACAATAATATCAGTAGTAACAGTGATAATAACAGTAGCAATACTAACAATTATAAAAGCAGGTAATAAGAACAGTAATAATGATAAGAATAATAATAACACTAATAATAGTAATACTATGATTACAGTCTAAAATTTTGAAATAAATAATTCTTCAGCTTCTTTAAATATAGGCTTTCCTTACTATACCTACAAAACAAAAATGTAATAACTCAGATTAAACTGAAATGAACAACCAAACTGAAAGACTCAGTCAAATCTAATGACATGACCATAATTAAAACTACAAGTCCTCTACATGAACTGTTAAAGGACAAAGGGTATGATGGCTTCTGTTGGATGCGGTGCAGGGTTTTTGGTTGTTTTTTTGGGTTTTTTTTTCTGTTTTACATCTGTTTGGAGTCACTCATGGCATTTACATTTACGACAGTCCTGAAGGCAGCATGTGGACCTGACAGAGCAGACACCAGGAGGCGCTGCAGCTCACGAAGTTTACAGACCATTTCACAACTGTGAACAGGCCACATGGAGGGGGTTCCAGCCTTCTGCAGTGAAAATGGATGCACAAGAGCTGTCCCTCTGATTGATTTTACATCTGAAGCTTCGTCGTCACCAACTGGATGAGTATGAGTCCATCTGTGTTACACACTGACACAGTTATACTCACAAACACCAGCACATGGAGTAAAAAACACATTTCTACACACTGTATTTCAGAGGTGTGGTTCCAAATACTACATTTATCCATTTCAGAACAGTTTCCAGCTACTCCATACATTTTAACACAACTATGTGCATTTAATATTTCTCTAATTTTTTAAAAATAGGATTCAGTTTTTATTTACTGTCCTGTGTAAAAGTCTTTTTCTATCTTTATCTTTGTTGTTTTTTCAGTGTTAAATGTTCAGACATGTTTATTTCACATTCTATTTTCTTCAAATACAAGAAGAAAATACAGGAAATATGTGCACAACCTTAAAAGACACAAAAAATGGAACTAAATCTGCTGTAAAGGTTAAAGTCACTATTTAGTGTGACCTTTGACCCTGTGACAAGAAGCAGCACAATTAGAAACATCTGACATGTTATCAATCAAACCAGGTTATTTTATTTGTTTTGTTGATTATTTTATTCATTTTGATCAATTTGTTGATTATTTTGGTCATCTTTTACTCATTGTGTTGATTATTTTATTAATTATTTTTGATTAATTCATTGTTCATTTTGTTTTGTGTTTTGTTTGTTTATTGTGTTGCTTATGCTGTTAATATTGCTTCATTTTTTTTGATTATGCCGTTTATTTTATTTATTTATTTATTTTTGTTCATTTTGTTGATTTTTCAGTTCATTTTTGCTTCATGTTTATTATTGCTGGTTTAAAACATCAGTAAATTAATGCCATAAATCTCATATTGTCTGAACAAAAGGATTAAAGACATACTAAGTCAAAGGGAGGTCACACTAAATACTAAATAATTTTTACCCTCAAACTTTAGTTTTTCTTGCTGTTCATACTTCAGATGTATCAGATTGGATTTAATTACAGAGACAAATGCATATGTGGACATTAGAACTTTACTGAAGCAATAAACAGAATGATGGACTTTTACACTTTACTGTATTTGAGGGGAATCATAACAATGTGAAAATAAAGTAATGTAATAATGTAGTCGACATGGGATTAACTGCCAATTTCTTCCGATATAAAATTAATGTGTATGACTTCTGCCAGTGATGTTCATCCTTAGATGTTACTTGATGTTGCATCTTTTTTCGACCCTCTGGGATGTTTCCTGTCATAGAGGGATTTACAAGATATTCCTGGGCTGTTCAGCATTTCTGACTTTGTGCCAGTCACTGTTTTGGCTGATATGAAACTAAAACAACCAAACCCATGAATAAACAAGAGAACAGCTGGAAAATAGATGAACACTGGGCTCAACACAGGCATGAAAGGGTTAAAGAGGTTGTTAAACATTTATTTAAAAACTAATTCTATTCAGTTTGGATATTGAGTTATTAAAAAAAAAAAGGTCTTTTCTTCAATTTCTCTTTCAGATAACAACCATAAAATTAGAAACAAAAACACATTCAGAACAAAGACAAGAAGTAATAGATTTACATTTTTCTAAAAGAAAAAAAAAAAAAAAGATTGTATCTGACATTTTATAAACAAATTAAACAATAAATGTAAAACTGATGAAATATACAGTTAGATCCTCCAAGAGCAGCTGCAGACATGTTCTGTACAGAGCAGAACAGACATTCAACAACAACTGACCCGTAAGTTACAGGAACTACCAGAAAACAAGCTCTGTTTTCTCCAGATAACAAAATAATTTGTTTTGTTATCACAAGAAAACGAATCAAGTCATTATCTTGAGAAAACAAACTTTATTATCTTAAGATGTCATAAAATAACCATAAATATGTAAATCCACGGCCGTTCTCTGTTTCTGTAGAAATAGACGGACTTGGGTTGAAATAACATGAACAGATTTACAGGTTTTTGTTCAGTTTAATATTCTGGATTTAGTTTTATAGAAAAAAGTTCATTTAAATGTTTTACTAATAATTTAATTAAATGAGACATAAAATGGAAAAAAAAACACAAGTACAAAACGTTGAACTTGAATTTAAGTTTGTTAAACCTACTTTATTTACACGTTGTGTTTTATAATGAATGTTGTGTCGACTCGATGTTGTGTTAATGCAGACTCAGATCATATGAAACACTGAACATATTCAGGATTGGTCCTATTTTGACATGAATATTTGTGTAATATTATAGATGAAGGTTCAGTAAAAGTCTGAGATGTTTCCAAACTAAATGATGGACTGATGTGAAGTAAAGTGAACATGTGGTCAAAGTGGGCGGAGCTTTGTGTGTTTCTCCTTTGGTCTTTTTCTCAGTCGTTCCACAAACAACACAAACCAGTGTCAGTGAATTGATCTGAATGTGATTGTGGTTTTGTGTTTGTGCTTCACGGTGACCCAGATTTTCTGAAGCTGGTTCAGATTCCAACCGACATGGAGAAAGCTTCCCCTGAATCAGCTGACAGAAGCAGAGGATTGTGGGAAAGGCCAGTGCAGACACAGTAAA
>JAPQRP010000017.1:26807113-26820301 GCA_037367295.1 Apogon hyalosoma
GGTAACTACAGAGCCTCTGAACGTCCAAATATGGTCATATCTGATGACCATGAACAGATGTAGAACTGTATTTACACCAGTTATTGACATGGATTGATAGGATTAGTGGATCAGCAAGTGTTAAACAGTTGCATCAGTAGGTGGTTTTGGTCGACGGTGGATGTTTGAGTCTTTGTGGGTTAACCCTCATATGGTTCTGCGTAGGCGTCCTGGTTATGTCTCTGAACTTCTCCTGTCTCATCTTCTAACCTCCTGTAAGCCTCTTTCTGACTCTGCAGCACAAAATCACGCAGTGCGTGGACTTAGACTCAGACATGCACTGACATGTGACATTCCTTCCACCTGCAGGTTGTTGAAACCAGGCCTCAGACAGAACCCACAGCTCCAGCCTCCACTCTGCCCGCTGGGATGGACACGTCTGCCTGTGATGAGGTCGACGTGTGTCTGAGTAAACCTGGTGTTCTCGTCAGCGTCCAGCCTCAGTATAACGGCGACGCAACCGTTCCAGCCTCCAGCACAGTGGAGGTGCAGCCGCCATATTCAGGCAACAGTGAACGCCTGGAAATGAGCAGCACTATGACCACTGACCACACCCCTGCATGCTCCGCCGCCGTCAACACGCCTTCTGCGCCTCCGTGTCAGGAGAACGGCATCGCTCACAACGAACCGGAGGAGGACTACTACGAGTCCGCCACCCAGAGCCTGAACCAGGTGGTGGTCAACGAGTTTCACTTCACAGAGGAACCGCCCATTCCCAACCTAGACGGCCAGACTCCGCCGCCACAACCTCAAATCATCAACGGTGAAACAGCCAAAGCGATCCCACCCATCCCACCGACTATCATCATCAATGCTGCTGAGAACCACCACCCACCCGAGCCCACATCGGATCCGAAGACACTGCAGGATTGGGAGGAGAGGCCGGCCCCTCGCGCCCCGTCAGCCACCGCAAAGTACATTCTGACCGCCACAGGAGTGGCCGCCTGCGCACTGCTGGTGGCATGGAGGTTTAAGAATTAAAGGCCTGTAATACCTTTAAAGGAAGAGAAGATTAGGCTTTAAGGCGTTTGACAGAGGATCTTAAGGGTGCCTTATTGTAGTCACTGCACCGGGCCAGTGTCAGGCAGCTGTTTAATTATTACCCACAGTAATAGCTGACTTTCCAGAACTTTGATCATGTCATTAATTACACGTCTGTTTTTAACTTTAGACCTTTTAATACTGAATGAGCAGAAACCAAATCTTTTTATTCTAGTGGGGTTCTCAGGTTGTTTCTGCACTTTTTGTAGTTTTTTGCAGGTGCGTGTATTGCTATGAAAAGTGTTTGTATGCTCAGATAATAGGCTCTTTGTACATAAGACTGTTGGCAGGAGTAGCACCAAGGACGGGAATTTTACTGCATGTGGAGATGTAGTTGTAAGTGGTGGCATGTACACTGTATTTCTGTATTTATTTGTACATATATATGATATATAGCTACATAATTGTGTATTTTAGGAACAAAAAGCATTCCAAAGCAGTATGAATATATTTTAATCCCAGTGTTCAGCAAAATTCACGTGAATTTGGGTTGCAGGAATATGAGATTTAACCGTCTCAGAAAATATCTCACGGTATTACTAGGCATTGTATCCGTTCCAGTGGCCCTTAAAGGAATGAAAAAGAAGGGTTTCTTTGATTGCACAAACACTTTATTGTGAGTAAAACTTGAAACCATTTTAAAAACAAAACCTCTGTGTTGAAAATAAATGTGAAACTTGTAGATCTGGTGAAACGAAAGAAACTGTGAGGAAAGGAGCAAGAATGCCAAGTAAGTAATAAAGTAAACCAAACTTAGCATAAATGGAAACAAGAACAGGTTTTTACAGTATCTTACATTAAAAAAATGTAAATGTTTTTATTCCTTGAACACCACTGCAACCCTACAGTAATAATTTCAGGTTTCCATATTTACAAATCTGCACAGTGTGGAGAACCGACTGTGTGTAAAGGACAATATTTTAACAGTTTTATTTTCCCTCAAGTCTTATTTAAATATAGATTAGACAATATGTTTCCTTTAAGATAAGATGTTTGGTTGTAAATATGCAACACAAAAAAGAGTCATGAGGGAAAGTCTAATTTTGAGAAATTTGCACATTTTAAGAGGACGTTTAAGCTGCAGGTGTTCGATGAAATGTCATTATTGTTCATGTATGAACTGTATAATCAAACTCTCTTGCACCGTCTTTGGCTTTGCACTTAGCAATCACTAATAAACATGAGATTATTGAAATTAAGTCTGTTATTGACTGTATTTTGAGTTTCCTGTAGAAAAAAATGCAATTTAATGGCACATATAAAACAAAAAAAATTTATGTTGTATTCAGTATCTGAGCTATATATGTATGTTTGTATGTGCTCAAATCATTTTAGAGTTAATAATGACATTAAAAGATATTACAGCTGTAAATAGGTAAATTAACAGGATAATATTTAGTGGAAGTGTCAGAAATTGAAGAATTACAAATGGAAATACCACTGCATAAATACTCCCATTGCAAATAGCAGCAGAAGACAAAAGGAATAATCCTCACTATGCTGCATGGTAAGTTAATGATGTGGAGCCAAATTTACTTACTTTTTACTGTATACAGCAGAATTTACTGCCATAGTAACCAATTGCATCATATGATAGAAAATTGTGTTTTTTTCCATGTAAAGTAATGGAGTAAAAAACAATATTTGCCTCTGAGATGTAGTAATAGATATACATCAGTACAAGGTTGGCAAATTTACTTTAAGTTACAGGTGTAAAACACGCGGCCCGTGGGCTAAAACTGGCCCTCCAAAGGGTCCGATCCGGCCCAAGGCATGATTTTACAAAGTGCAAAAATTACTCTAAAGGTCTGAACAGTCAAGGATGTTGAACTGGTTTTAGTTCAGGTTCTGCATTCAGACCAAACTGATCTCACGTAAAATGATAACATAACATAATAACCCTTTAACAATAAAATGTGAAAAACTTGAAAATGAATCGCAATTTTACCAATATTCTGCCTGTTTCTAAATGTGCATTAGATCCACTGTCATCTGTAAGTTGTGTTAATAATAAACTAAGACATAATATTGTAGAAATTATTCTTATTTTAGTTCCGAATTCCAAACTTCAAAATTTGAACAATATTATCCCTCTTACTAAATGTGTGTGTAAGTTGAGGCATAATATTGTTAAAATTGAACAGATTTCTCTTAAGATTTTTTTTTTTGGTTGTTGACATCTTTTTTGTGAAAGGATAGTTTATAAATGTAAATGTTTTTATGTTTTTTTATTGCACTAAAGAAAAACTTGGAGTTGTCGTTATTTATTGGTTATTATATTATTATTTGACTGGTTTGACCCGCTTGAGATCAAATTGAACTGAACGTGACCCCTGAACTAAAATGAGTTTGACAGCTCTGCTTTAAGTATTTGTTACATTATACGACTGACATGACAACAACTGGCATCTGTACAAACATTCACTCTGATATTTTAGAATTATTTTACATAAATTGTCCTTCAACTGTTCACCCTTTGACCCCATTTGTAGAGATGATTACCAGCATAAGGGTCCATTTTTCTGACAGTGGCAGTAAATTTACCCATAAAGAATGAATTATTTGTCAGTAAAAGCAGATATAATGTGTCCTCTGTGGCTCCAAATGAAGGTTTCCAGTGTCTGAAACAACAGTGAGATCGTATGTTTATTTTCCCTGCATGGCTTTGAGGTTTTTTTTAATAGACTCAGGCAGGAAAAGTCAAGAAAAGATGGTTTTAAAGGGCATTATGGGAACAGCAGATCTATGGTTCTGTACATTATAGTAGTAAAGTACAGGTAAAGTACAATACTATTGATCACTGATAAGACATTTTACAAACCACTGGTGTCTGCAGAGCTGTGATTGCATCCAATTTGAGGCCCCTACAAACAGAAATACTGATGTTGAGGAAAATTAATGGTTACATTTAAAAAAACAAAAATCCATTATTTATTGATTCATTTTTGTTTTTTCTATCCTGACTTAAATATTCACATAAACAGTCTCTACAGCATCACCATCCAGTGTTATTATGTCAGCATTGTAAAAATCCACTGTGTATCAACCTCTAAGCTGCAAAAAAATGTAAATATTTAAATACTGCTAGGTTAGAACTGAACTTAGTAACAGCTAGGATCAGCCATTGGTGCCTGGATCTTGATTTTACAATAG
The DNA here is from genome assembly GCA_037367295.1 of Apogon hyalosoma. Taxonomy (NCBI): domain Eukaryota; kingdom Metazoa; phylum Chordata; class Actinopteri; order Kurtiformes; family Apogonidae; genus Apogon; species Apogon hyalosoma. The sequence continues at coordinate 26,811,347 of JAPQRP010000017.1, forward strand.
AAAACAACAATCTTTGCCTTTACACATTATTTTTACATATTCATTGAGCATCTTAATGCTGCAGTTACAGTTACCAGGGATCCATCAATACAACATCTCTGTAGAATATTGCTGGTGGATTAAAAACATCGTCGTAAATGTGGTATTTTGTGGCGCTTTTGTGAAGATAAAAAATATATATATTAAGTGACATCACATGAGGCTCCTTTTCGACAATGTTTTGTGACTGACTGACTCGCACTCTGATTGGTTCCCCCGCCCATCCGTCCTGCCTTATCCCCGCCCCTAGGTCTTGACAGCGGACATAAAGCCGACATGAACTCAGCCGTCGGAACGACACAGCTACTTAGCTAGCTAATTAGCTAGCTCTTAGCGGCTCGGACCTCATTGTCCACACAAATCATTGGCTTTAAATAGTCTATTTTAACATAAACTACAGCATATATGTAGTTAACTGGTCATTTCAATGGCGTTCAATGGCCACCAGCGCGACGATGACATTATCGACGAGGACGAAACGCCCACGAAGCAGCCGCGGTCCTCCATGGAGATGCCCGGTTTGTGCCGAAACGAGCCCAACAATGAGGCAGCCGCGCCCGCTGGCAGGGCCACAACCGACCGGCGGACCTCCAACTCTACGGCGAGGCATCGCAAGGACTCGCTGAAGAAAAGCAGGCCGCGTAGGTGCCACCGTTACCAGCCTGGGCTCCGGGTATTTACTGGGAAAAGCACCGTAGCATGTATACAAAAAATCCAAAAGGCGTTCCCCACAAAAGACTGTCAGTGAAAATTCAGATTTGATAAAAAAAAAAAAAAAAAAAACAAAAAAAAAAAAAGCACAATCCTGTCAAGGGTAGTGTAAATTAAATAAGATTAAATTGAAAGAGCGGTATCATTTGTTAGGATGAAGATGAAGCTGTCTAATAGAATTGAAGCAGTTGCATTACAATGTAATATCGGAAAGATGTAATGGCAGTAAATAGCCAGGACCTGTTTTGCAACAAGATGGCGTTCGCGGTACACACTGTACTGTTGCTCCTCTGGATGAAACTGCTGGCCACAATATGGGCCAGCACTGAAACAGCATCCCTGACACCATTCACAATCATTAAGCATCCTAGCATTTAAGAAAAAAAAAATCTTGCATGTTAGTACATATTATTTGAAGAAATGTTGATTCTATGCATGTATGGTTTTATCAAATGCAGCATTTCCTTGGTTTGGGATGGACATTGGAGGCACTCTGGTGAAGCTGGTGTACTTCGAGCCCAAAGACATCACAGCAGAGGAGGAGCAGGAAGAGGTGGAGAACCTGAAGAGCATCCGCCGGTACCTCACCTCCAACACCGCCTATGGTAAAACAGGCATCAGGGACGTGCATCTGGAGCTGCAGGACCTGACGCTGTGCGGCAGGACGGGCAACCTGCACTTCATCCGCTTCCCCACGCATGACCTCCCGGCCTTCCTGCAAATGGGACGCAACAAGCACTTCTCCAGCCTCCACACCACCCTCTGTGCCACTGGAGGGGGGGCCTATAAGTTTGAGTCTGATTTCCGCACGGTGGGTTCGCAGTTGTAAGGTCTTTGTTTGTTGCTGTATTGTCAGTGGAGATGACCAGACAGGAAAAGAGGAAAACTGCGACTTCACAACACATTTAGAGACTTCATGACATATTTACAGCACCCATGTACATATAAACCCATATGTAATAGGCAAAAACACATGTCTCACAAACCATTCATGGCAACAGGAACACATTCAAGGAGCAGCAAAGCATCATATTATTCATCTTCTGAACCCGCTTTATCCTCACTAGGGTCGTGGGGGGGTGCTGGAGCCTATCCCAGCTACCTACAGGGGAAGGCAGGGTTCACCCTGGACATGAAACCAGTTGATCACAGGGCTGACATGTAGAGATGAACAACCAATCATTCTCATTCACACCTATGGGCAATTTTAGGTTGACCAGTTAGCCTATCAGTGTATGTCTGGATGGTGGGAGGAAGCCGGAGTATCCGGAGAGAACTCATGCAGACACAGGGTGAACATGCAAACTTCACACTGAAAGGTCCCTGGTTGGAATCAAACCCAGGACCTTCTCACTGTGAGGCGATGGTGCTATCCACTGGACCACTGTGTCGCCCACATTTGTACAAATTAAATAGTCATGACACTATCATCAATCATAATTGTTGCACTAATGGCCCTTTCAAATTATGATCCAATTGTTTTATAATGAGTTTTACTTGCTGTGATCAGACAAAACACATCTGAGAGCAAAGCGTCAATCAAAACTTTTCAAATCATCAAAAACAAAACAAATATTTCTTTTCACTGGAGGCCAGGTTGATTAATAAAACATTCAGTAATGCAGCTGTAATATTGTAATAGTAATTATTTTTCATCATATTGTATTTCATTTTCACATTATTTTGTTAGAATTGTTGTAAGACATCAGTAGCTCTGAGTATTTCAATATAATTTCATATGAGTAGTGCAGTATAAATAAAAAAAACAATTTTCCCTTTTCTCATCATTTTCATCTTGGATTGCACTCATTTCCTTTACATTAATACATGTTGATGTTCATATAATGTCAATATTAAATCAGAATAAAGAAAATTAACAAGCAAAGCACAAAATCAGAGAATCCAAGTGTATATTTGTCTTCTTTTATGAATAATTTAGAACCACAAATAACCGTCTACTTTCTTCAACTTTAACACAGAACCCAAAAATCAGCCTTTAAACTACAAAGAAATTATTGTTATCTAGTATAAAAATGTATATTGTGACAACATTTTGGACCACACTTCCAACCTGTTTTTGATATTTCATTGCACTTGCAAATCAAAAAATGTAAGTCAATCAAAACCTTCTGTTTTCACCTAAAACAGGAACTGGTGGGTGGGTTGTTTGTGATGTTATTTGTCTTTTTTGGCTGTTATGAATTCAGTCAGGATCCAGACTCATAAAAATCACTACACTGGTAGAAAATACAGCTCCAACTGCAGTTATTTTATTTTACTCTCAATTAAAGAAACAATCGTGGGAAAATTTGAGGCATTTACAATTCTTTAACTGTCTACTGGTTGCAGGAAAATACACAATATACATTATAAGTGTTATATGTGCATTTATTTCACTGCAGTTATTGATGTTTTTTCTTCCTTTCAGTGCAGCTGCTCTTATAACTTGTGTTCCTGTTTCTTCACTCCCATGACTGCTTTCCCTCCTCCTCCAGTTTCCGGCCTCTTTGTTCTCCAGTCCACATCCCCTCACTGATGTTTCCCATGTTTTCTTTCCTTTCAACATAACAAAGATGGCCGACCTGGAGCTCCATAAGCTGGACGAGTTGGACTGTTTGATCCGTGGTGTGTTGTACATTGACTCGGTGGTGTCCAGCGGTCCGTCTGAGTGCTACTACTTCGAGAACCCCACGGACCCGGACCGCTGCGTCCAGAGACCCTACACACTGGAAAACCCCTATCCTCTGCTGCTGGTCAACATAGGGTCCGGGGTCAGCATCCTGGCTGTTTACTCCGAGAACAACTACAAACGAGTCACTGGGACCAGGTATTGAACCACACGGGAGACTCACACTGCACTGACTGGGTGGGGGGTAGGGAGGGGTTAATACAGTACAGGCTCAATGACAGGAAAAATATGTTGTTGTTTTTAAATGTCAGAGTAACATAATATTTATTGATGTGTCCAAGAAGGTTTTCCATTTAATTTAACCCATAAAGACCCAGTGTTACTTTGTCAATTCCCAAATTATTTTTTCTCTCTATTTAACCTTCCTTAAGTGATTTATCACCATTTATTGTAATATTATGTTTGGATTTTGTGTTTTTTCAGTGAAAATCAGGTATTTTCCTATATTTAATTTACTGATCATGTAGATGTTCATTAAAGCTCGGAGTAAAGTTGAGGGTTATTCTTTCAAAAACAGAGAAAACTGGAGAAAAAGTTACTTTTTCAGCAAAACATCATTAACTAAACATAAACCAAGCATTTCCATCCACTGTCATTGATCCAACTCCATGGGTTTTGCTGGTGAATCAATGTTGTAGAGGATGATGGTGTTTCCATGGTAACTACGGCACCTCCAAATGGGTCATATCTGATGACCGTGAAAAGATAAAGAGCTGTATTTTACACTAATTATTCAGTGTAATAGATCAGTCAGTGGTTTTGGTAGACGGTAGATGTTTGGGTCTTTATGGGTTAAATGATTTATCACCATTTATTCTAATATTATCTTATGTCTTGTGCATTTTTCTATTTTGCTATGTTTCTTGAAGTCCTTCATCACTGAACTGAATGCAGATTCAAACAAACATCAGCCAATATATCGATGCATCTAGAGTATTGATCTAGGGCAAGGGCTAAACAAGACTGGAAGAAACTGACACTACAGTATTATTTCTGCAGCATATATTTATACATGGGAGTACGTCTGTGCAGAAAGCAAAATAATGATAAAAAAAAAAAAAGCTTTAAATTGATTCTTTACTCTGCACATTAGTTACCAAAAAACCCTTAAATCAGAGGAAACGATGACATGCCAGACAGACTTTACTGCTGTAGATCAGTTGTGGAAAATGGTTGTAAAATAAAGTATTCAGCTGTGATCATACGATTACTTCTGGTTTTGTTACGTGTTTCTGTTAATGTTACTTTTATCTAGTGTGAACCAAACTTCTTACAGTTTAACACTAGTTTTTATTAAGCTTTCTGTTTGTTTTTTTTTTAGTTTCAGTTTAATTTTGTGCAGAAGTAGTTTAAGCTTTTACTTTTATTTTTTGAAGTCCACCAGTTTCAGTCTTAGTTGTTTAAATAATATGACAAAAGCCTTGATTTATAAGAATCTGAATGCAAAACCATTTTACAGCTCAGGTGAACTTCCTGAATCCCCTGGGGAACACTACTACAAGAACTGTTTTACCTACAGTTTGTTTATTGTTTTCTTTGTGGGGTCATTATTATTAATATTTTTCATTTAGATTTCTTTTTTTCTTGTTTTTTGAAAATAAAATACTTGAAAATTTTTTTTGCTCACCAGTTTTAGTTTCATTCTTAGTTAACTGTAATAACTGTGGCTTTGTGGTGAGAGATAGTTTAACAAGATCTGACTTAAACAGGACATTAAGGGCTTGAATGTATTGTTTCAGCTAAATAGAATAGAATAGAATAGAATAGAATAGAATATAATAGAATAGAATAGAATAGAATAAATTGTCACTGTTATAGGAACAGTCAAAATCAGTTTACCAGCTCTGTCTCTTATTTAGCAGCAAAAACACTTGACGTGCAAAGAGACTGTATAAAAATGTCACAAATTATACTGAAAGTATATACTGAAAAATATTGACAGTATACAGAAAATGACAAAGAATAATAAAATATTCAAAAAGCTAACTATACTACAAATGAGATAAATATATATAACATATAAGGATATATACAGACAGTATAGGACAAGAGTGTCAAACTTATTTTAGTTCAGGGGCCACATGCAGCCTATGCAGCCTAATATGATATAAAGTGGGCCAGAACAGTAAAATAATAGAAATAATAAGAACTTATAAATAATGCCAACTCTGATGTTTTTGAGTGAAAAAAGTAAAATTCCGTGATGAAAATGTTAACATCTACAAACTGTACTTGAACATAACATGAACAACCTGAAAATTCTTAGATCACAGTGGATCCACAAATACACTAAACATTTAGTAACAGGCTGAATATTGGTACGATTACACTGACTTCCTTTAAGACATTTCATGTTGTTCATATTTGTTCAGGTTATTCACATTTTTTGTGAAAGGATAGTTTTTAAAAGTAAACATTTTCATCTAATATAACGTTTTCTTTTTTATACTTAAACAAAGATAAAAAAATTGCAGTTTTCATTATTTATAGGTTATTATAACAGTATTTTACTGGTCTGATCCACTTGAGGTTGAATTGGTCTGTATGTGGAACCTGAACTAAAATGATTGTTAATATCTTCGGTGTAATTTTTTGCATTTGACAAATTCATGTTATGGGCCGGATTGGACCCTTAGGCGGGCCAGTTTTGGCCCATGGACCGTATGTTTATCACCCATGGTTTACAGCATACAAAATATTCTTCAGTCTTATAATAATGAAAGTATAAACTCTTATTAGTGGATTGCAGGTACAGTAAGGACAGACAGGTCATGTGACCCTGGTGGTGGATGGGCCGGTAAACTGGGTGGTCTGTCAGCTGACGTCTGCCCTCTGTGTCTCCATTGTACTGTGGTGTGAAACATAGCAGAATTTCTTTTTTTTTTTTGTCAGTGACCAAACCACTTTCCCTACTGACAGTTTACTCATGAAGCGGAGAAAAATGAGCCTTTGCTCCTTTATTTGAGCTCATTTTTGAGCTGTGTTAGCTGAACTTACACTCTGAGTGTTTTTCCTCCTCCTCCTCCTCTTTCCACCGGTGGGTTTTCATGGCTGGTTCCTCAGTCTGGCGGCTTTGAAAGACACTTGTGAATGCTTAGATTTCCCTCGACATAACGGCCCTCTGTTCTTTGTGCCGCGGAGGAAATGCAAGATGATTTTATGTGAATTCTGATTCATGTGATTGGTTTAATTTTTGGCAGATGATGTTTGCTTTTAACCCTTTAACCCCTGATGTGTCTGTAGTGAGTGTTCTGAATGCATGTTTTATTTTAAATATTCATAAAAATTCAACTGTATGCTCAATAGGAAAACTTTCCAAACATGCTGATAGAATAGACCTTGTTCTTTCCACAGACATCTGAGCATGCTCAGTTCACCCCCACTGCCTGTGGAATGGGGAGTAAAACACAGAGCAGTGAGTGAGACCGACTCACTATAAAAATAGACGCTGTTGTTTCCAGTTTTGTGGTGATTTTCCTTTATTTATTTTTTTACTGAGTTTTGACCGTGGAACTGTTTTATGGAGTTCAACCAGGTGTCAAAAAGCAGCTGGACTGATTTAGAAAAAAAACAGCCCAAAACATAAACTGCTGGGCCCAAATTCTAATCCCTGTTGTTCAGTTTGTTCCAGTTCACAGTTGATGTTCAGCTTCCTAAATCTCTTATTGATGTCCATTCTAGTGCCTTATTTAGTCCAAACCTGTCAAACTTCAATTGCTCCCGCTGTCTTTTTCTGTTCTTCCACCTGTTTTGACCTAAAACACACAGTAAAACCAAACCACTGAAGAAAAGGAACACAAGCACAAACTCACAGCAGCTTTAATGAACCTGAAACAGACGCAGATTCTCAGCAGCACCTTTACCTGGAATTAGGGGTTAAAGGGTTAATATGTGAACCTTTACTTGGAATCAGGGCTCAGGGGTTAAAGGGTCAATTTAATGATGCATTTCTCAGGTCCAGTCTTTTGTCCTTTCTGTCTGTTTGCAGCCTCGGGGGCGGGACCTTCCTGGGCCTATGCTGCCTTCTGACTGGATGCTCTACATTCGAGGAAGCCCTGGAAATGGCGTCTCAGGGGGAGAGCACTCGCGTGGACAAGCTGGTCCGGGACATTTACGGAGGAGACTACGAGAGGTTTGGACTACCAGGCTGGGCTGTGGCCTCAAGGTGCACTTCACAGCTGCTCATCTTAGCGCTTTAACAAACCAGGGGTCGTATTCACAGACGCTCCACCTTTATGCCGAGAGTTCCTAGAGAAGAGGCTGATGAGAGCAAATTTCATTCATTAATCAATCACTAAACCACTGCTGTTGAGGAGATCTTATTTAAAGGATAAACATACTCATTGTGTAATGATTGGTTTGCTGGAGGCTCCTGGTGTAAAACTGGTTAACTGTTACCAAAATGTACTAGATTTCACATAATGATACAGACACAGCATGTGAATTTAACTGGAGTGCCTCCTGTCCACTTGGCAGCACTAATGCTCCTATAAGCGCTTAATTTTAGATGACAGTTATTGTGTGTCATGTTGCTGCGCTGTAGTTTCCCACTTTGGGTTAAATAAAGTACATCTATCTATGTTTTATCAGTTCAGCCCCAGAGACATTAAATTACTCCATTTCCTGTACAAGCATAAAAGAAGAGAAGCCTCGACGCAGGAAACTTCCATATAGCATCAGTAGAAACAGTGTGTGCACTATTAAAAAACATCTTTGGTACCGTTTTAATGTTTCCCCATAATTATCCAAACCCAGAGATGACTGCACTGTCTGTGTTTGTCTAAACCTGAGTTGTGTTTTGGTTTGTCAGTTTCGGCAACATGATGTCCAAAGAAAAGAGGGAGTCGGTGTCCAAAGAGGACCTGGCCAGAGCCACACTGGTCACCATCACCAATAACATCGGCTCCATCACCAGGATGTGTGCTCTCAATGAGGTCAGTGTGGAAAAGTCACTGTGGAGCAGGGCCGTCAAACTCATTCCAGTGGGTCGGACCAGTAAAGTAACAACAGAAAAAAGTACATTTACATGATGAAAATGTTTGCATATGCAAACTGTCCTTCAAAAAATGTGAACAATATGAACAACCTGAAATTTATTAAGAAAAATAAGTGCAATTTTAACAATATTCTGCCTCAGTTTATCATTTCCACATGTACATTACAACTTACAGATCACAGTGGATCTATAAATACACAAAACATTTAGTAACACACTGAATATTGGTACAATTACACTTACTTCTCTTAAGACATTTCAGGTTGTTCATATTTGTTCAGGTTATTCATATTTTTTGTCAAAGGATATTTTGTAAATGTCAACATTTTCATGTAATTCTACTTTTTTAGACTAAAGCAAAGAGAAAAATTGGCATTATTTATTGATTATTATCATCTTCTTAAAATAATGGCCCAAGTCATAATCTTCAGGTTTTTGTAAAAACAAAAAAAGTCTTGTACTCATAAAGTTTGTTCTTTTTTTTTTTTTTTTTTTTTTTTTTTTTTTAACAAAAATTAAA
>JAPQRP010000017.1:26926866-26940144 GCA_037367295.1 Apogon hyalosoma
AAATTAACGTTTATTTGCAACATAGTATAGCAAACTATTACATGATCAAAAACAAATGAATTTTAGCAAAAAAAAAAAAGTCTCCGTTTTGAATGTGTGGGGTCGACAGAAATTTGTGACGTTAAAATGGGGTCAGAGATAAAAAAAAGGTTGGAAACCACTGGACTAACATGACGCAAATAACAGCTATATATGTTTAATATTAGCTTCATATGGAAATATATCAGCACAGCAATGATATAAAGTAAATCAGGATGTCCATGGATCCATAAAAAGTGTTTTTAATGTTTTAAAGCAGGGTATACAAACACACAGCCCATGGGCCAAAACTGAACCACCAAAGGGTCCAGTCCAGCCCATGGGATGAATTTGTGAAGTACAAAAATTACACTGACGATATTAATAGTCACTGGTGTTGAACTGGTTTTAGTTCAGGTTCCACATTCAGACCAATGTGATCTGAAGTAAAATAATAACATAATAAGCTTTTAACAATAACCAATATTTTGCCTGTTACAAAATGTTTTGTGTATTTGTAGATCCACTGTGATCTGTTAGTTGTGTTAATAATAAGCTGAGACATAATATTATTTTAGTTCTAAATTCCAAACTTCAAAATTCTAACAATATTCAGCCTGTTACCAAATCTTTGTGTAACATTGTGTGTAATTAATGTACAAATGATAAGTTGAAACATAAAATTGTTAAAATTGCACTTTTTTTTTCTTAACACATTTCATTTTTTGGTTATTCACATCTTTTTTGTGAAAGGATAGTTTGTAAATGTAGATATTTTCTTAATTTAATGGTTTTTTTTTTATTGCACTAAAACAAAGAGAAAAAACTTGACATTATTTATAGATTGTTTTGTTATTATTTTACTGGTTCTGATCCACTTGAGATCAGATTGGCCTGAATGTGGAACCTGAACTAAAATGAGTTTGACACCCCTGTCCTAAATTAAAACTGATAATTAATCCATAAATCTGACACACAAAGGTCTTAAAAACCCCACAGACACTGTCAATGATATTGCTATATTTGCTTTGTGAGTTTTTGTGCAGAATCAGTCCAATGTGTGATAAAGATGGAGATGGAAAAGAGTGGAGCCTCTGTTTTTTTTTTTAGACCTTTACCTTTGACCTAGAATGTCAGAATATAATAATCTATTGTCAACGCCATCAGGAAGTCAGACAAAAACAAAACAAAAAACCATTTGGCCTTAAGTGTGAATGTTATAAAGTGAAAATCCAGGGGAATAGCAGTAAAAACCAAACCTCATCGATGGAGGTAATTATAATTTATGCACCAGGTTTAAAGCCAGTTGTAACCAGAGCAGCTGTGTTTTCAACAGATCGTGTCCTATTTTCAGTTCAGTTGTAAAAATGGTGGAAATTTCAACATCAACTTGCCTAAAAAAATGTGCTTCCAAAAATAAAGCCTGTTCTCTGTAACTGGGTAGAAAAACACCCTGTTAACTGTTGCAGGGATGATGGTAACCCCTTGAAATATTCAGCTCAGTTTCACTCTGTGTTTAAATAATCATAAAAATACATAAATCTAAGTGAATCTGTTTGATCGACTGATGCAGCTGATCTGCATATAACATCTCCTGTGCTTTTAATTAAATACTAGAGTCAAATGAAGCTTTAAAAGAGAATTCACACCTTATTTATTTGGACTGACACCATCCCTTAGATCAGTGAAATATTTTTCTGTGAAGTGTTAGTGTCGATTCTGGACAGTTGTCAGTACACTCACTGTCATATTTGGAGGTTTGAGGGTTAAAAAAAAACAACAAACACCATGAAAACAGGAAAAGAGGCAGAGAAATACTTACTTCTTTATCATTAATCGACATAAGGTATATTTTATTGATCAGCCAAGGGGGAAATTCAAATGTACAGCAGCACAAGAAAAGAGACATCAAATACAATAGAAGATAAATGTATAATGTAGAATATAAAAAATTGTTACTTGACTGTAGTTGCAGAAATAGGTCTTTCCATTGTAGTTTTGCATGATATAACAATTTTGCTATGCCCGAAAAACCACCTCTTGTTAGCGCAAAAACTATTAATTGAAAAATGAGAGTTTTGGTGAACTTGTCGTTTTTCCATTAGGTACATTTTTCAAGTTATATTCACGCAATCTGAGGGCAAATGGAAAAGAGACTAGTGACATATGCAAAAAGCCTATTTAAAGCAGTATGTAACTCAAGCCAAGCTGCTGTTATACAATTATATATATATACATATATGTATAGATAGATAGATAGATAGATAGATAGATAGATAGATAGATAGATAGATAGATAGATAGATAGATATGGTCTATTTTGGGTTTTTTGTTTCAGTTTTGAGTATATCCATTTTATTCTCATAAGTTTTTAAGATATTATTGTACTTTCTACTGAAGTATCTTTTAAATTCATATTATACAGATAAAATAAAAATCCTCTACTCATCTAATCATCCACTGCATATAGTTTCAAAACAGGCTTGTTTCTTTAATTTTACCACATTTAAAAGGAATTACCGATTATTTTAGCGTGATTTTATTTTGCATGACTTTACAACATTAACACTCCTTTCAACCTAAATACAGGTGTTTTTATGCCTCAAGTGACTTAATAGTGTATACAGTTGTTGAAAAAATTATTCTCCACCCCTTGTTTTCTTCAATTTGTTGTTCATTTTAATGCCTGGTCCAACTAAAGGTCCATTTGTTTGGACAAATATAATGATACCAATAAAAATAGCTCATTGTAGTTTAATTTCAGAGCTGTTTTCTTGTCTGTCTGTTTTAGTCACATGATACACACAGGAGTTAGGACTGGATTGCATAACCATTGTTTTGGAGGACTTTAGATGGTCTGATATTTTTTTCTGTGACTGTGCAGTAATTAAAATGAGCCAAATGCACAGATGAACACATTCAACACACACAGTACATAAAACTTTAACAAAGACAGTGTTCAACGACATAGTACAGCAGCATGGGATCATGGGAGTTGTTGTTTTGACCACCATGCACCAGGAATCATGTTTACAGACAAATGATGTGTAAAAGTTGTGTTCTTGTTATGTTTGTGACACTGTAGCTTAGTCACACATCAGATTAGACCAGATGGATGTTGAAATATAACAACAAAGTTAAGAGTGGTCCAAATACTAGTTTATTTACTGCTATAACTCATAGTTTATTACTGTGTCTGTTTCATTAGATTTCATTTTTCCTTCTAAAGGGGTTGTGATGCTTTTGGCAGGTGACCAAATGAAACAGACCATTACATTGAAAAAAATAATGGATTTGATAAGATTTAGGTGTACAAGGTTTAGGCTACGCTCACACAGCAGGTCTTATGCAGAATTCAGATTTTTTTGGTGAAATCCGATTTTTTTGTGTGCTCATTCATATTACACGTTAAATACGACTTCTATCAGTTTTGAGTCTGAACTGAATGTGACCCTGAAATGACCCGCATGTGCAAAAGAGGTCCTGACGGAATATGTGTCCACACAAACACACACTATGTTCACAGAAGGAAATTTGTTTTACCGCTGCTCCGCCTCTTGCGACACAGAATTGACGTTTGTCGCATTTCAATGAGGTAAAGATCAGATAAATGCGACCTGGCCGTTCAGACTGAAGTCACATTGCAAAATATCAGATACATATCGGGTTCAGGATCACATATGAAAGTGGTCTGGGTTGGATTTGAAAAAATCAGATTTGTGCTGTTCAAACAGATCGAATACAGGTCACATAAGGGCAAAAAAAAACAAAAAAACAAAAACAGATTTGGGCCACATTTGCCTGCAGTCTGAATGTAGCCTTAGTCATTTTTTAGATATTTGAATGCATATTATAGTATTTAAATTATTATCAGTTATAATCCAGGGTCATTCTGCGCTTTTACTTTTTAATGCTAACACTACAGGTTTTTCTCTACTGTGATAATCAAACAAAACATTTAAGGCACCACCAAAGCCAAATTAATGTAAAATTAATGTGGAGAGGGGATAGAAAACTAATTAAAATGGTTTAGTTTTCCCTGATCCAATGGTTGCAGTTTTTTCCCAGTGGACTTATTTAGCAAGTTCATCTGCTGTAGTTTTTTTTTTTTTTTTTTTTGTGCTAATTTATGTACACAGATATGGTCATAATATTAGTCCTAATTAGAGATCTATAAATTTTTTATTGAAAACACTACATTTTAATTCTCAGATTTTCCACCTGTGTGCTTAACTCCTGCACAAACTAAGGGAAAATACTGTGACTCAGACTCACTAAACCTGTACTGATGTTTTTACCTGTAAGAACTTCAGAAATACATGTTACCAACATTAAGGCCATTTACATTCACACTAATACTCTGGTTATTATCCGATTACTGGAGTTATCAGATCATTACTGATCATGTAAACAGTATAATCTGATCTGTTTTTTCAGACAACAGCAGGAATCTGATTATTACTAATCAGATTAACACCTGGATTTGTCCCCAATACTTCAATATGTTCATGCATGTATACAGGTTAATTTGGTTGATTTCATTCTGTCATATCTGCACATGTGCAAAACGGTTAACCCTTAGATGCATAAGTGGGTCAAAAAAGACTCGATGAGGTTGTTTTCTTTTAATATCTTTGTAATGGAAAGTTATTATTGATCCATATTCCATGTATTCCTCAAAAACATGTTATTAACTTCATGCTATTTAAATTTTTACCTTACATTTTATAGATCTTATGTAATTGTAGTTTTTGCTTTACTACCCCAGGCTTCCATAGGTGGGTCAAAATGACCCACATTCATTTTCAGTGGAACTTCATCTGAACCCTTGAATCATTCTGCAGCAAAACCAAAGGACTCACTCCCTCACTAAGTGGATGTTGATATTGTTCTATTGGTGTTATATATTATATATTATATAGAACTGTAATTATATTATATAATACAGAAAAAGACAAAGAGAGGAAGTGAAGTTTGACAGGTTTGGACTAAATAAGGCACTAGAATGGACATCAGTAAGAGATTTAGGATGTTGAACATCAACTGTGAACTGGAACAAACTGAACAACAACAAGGATTTGAATTTGGGCCCAGTAGTTATATCCCTGAACAGTGTCAGGGATGTTATGTTTTTGGTCCAACCACCGTTGTCGGCTCCACCGCTGGACGTCCTTCATGTTAACACAATAACTTGAAAGATATTTGGTTTAGAAATTCCATATTTTCCATTTCAATGAAACCATGGAGAGGAAGAACTGATTCAATTTTGGATGATTTACCATTTCTAGATTTTCCACAAGGGGCCGATCAAAAGTTTAAAATCACTAACACTCTTTTGTTCATATCTCTGGAACTATTTGTCTGATTGACTTCAAATCAATTGCAAATGAAAGGTCATGACCTGGGGATGCCTAACGTCATGACATCATTAAGGATTGGGGCGTTTGGGGATATGCCCCTAGCCATTGCTTCCGACGGCATAAGCCTAGTTTATGTTTTGGAATCTTTTGTTCTAAATCAGTTCAGCTGCTTTTTGACACCTGGTTGAACTCCAAAAAACAGTTACACGGTCAAAACTCAGTAAAAAAAAATAAAGGAAAATCACCACAACACTGTAAACAACAGTAAAAACAAAATATACCATGCTGTGCACTTTTATACCCCACGGCTAAATATAGGGATGGTGTCGTTGAAAAGATATGTCAGCATTTGACCTTGAAAAAGTAGCTCAAGGTGACCTATTCGAATAGGCTTCTGCTCCATGCCAAGATGCACCCACAGTTTAAATTTGGTGCAGATATGTCAGTGCATTCTCCAGATAATGTGAGCACGTCTTTGAATGGACAGACAACAAAACCATTATAATACCCCTCTGACCAGAGTGGCCCAGGGGTAAAACTACAAAGGAAACGGTGTAAAAAAAACCCAGAAAGCTCTAACTATTTTTATAGTGAGTCAGTCTCACACTGCTCTGTGTTTTACCCCCCATTCCACAGGTGGTGGGGGGTGAACTGAGCATGCTCAGATGTCTGTGGAAAGAACAAGGTCTGTTCTGTCAGCACGTTTTGAAATTTTTCTTATTGATCAAACGGTTGAATTTTTATGAATATTTAAAATGAACCATACATTCAGACGCTCACCACAGACACGTCAGGGGTTAAAGGGTTAACTTGGTTTAGATATTTGTCCATTTTAGCACTTGTTTGTATTGTGTTCTGTTGTCTGACAGTTGGTTTGGGCGAATTTTTAGCTGATGTTCTTCTTGTCACGTGAATCTATAGAATGTATATGTTGCTACAAGTGTTGGGTGGTGTTACCGTGGCAACACAGATGGAACTGTGGCTGCCTCAGGTACCGGGTGCTAGTGGGCTAACAGTAGATTTCCTGGAGTCTCCCAGAGAACATATCCTCACCTCAGGCGGGCTAAAACAATCACCGTCAGTGATTTGCAGCCATTAGTCGACCCACTGCCCCATCTGCAGAACACACACCGACCCGCGGACCCATGTGCAGACCGGGACGGGCCTGGCAGCGCGCTGGTCGATACCACACAGGACCACAGATGGGTCCCCGCTCAGCGGAGCCGGTGGCTGGCGCCGCAGCCTGGGCGCTGGCCAGATGGGCCACCCTGAGAGGCTGAGGCTGTCAGACCCAAACAGGCTGATCTTATTACTGCGGGCCAAGCCCGGAGTCTGGTTCATCATCAGGGGAATCCACATTAACATGCCTGACTGTCACCGGCCGGACTCGCCCTGCCGTGTGTGTCCGCTTTTGTTCACCTGCGTGGTTTGTCAGACGGTTTCTTAACTCTTCAAACTGGGGAAATCAGGTTTCCATGTGGCGTTTTTCATGTTTACATAAGAAAAACCTGAATTCACATCCTAGATAAACAGCACATTTTCAGGTTTCTCTGGATGTGGGAATGCATATGCAACCAGATCCACTATATGGACAAAAGTCTGTGGACACGTTGAATTCAGGTGTTTCTTCTCTAACAGGGGTCTGGGATAAAAGCAATAATGACAAATGTCAGAATATAGTTTATATTATGGGATAAATATCATTGCATTGGTTAGTTTGGTTAAATTGTTCTCTTTGTTTCCAAAATGACTCAGAGATGGGTTTGACTTAATTTCACTCAACATTGATTTTTTTATATCCATGACTTTGATTTTAAATGTTTTTCTCAGAATTTATAAAATATTTTTCCTGCTCTGATTGTTAATAATAATTTTCTACCACATCTAACCATCTACTTTCTTCACATCTCACTGAGGAAGAAAAATCTACCATTAAACTTTAAGAAAATATTGATGTTTCTAAACTATATGGACATAAATATGGGGACACATCATGTCTACAGCTGTAAGATGTCCTGTTTATGACATAAACACATCAATATTTCCTTAAATTTTAATCGTAGATTTTTATTCCTCAGCGAGATGTGAAGAAAGTAGATGGTCAGTTGTGGCAGAAAATTATTATTTACAGTCAGAGCAGGAAAAATATTTTAGAAATTAAGAGGTAGAAAAGTTAGAAAAGAAACACCTGAATTCAACGTGTCCCAGTACTTTTGTCTGTGTAGTGTACATCCTCATACATTTCATTTTTCTTTTAATTCTGACTTTTTCTTTTCTTTTTTTTTATTGAGAGCTGTAAGGGCTTGTTTTTCTGTATGTGCCAGGAACATCTTGTTATCCTTGGACCACCACTGGCCAATATTTAATATTTAATAAGTAGCATATCTAACATATCTGGAATGCATCATAGCCTTTGTCCCAGTTTCTTGTTTTACATCCATTCAGAAAATCTAAACATTAATTCACATGAATCATAATGTCAACAGTTTTTTTTTAAATCCTACCCTAAAATATTCATGAACAGAGCTCTAAAATAATTTTGCCTCTGGAGTTTCTCTTATCAAGGCCACAGCCTGAGAATCCGAAATATAAATGAGCGCTGAATTTGAGGCAGGGTGTTAGCGAGAGCATGCTTGGTATGCTCTGTAAAACAATTCCCAGGATGAATAAAAGTTTAAAAATCAGATTCTCCCTACGATCAAAGGTCTGACAGCAGTGCCACATTCCTGTTAAAGTGGAGTTTCAGGGGTAACAAGAACTGGGTTGTACAGATGGAGGGCTATCTGCTTTCAACTAATGGCTGATCTCCGTGAGCAGGTCATGTGCGGTTATTTTCTGTTTTCTGTGTCATCTGCTGCACTGTCTGTTTGGGAATAAAACTGACGCAGAAAACAGGAGGGTATTCAAACAATACAGCCTACACTGGTCTACAATTGTTTTTTTTTTTTTTTTTTTTTTTAGAAATTGTCTGCCTCAGAGATTAAATGTACTAAACAAATGACAAAAGTACTGGTTTGCTGAGGTTTTCAAGGTATATGATAAAGTATTATTACACATATATATAGGTTTATCTATGTTTATTTATTTATTTATTTTATTTATTTCCCCCCAGGATAGACCTAATGATAACCTCAGATAAATGCAAAAAAAAAAAAAATTATCCTCTTGCTCTGATCCATCCTATAATTAATGAATTTATAATCAAATCTTGGGTCCAAAAATAGGCCCCAAATATGGACAGTTAAATCTGCCTAGGTGTCAGTGCATTAGATGTGAAAACATGGCTGTAAATGCTCTTCTATAGACTCTAAATAAAGACACTGGGTTCAACGTGTCGATCCTAGTGGTTTTTCTAATCCACACATGTGGGTTTTTCATCAATCCATGTCTCACTCCAGGTTTTGTGCGTAACTCATCGTGTCCACTCGTGTTACATGCGGAACCTGCCCATTTAAACACAAAGAAATCGTGAGTGATTTTGCAACATCGGTCATTTTTGTGAAACACTCTGCCTTCATATTTACTTTGATCCCTAAAATGTGCCTGTGAGAGAATAAAAAGATATTGAACTAAACTGCAGACGAGCCTGTAAGTTAATAAAATGCTCTCTGTGAAATACTGTAATTACACTGAGAAAAGGCCAGTTAAAACAAATGTTGGAGAGGCAGAAAAGGTGTGATAGCGCTGTTATTTATTCATTTTTTTAAATGAAATAATCTGTAAAACTTTATGTATGTCAAATTAAGATGGGCCCAGTCCTAATTTGCAGCACTATAATTCAGTAGAGAGTGAATTATTTGATGTATTTTAATATTAGTGTCACTTTCCAGCTAATGTGTATGGTGATGTAATGTTAATAGCTAACATAACATTAGAAAAGTCAGCCATCTAATGTTAATGGTCCAGTCTGGAGGATTCAGGGGGATTTAAGCAGGTTTAACTGCACAAATAAAGATAATATTCATGTTTTCACTTGTGTATAATCACATAAAAATTGGAATTGTGTTTTGTTACCTTAGAATGACCTGTTTATATGTATAAACACTGCAGGTCACCTCCTCAGACTCTATGTTTATAGGAGTATTCTATCTTCTGTTATATATTATTTTGTTCTTGCAGTGCATCTATGATGTAAGATTTAAATGGCAATTAACCCTTTATAGGACACTCATTGAAATACTCTGACATTCAAAATTTCAACCTTAGTGTGGTATTGGACATCGTCATCTACCTCCTCATCGGTTACCATGACAACAGTCTCCTTCCTCTTGTCATAAAACATCCGAGCAGCACTTGCTAAAAAGTAAACGTGCAATAAATCAACTGTTATAAGGTCATAAACGGACAAAAACCACTCATATTCACTATTTACAGCTTCAAAATGTCTATAAAATCTGTCTGCGTCGCTGTATGGTTTTAACTCTAACCAACATGCTTCTAGACCTCACTGAGGCACGGGATTGGACCCGTATTTACTGTTTGTGGAAATGACCAAAAATAGTCACTTGCCCGATAAAAAGCTAAAGAAATTATAGAATCTGAACGTAAATTAGAGCTTTAAGTTACGGCTTCCCTTCAGATTTACACCAGAAGTGTTGATAACAACTCTTCCTCAAGCTTTTATCACACCTTGCATCAGAGTTAACTTAACAGAGTAAACTGAATATTTTACACTGTCATTGTACGTAACACAGGTATAAGTCGACTTGTAATTGTGGAGTACAATAACTCAGCTGGCTAAGCTCTGATTGAACAAAGCCACCGTCTGTAATCAGAGTGGGACTCTCCTGATTTCAAACGTGCTGCACTGAGTTGGCATTCACTCTAACCCCTAATTTTCCTCTGCCAAATTAAATTCTGCATTAATAATAATAGTCCCATTTCTGAGTAGTGGGCCTTAATGTTGGCTGCTGCCAGAAAGTAATGGATTTGTCCTGTTTTAGCGTCATCAGCAGTAATATAAACTGTCCTCAAACCGACAGCTCTGAAACAGGATGAATGACGACTGTCTCCCAAGGTCAAGGTTCCAGTTTGGGCTGGTTCAGGCTCCAAGGCCCTCCTTAATGTCATCTGAAATTCACACTGCTTAAAGTCAGGTTTGACTTGACTGGCTGTGTGAGTGTGTGTGTGTGTGTGTGTGTGTGTGTGTGTGTGTGGTGGGGGTGGGGTGGGGGGATGTTGTAATATTCACAGGAGCAGCATAAGATGGATGGATAGGTTTCCTTACCACACATTGGTTTCCACATTTGGGTGATTAAGTTTATTATTTAGCTTGAGGCTACATTAGCATGTGATTATCCCTGGTATCCTGTGGAGGGAAGCGTATTTAAGGTTTGAGAACAAAGAAGGAGAGCGATCACAGACTCCAGTCACCTGAGTCTGTTTTGTAACGTGAGGAAAAAACAACATGGAAGCGTTTGGGTCTGGTTGTGGTTGTTTGGCCTGGGACTGTGTTTAGCGCTCTGCTCCTCCTCCTCCTCCTCCTCCTCCTCCTCCTCCTATTCCTCCTCCTTTTCCTCTCTTTTCTCTGCTTCCCCTTTTCTTTCCATCCACCAGCAAACATTTCTCCCTGACTCTTTTGTTTGCCAAGAACCAGGTTACCATGACTACCAACTGGCGCTTTATGAGCACCTCATCCCTCATCTAAATATTCCTAGTTATCTATGGTAATGAAATGCACACACCATTATCTAGCTTAATGAAATACACTCTGTTGTCTATGATTAGAAGGAGAAAGCCTTCTTTCTCCATAGTCTTGTGTTGCTGTGTTCCCTGGCTGTGATAACAACTGCACCGCTATTGAATCCGTGAGCTCTTTAAGTCTGTATTCTGTTGTGATCTACCGACAATAAAGAAACAATGTGGAGTTGCTGTGAGCAGCCCCTGCTATGCAGCTTATGTGCTATAGTGGCTGTTTGATTGCACTAATTGGCCTGGCTGCACCCTTCTATGCCTTATGACAGACTCGCCGCCGCTGCTGCTGCTGCTGCTGCTGCTGCGCCTCCAGACTAATGCAGCCCATTAAAATAAGACAGATTATGACAATAAAATGTTTACATATTCCCTGTTTTGACAACGTAACAGGCTGCAGGAAAGCCACGCTGAGCAACACGATCACAAGCAGAAATAGAACGTCATTATCCAACAGTATCTGGATCCAAAATCTTTGTTTTTTGTTTGTGTGACGAAGACAAATACCGCCTACCCGTAGAGCACTATTCATCTCTGTAGTCTCTGAAATCCTTTGAAATATCACCAGCATCATAAAGCAGATACACCGTTAAAAAATGTGCATCTGATATCGCTTGTTCCCCCTCAGTGATAAAAAAAGAAAAAGTGAAAATAACATGGAGTGTGTAGTTTTGTAAGAGCGCATCTGTGTGAGCGCGCCGGTGTCTATTTCCCATTCAGACCAGGGTAATATCTGCAGATTGGGTGGTTAAGTCACTCTGCATTTCATGAGCCAGTCCTGTCACTAACAGTTATCTCCTCACTGCCCTCTGAGGAGTTGTCTAGGTGAAATGATTCTCCGAAGCTCTGAATAATGCATGAAATTGCGTAATGCAAATGGAGGCTTTATTTCCCCTGCCTCTCGCAGACACCGGGGCCGGGGCCAATGTATTAGAACAGCAAAGGAGAAACAGCGGGGGTCCCCTGAGTAAAGGAACTACAGCGGAGAGTGAAAAGGTCAGCGATAAAACCCAGAGCTTCTCCTCACACGCAGCTTTGTCAAGTATGAGAGGATGTGGCGTCGGGAGTTATTGCAGAGCAGAGCGGGACGTTATTCACAGGCCTATCATGGGACTGTTATTGTGTGGAGGCAGTGAAATATTCATTAAGCAACAGCCTGGCTGGTCTCCACGCTGTAAACAGAAGCCCAATCAAATATAAATAATAACAGTAGAGCTGAGTTGGGCGCAGTTCGATCAGATCAGGAACGTTGCTTGGCTTATATGCTCCAAATTAGGCGACGCTAAACTGTTGTCAAACCCCCGCTTCAACAAGTACACCAGCCTCGGTGGCGACTCCCTCTCCCCGTCTCAGCCGGTGCAGTGGGTCGACCTGAATGGCATTAATTGCCCCCTAAGATGACGGGCAGATGAAAGTGAGGTGGTGGTTTGCTGTGGGACACGGGGGCCGTTCACAAAGAGAGTGTGAGGACGGCTGGCAGGTCTCAGCCACTTCAAAAGCAGATAAAGGCCCTGCGCACACAAAGGATCCGCTTTTTTTTCCTCTTTTTTTTTTTTTTTTTTTTTTTTGCTTAATCTTCAGATTCAGGGGTTTATTCGTGCCAGCCTCCTCGCCTTTGTCCACTTTGTGTCAGGTTTTAACGCCAGAGGATTAAATTGCTGTTGCGGAAATCATTGTTTGTGTTTTCTTCCGACCCGCTGCCTCCCATTGTCCTGTGACATAATCGACCGCTCCTTAACAATATGAGAGGTTCATCTCTGCCTTTTCTTGAGAAATGAACAGCGGATGGATCTGCTCACCTTGTTTGTCAGAGGAAACGGTGGCACAATATGTTGTTTTGTTTAGCTCTGAATTGGGCTGAGTGCTCTTAACTCTTTAAGTAGCTATTTTTTTTTGAAGAAAAATGAGGACAAGGAGGTCTTACTTGGAGGAGACAGAGACAGAAAGCACTGAGAATCCTTGTATCATTGGTTCTTTTCATATTCAATTGAGAATCCACAATCAGAAAATGAAAAAATGACTGGTTATTTCATTATTCATGTACAAATCAAACATCAAAAACCAGTTGTTTTTCATTCTTTCGATTGTTCGCACAAATTCAAAATGTGAACTAATCCAATGTTCCAAATGTATGGTTCCATGTTGACATTTCTGATCTGTGATCTGCTCTGACCCTGCAGTTCCTGACTTGTTGGTGTGTTGATCTGGA
>JAPQRP010000017.1:26947389-26967502 GCA_037367295.1 Apogon hyalosoma
GGCCCATGGGCCTTATGTTTGACACCCCTGAACTAGACTTTAAGTATTTATTTGACTTGGAGGGCGATAATGTAATAATCATTTCCGGTCTCACTTTAAAGAAAGACCTGGGGTCCAGGTTGATGCCTGCCTTCAAAACTCCCTCAAAGATCCCGTTCTCAGACGTCAACATCGGTAAAGGAACGGCCCACCCCCCTCGATGGACGTCAGACAGTACGCTGGCTGAGGTCACCAGTGTTCAGCTGGAGTTCAGAGAGCTGAGCCGTCTCACCCAGGAACCGCAGTACCAGGTCTGGATTCCACCAATGAGAACCAGAATACAGGAAGCATTAAAGTCTGTGAACACCTGATGCACTAAGGTTTAGAGGCACAGCATTTACTCTTATTAAAGTATTTTCACAGTGTGTATTAGTACTTTCACAGTGTGTATTAGTACTTTCACAGTGTGTATTAGTACTTTCACAGTGTATTAGTACTTTCACAGTGTGTATTAGTACTTTCACAGTGTGTATTTGTACTTTCACAGTGTGTATTAGTACTTTCACAGTCTTAAACTTCAGTTGTACATGAATCACAAAATCAAAGTTAGAATGTTCCTAATAAAACTGGCAATTTTGTGTTTATGTTACTGAAGATTTGAAAAGTACAGACCTAACCTAAAAAGCCTTAAAATCAGAATCATCAGAATCCTTTAACCCTTTAACCCCTGACGTGTCTGTGGTGAGTGTTTTGAGTTGACCTGAAATGATTCATTATTTATATTCATAAAAATTCAACATTTTGCTCAATAAGAAAATTTTCAAAATGTGCTGATAGAATAGACAGAGATTAAAATCCCACTAAATAACTTATTTATTACACATCACCTTCCATTAATCCTTCATTTTCATTCGAGTCAGTGCACACAGATACTGAAGTTGTCATGTATTCTTGGTTTTTACACTTTACTTGAAAACATATAAATCTGGAACAGGGATTTTTTTTTAACCCTTTAAAAACCCCTGACGTGTCTTTGGCAATCATTGTGAATGTAAGAGTTCTTTTAAATATTCATAGAAATTCAAGCATTTACTCAATAAGAAACATTTCAAAACGTGCTGATAGAATAGACCTTGTTCTTTCTATAGACATCGAGCATGCTCAGTGCACCCCCCACTGCCTGTGGAATGGGGGGTGAAACAGAGCGGTGAGTGAGACAGAATCGCTATAAAAATAGACGATTTGAGCTTTTCTTTTTTTTTTCTTTTTTTTACACCGTTTTTTGTTTTTACTGTTGTTTGCAGTGTTGTGACTTTTTTTTTCCCCTGTGTTTTCTCAGAGTTTTGACCGTGTAACTGCTTTTTGGACCAGGTGTCAAAAAGCAGCTGGACTGATTTACGAAAAAAAGAGCCCAAAACCTAAACTCCTGGGCCCAAATTCAAATCCTTGTTGTTGTTCAGTGTGTTCCAGTTCACAGTTCATGTTCAACATCCTAAATCTCTTATTGATGTACATTCTCAGTGCCTTATTTTGTCCAAACCTGTTAAACTCCAATTCCTCTCTTTGTCTTTTTCTGTTCTTCCACCTGTTTTGACCCTAAAACACACAGTAAAACAAAACTACTGAAGAAAACGAACACAAGCACAGACTCACAGCAGCTTTAATGAACCTGAAACAGCTGACAATTCACAGCAGCACCTTTACCTGGAATCAAGGCTCAGTGGTTTAATGGTTAATCCCAGTGGAAATTATTGTGTGTTACAATTGTGCTGTGCAAATATAATTAAAGTAAAATATGCAAGTTTAAGTATTAAAAAAAAATTCACAAAGCCAAAATTGATGAGATGCACAAATAATCCCAGCTGTATGTCTGCTTCTTTTCATTGCACTATCTATTTATGTTTTTTTTTGTCCATTTTCTTTTCTATTTTGCTCAGTTTTTATGAATTTTTGTCACATTTTGTTCATTTTTCACACATTTTCCTGCTTAATTTTTTGTTTGTACTCATTTTGATGCTTATGGTTCTACATTTTTTTTCTTTGTTATTTTTTTTGTCATGACCTCTATCTATCTATCTATCTATCTATCTGTCTATCTGTCTATCTGTCTATCTATACTAGACAAACAGTATTAATATGATAATTAAAATAAATGTAGATGAATAAGTGCAAGAATATAGTTGTGCGTAATTATAATTATGAGGTTATAAGGTGGAATTAATCAGTCTGATGGCCACGGGCAGGAGTGATTTCCTGTGTGGTACATTTGGGTGCTATTTTTAATACTGGAAAGTGTTGGCTTTACTTCCAGTCGTCTGACAGGAAAAACATTCCCTGGGGTCAATTTGTTTTAAACCTGACATCTCATGTGATCGATGGAGGTGACGAGTACGAGCGCGAGTGTGCTTTAAATCCGTCACGTTGACAGTCTGAGCGCCTCTTTAAAACACAGGCTGAATATTTTGACATGTGCTTGAATAATTCCTGGCATCAGCGATTTGAAATTCACCGCATTTCTTCTACATGTGAAATTTCTAATAAGCTTCCAAAGATAAATGGGCAATAACGGTACTTTCCAAGATATTGAGCCACCAGATATCGGCAGTAATACAGGTTTATTATGTCTTGTCTGGACTCGGATATCAACCCTTCCTGTTTTTTTATTTGATGTTCCCAGGAGGTTGTGAATGAGGTGATGAAGCTGGTCCATAAGCTGCCGGGGAAACACGACGGCCTGGTGCCCATGTTCATTAACACTAACAGCGGACAGTTCACACACAAAGGGGTGTTCACACTGGGCGCCCGAGCAGACAGCTACTACGAATACCTGCTCAAACAGTGGATCCAAGGAGGCAAGACAGAGGACGAGTAATTACACTTTTACATTTCTGAGTCCGGTGTAAACGCTGGGACACAAAGACAGTCATTAGCCGCTTTTCCTTTGATCCTCAAATTGCGCGAATATAACTTGCGCATAAAAAATTACCTAATGGAAAAACGACAATTTTGCCAAAACTCTCGTTTTTCGATTAAAAGTTTTTGCGCTGGCAAGAGGTGGTTTTTCGGGCGTAGCACAAATGCTTTATTACGCAAAACTGCAATGGAAAGACCTTTTTTCGCAACTAGAGTCAGGTGAATTAAAAAAACGGATGTTGACAAACGTTACAACAAGCGAAGAAGAAGAGGGTTTTTTTTTTTATTACTTTATAACTTTTTCAACACATAAAACACAGAAAGACAGAAAAAAAATACAATCATAGGACAATTGAAAAAAATAGATAAATAACAACAACAGACACTATAATAACAGTACTGGTTAAAATAAAAACAAAAACAAATAAAACAAAACAAAACCAAAAAAACACAGATATAGGGTTTTTGCCATATTCAACATTAATATTCCATTCATACGACTGAGTATAATCTTCATAAGATGTAGACAAGACATGGCAGCAAGGACATAATATCAAAGGCCTTAGGTCTTATCAAGCAGAGTCAGAAAGGGTGTCCACACTTTTAGAAAGTAGCTATCAGAGTTTATTCTATTAAAGCAGTTATGTTCCATTCTAGAAACGCTAATCATCTCATTAAGCCAGCTTCTGAAGCATGGGGGAGTTGGAGATTTCAAGAAGAAGAGTTTTAAAAGAAACATGACACAGTATGTGTGGACACCAAGAAACTGAGTCATTTTTTAATTTAGTGCGGGTTAGAGGGGTAATATAGAAATAATAATGAATATATCTGTAAATCAACACCATATTTACGTTCGTTGCCGTGTTTATGGAATGACTTCTTGTGTCATCTCGCGATAATAAACAAATCATTGCATTTGCGAGTTAATGGAAAAACCGACATTACGCACTTCTGTTTTTTCGACATTTAGTAAATATCTGTCAAGTTTTGCGCAGATGTCCAATGGAAAAGCGAATACTTAGAGGTTGTGTTTCTACACAGTGAGTCATTATTATTTGACATTTACGCCAAACAAGTGGGTTATAGAAACGAGGGGTGCCACACATGCACTGTTGTTAAAATTACACTTAATTTTCTTTAGAGATTTCAAGTTGTTCATATTTGTTCAGGTTATTCACATTTTATAGGTTAAGGCAGAGCCCTATAAAGAGAGTTACGACGCGCTTTGATGTCGCCTCTCCGGTGATCACGTGGTTCATGTAAGCCTGAATTGTTCCAAACAGACCCAGCGCTGTCATGTTCTCCTATGGGACAAACAGCAGTGAGCATGGTATATCTCAAAACCAACCACACCCAGTCGTTGTTGCACTATATGTATTATTGTGTCAGTTATGCTTTTGAGTGGGGTTGACTTCGTCCGCCAATTTTACAACGGGAGTCTATGGAAGTGTCACGACTGTTTATGTCAAAGGCTCTGGGTAAAGGTCGTTTGTTAATGTAAATATTTTCATAATTTAATTATTTCATAATTTCAGAAATACATTTTTTCATTTGTTTTTTTTGCACTAAAAAAGAAAAAGTTGCAGTTGACATAATTTATAGGCATAATGTTATAATATATATATATTTTTTACGCTAAACCAAGAAGAAGTTTTGTAGTTGTCATTATTTATAGGTTATTATGTTATTATTTTAATTGAGATCATATTGGTCTGTATGTGAAACCTGAAATAAAACCACTTGAACACCCTTGATGATTAATATCTTCAATGAAATTTACACTGAAGATATTAACACTCAGCGGTGGTTCCACATACAGACCGACATGATCTCCAGTAAAATAATACCATAATAACCTATAAATAATGACTCCAAATGTTATTCTTGGTTTAATGTGGAAAAAAATATAACATTATGCCTATAAATAATGGCAACTGCAATTTTTTCTTTTTATTTTAGTGCAAAAAAACCCCTGTTGAATTATGAAAATATTTACATTACATTATATTTACATATTTGCATTTGTAATAAGTCCATAAATGCATTCTTATTGTTAATTTGTGTGTTTTTGTGTGTTCAGCCTGTTGGAAGATTATCTTGGAGCTGTGGAAGGAGTAAAAAAACATCTTGTGAGACAAACTGGACCCAGCAAACTGACCTTTGTTGGAGAGCTGTCGCATAATCGCTTCAACCCTAAGATGGTAGAAACACAACAGATACACACACACACACACAATCTGACTAGTTTTGAGTTTCTGTTGATTTACTGTAGAACTCTTTCTCTTCCTGTCC
The DNA here is from genome assembly GCA_037367295.1 of Apogon hyalosoma. Taxonomy (NCBI): domain Eukaryota; kingdom Metazoa; phylum Chordata; class Actinopteri; order Kurtiformes; family Apogonidae; genus Apogon; species Apogon hyalosoma. The sequence goes on from JAPQRP010000017.1 coordinate 26,952,574, forward strand.
AGTCAATTCTTAGTCAGTTCATAGAATAGAATAGAATACAATAAAACAGAGTACAATAGCCTGTATTGTCATTGTATTCAGTGCTGCTCCAGTCAGTCCAACAATATGAATTATATATATATATATATATATATATATAGCACAAAATAAGAGTATTAAATAAAATTAATAAATTTGTAATTAATAAAATTGCAAAAACTAAAAGTAAAATAAGAAAATAGAATCTAAAATTTTACAAAGTCAAATAAGAAAATAACTTAAAGTAGTATGAGATAAAAATAGACATGAAATATGAATAGACACAATATTAACAGTACGTATATCTGTGACGTCAAGTCTATGTAAAAATAGTGCATTTATGTTTGGATAAATATTGAATATTGTATTATTGTGAAGAACAGAGGATCATTGCACGAGTTATTGCACATAATTCACATTTTACAGGGTTAATGATTGTCCCTCGCCCTCCGTCAGGACCACCTGGTGTGCTTCCTGCCGGGGACCCTGGCCTTGGGGGCCCATAACGGACTCCCCGGGGACCACATGGACCTGGCTGTGGAGCTGATGGAGACCTGTCATCAGATGTACAAACAGATGGAGACGGGGCTGAGTCCAGAGATCGCACACTTCAGTCTGCAGCCCAGTGACGGCCGCGATGTCATCGTCAAGGTCAGGTCTTCCATGATGCTTTGATTTTTCTATTGAACCCTTTTTAGATGATTGTAGTGCCAGTGCCACATTTCTGCTTTCGCCATCATTCAGTTAACTCCTGAATCATTTGTGCTATTGACAAAATTTGAATGGCATCTGAAAGCTGAGGTTAAGAGCTTTCGGTTGATATAGAACACATAAGGGTAGAGGCCTGGATTGGCTGAGGGGGACGGGGGGAAGTGAGCGGAGCAGACAGTAGCAGAGTGCAGTCGGTGAGAGAGAGATGGAAGATTTTTATAACTTGCAGCAGCGTTTTAGCGAGGTGCTAGTGTTTGAAGAGAATGGTCAAAAAAGACATTTTCTGGCATTTTTATTGTAAAAACAACATAAATAAATCTAGGCAGCCTGTTATAATGGTAGTCCTTGAAGGAGTGATATTTTGCTTTTTTAAAATGGAATTCTTCATTTTCCAGCCTTTCCCTGTGGTCTCCATAAACTGTAAATGCTCTGCTTGGCTCTGAATTCTTCATTCATTCAACTCCACAGCTCCATCTTCAGCCCTATTTCTGAGTAATGACACCAGAAAGGTGCTTTGGAGCGCTGGCCTTTTAAATGCACGAGCCACTTCAGGCCCCGCCCCCTCCAGGTTGCCAGCTGTGCTGCTCTGTCCCGTTCAACTAACAACTGAACATTTTAGGTAATCGGCTCCAAGTTTGGACATATTTTCAGTTTTTACTCCAACCGCTGCCGCTGACAAACAATTATGTTGAACTGGAGAAATGTTGGTCTGAAGTCTGGACCTTATATGTGCAAATGTGGAGACACAACTAGTTATAGACGCAACCAATGAAGAAGGAATTCAAACAGGTTGTAGAAATCCAGTCAGTTTTTGCCTAAATTAATATAAAGATAGCTTTGGAGCACCTGGAGGGTTCAGATTCAAACTGTATGAACTATTGAGGTCCAAGTACACAAATAAATGAACCACAGACTAAGAAAAGTGGGTTTAGAGAAATATGAGCCCTAACCTGCTACTCACCTTCGGTTGGAGCTCACACAGTCTGATGGGTTGACTTTTGCTGATGAGTAATTGAAACACAGACTAAACAAATCAAGCAGGGGTCAGAAAAGGTGAAAACTGAATAATTTAAATGTTGTTGATTTTCATAGTGAGCTCCAGCGTACGTTAAACTGATGACTCAGGCTGGGAAAGCACAATCAATAATTTGAGGCAAGCCAAATTAGCATGAAGAACTCAGAGCCAAGTCCTGGTTCTTATGGGAGCGCTAAATGATGTATGAGGATGGAAAAAAGTTTTAATCTACTCGTCTAAATTTGTCAGAACCTCTGTAACCCACAGTGCGTTTTTCATTAGCAGCTCTGATTTTATCAACATGTCCAATATTTCAGCTGATGTCTGTTCTGCTGCCTTCATTAACCTCAGGTCAAAGTGGGAAACATTTGAAGAGCCACAAACTTTTTATTCTAAGAGGAAAATTAATGGAAAGCATATAGGGGACTTCAGTGTATTACTGTTATAATTATCAGATGAAAATACACTATGTGGACAAAAGTATTGGGACAGGTGTTTATTTTCTAACAGGGCTCTGGGATACAAAATAAAAATGACAAATGTCAGAATATAGTTTTATATTGGGATAAGGGCATTACTGACTTCAGATTTTTTCAGATTGACTTATCTGTCAATAAAGTCGAAGTTGAGTCGACTAGTCGTATGATATCATCACACTGACAGCGGAGGAACAACTCAGACACACAGCTGTTCAACAATGGGAAACTTGTACTGAAGTTCACTGTAACATTAACAATGTAAAGCAAAGAGCAGAGTAAAAAAACTGGCAAGACACAAGCATCAACAGTCCTTCTCAGACATTTAACCAAAACTAAACATAGGCTAACACCTTGAATTTTCTTTTAAATTTAAGTGAACAACATACCACTGCACTCTTTATGATTTAGTGGGATGGACATCATTAACCATCTGGAGACGAAAACACTGGTTTATGTTCATTTATAAAGCTCTACTGGGCAAACTTCAAAAATACCTCCGTAATCTTCTTTCTGTTAGCTCTAGTAGTTTCCATCTATGTTCTGCCGAATGGTCGCTTTTGACTGTTCCCCGAGTTCTGACAGACTTTGGAAAAACATCATTTTCCCATCATGCACTATGGTCGTGGAATAATCTTCGAAGAACTGTTAAGCTATAAAAACATTCATTTCTGTAAGTGATTTTAAAAGTATCATGGAAGAACACAGTGAAGGAGGAATGTCAGTTTTTCTTGATGCCATTATGGTTGAATAGTTGTTATTGTGTGTTATTGTTTATTGTGTATCATGTATGTGTTTTATATTGTTTGGACTCTGTATGGCTGCTACCTTGGCCAGGTCTCCTTTGCAAAAGCGATTTCTGATCTCAACGGGACTTTCTGGTTAAATAAAGGTAAAATAAAATAAATAAATAAAATGGGAAAAGGTTAAGACAGCGGCAGCCACGACGCACAGCGTGTTGGAGAAAAGCGCATTGTCTTTATGAAATAAATGAACAGAATAATCCAAACACACTGGCTGTCCAAATTATCATTCAGTATTGGTCATGCTTGCGTGGTTCACAGAGCATTACTCAGACCTTTTTTTTTTTTTTTTAAATAAATGGAAATTTAAGCCTTCAGAACCGCACACCGGCGCCACAAACCACCTTCAGCTTGCAATTACTGTAAAATTCTTAGATCACAGTCAGTTTAGTTCCTACTCTGAGTCATCCTCTTCCTTCAGTCTTGGCCTTGCGCTTGTGACGCACAGGTCATTTTTTGTTGTTTTTTTTTCTACCCGCTTTTGTGGAGTTATTTCACCTATCCCAACCCGCCCCACAAATAGTGACATTTTTTTGACCCGCACCAACCCGACCGCGCATCTCTAAATTTCTAAAATATTTGTCATGCTCTGACTGTAAATCATAATTTTCTGCCACAACTAACCATCTACTTTCTTCACATCTCACTCAAGAAGAAAAGTCTCCCATTAAACTTTAAGGAAATATTGATGTTTATAAATTATATAGACAAAAATATCGGGACACATCCTGTCTACAGCTGTAAGATGTCCTGTTCAAGCTGAATAATCTACATAATGAACAGAATAATAAACAAAATGGGTAAGAATTAACAAAATAATAAAAAAACATTAACAAAATAATCACCAAAATAAGCAAATTCAACGTGATATCATGAATTGTGTAAATATACACGCCATACATGACACTTTCAATTGACGTGTTATCTGTACGCAGTATAAGCTTTCTGCGTGTTTGTTCATGCTGCGTCAAATACCACACGGTTCGGTTTAGGGTTAGCGGTTACGAATATGTAAACCGGAGATCTTGGCAAAAATTGACATGTCATCAAATGACTTTGAGTTACACACAAAAGGATGAAAATGCGTATGTGTAGCACGCCAAATGCCATAAGAACTGGCATGACATACAACGCGATTTCATGAGTAATCAATGAATTCAAGAACAGTGAACAAAATAATCATCAAAAGGAATAAAAATGAGATATAAACATCAGTATTTCCTCAAAGTTTAATTTGTCTTCCTCAGTGAGATGTGAAGAAAGTAGATGTTTAGTTGTGGAAGAAAATTATTATTTACAATTAGAACATTAAAAATGTTTTAGAAATTTAGAGGTAGAACATTTAAAATCATAGTCATGGATTAAAAAAAAAAAAAAAATCAGTGTTGAAATTAAGTCAAATCCAATTCTGAAGCATGTTGGAATCAAATATAACAATTTAAACCAAACTAACCAATATAATGGTATTTATCCCAATATAAAACTATATTCTGACATTTGTCTTTATTGTTTTGTATCCCAGACCCCTGTTAGAAAAGAAACACCTGGATTCAACACGTCCGTATAGTTTACCAGTCACTGCTGTTCCTGAAGTCTTTTATTTTAATGAACTGTCTTTGTATTTGTTCGTTTTATTTGTTGGATTCTTTTGTTGACAAATCTCTCGTACCTGTCTCAGCTGACTTTTAAAAACGGAGCCCGAGGCATAAAGTCTGCCCAAATAAAATAAATAAAAAATAAATAAAAAAGACTCTAAAAACCAGACGCATTTAGCCCTGAGAGGTTTTCCAGAAATCTGCTTTCCCCAAGCCGTGACTAATCTGACCAAATGCTTTGAAACATATTTGAGAACATTTTATTTCTTCTATATTTTACTCCAAGTGCATGAAAGGAAGCATAAAAATATCCTCAACCTCAGCACTTTGTTTGATTATTGTGATCAGCTGTTCTTTTCGTACTGAGTCGTGTGGTTTTGATCCTTCAGCCTGCAGACAAACACAACCTACTGAGGCCGGAGACGGTGGAAAGTCTCTTCTACATGTACAGATTCACTAAAGACGCCAAGTACAGAGACTGGGGATGGGAGATACTGCAGAGCTTCAACAAGTACACCAAGGTAAAACGTCACATGACATTTGAGTGTATTCATGGATCTAGTAACAGAAATGGAATTCATTAGCCATAATTATGTTTTCATTGGTGTGTAATTACCTGTCCCACCAACCTGATTGGGTTTTCGTTGCCTTAGAGTGAGTCGTTTATGGTTGCCATGGTGAATCACCTCGGTAGCTCTGACCGGTCTTCCTCTTCTCTTTAGTTCTGTTAAATGATGTGTGGCATCTAGTGCTCAGACTGATTACAGGCCCTGAATATATGTAAAGATTTCTACTGTTATTAACCCAGTGTTAAGCAGAGCAGTCGCCAGAGGCCAGTGAGCCTGAAGGACTTGAAAACCCTTGATTTATGTGAAGTTTGTGAAGGCGTTGTGTCCGTTTTCATTAGCTATATCTTCAAACATCTTCTACAAAACTACTGCTCGGATTTATTTCAAATTTCATACGAAGCTTCCTTGGGACAGTGTCTACAAAGTTTGTGCACAGTTCTGACAAATGTGTATTTTGGAATTTTTAATGTATTTTTGAAATAATAAAATGAAGTGGCACGAAATATCAGTACTGTGGCACGAAATATCAGTTTGTCTATTACCACAGAGGCCATCAGCGCCCTCGTTATATCATGTCTAGACTGGTAAATCCAACATTGGTATTAATCAGCCACTGGGACAACGTTCAGGGTGCAGAATTCGGACCACAGTACTCAATACACTGAACTGAAAAGTCACACAGCACATCTAACATGAAGCTCCGCCCACCGTCTCCAGCCTCACAGAGGCCGCACAGAGCAAAGAACAAACACCATAAAACAACATATAGAGTATTTACAACAATAATTCCTATTCTATACTATATACTATCACTAATTTGTCATTTGTTCCATCAGTTGCCACAGTACTGTGGTAGAAAAATGCACAAAAGAATGAAGTATAGTCCATATATGACCACAGTACTGAGGCAACAAGAGGAGAATGAGTTCATGGAACAGTATCTATGACTGACTCTAGTACAAATGACAACATTTGATTGGCTCTGTGGAAATAGGCAAACCCATATTTGGTGCCACAGAACTGTAGCAGTAAACATTGGTTTATTATAAATGTGCTTTTATGTAAAATGGTCCATATTTGATGGTGTATAACATGTAAATGTTCCAGATATCACTATAGTTCCTATTGATCACTAATAGAAGTCACATATGGACTTTGATTGAATTAGTTCAGTTCTCCTCCAGTGAAAGTCCCACCCACTTTTATTGTTAGATTGATCTGCATCCAGACCACAGGACTGGAACATAGAACAGAACCTGAGAACCTCACACATTCAACTTGGGATTGATTCTGATAGAACATGCTGGTGTCATACAGGGACATTGGTCCTATTTTTTGCACATGAACTGTGGAATCCCAGGTGCATAGTTTGGATACAGCGTTACCTCTGACCTCACCCTTCCCGTCCTGTAGGTTCCCGATGGCGGCTACACGTCCATAAATAATGTCCGGGACCCTGTGAACCCTGGGCCCAGGGATAAGATGGAGAGTTTCTTCTTGGGTGAGACGCTGAAGTACTTGTATCTGCTGTTCTCTGACGACACAGAGCTGCTCAGTCTAGATAAGTATGTGTTCAACACCGAGGCTCATCCTCTGCCCATTTGGCCGTCTCCACCCAAGTGACCGTTCACAGGACACCACAGTAACATCCAGGCTCAGGCTGTTACATCTGCTCCGGTTGGACAGCGTTTCTGAGCAGAGCAGAGCAGAACTGTTCTGTGGAGCAGATCTGGGCCGTCTGCCTGTATTTGGATACGTTTCCCTTTGGAGGAGCTTTTCCCCTTTTCTTTATTTTTCCTAAGGAAAAGGTTTGTGATAGAGCTGGTCTCTAATGTGTACATAACTAGCACTTACTGAAAACAAAGAACGATGGGCTTGATTACCGTCTTAGCCGGTATACATTTGTACGTATGTATATTATGTATATTGGGTTTTATTTTGCCATGTGAGGTGAGACACCTCGTGGGTCCTACATAGTGTGACACCACTGTGAAGGAGTCTAAATCTACTTATGTGATCATCAGCCAACAGATTCTGTTAATTCAGCTGTGTTTTATGAGGCAGCGACCAATGAAGGACGACAGTTTCCAGGATCCAGTGCACTTTTTTCTGTCAAAAAAGGCAAATAAATGAAGTTTGACTCTTACCTATTTGGTTCAACAGCTGCTGTCCAGTGCCTACATGTCCTCCAGAGGCACATTGTGTTCTGTACATATGGAATCTCTGAAAAATGATGGTTCTGCACTGAGCATTGCATCTGGGTTTTGTCTGTTTGTTATAAACCACCTTCCCTCTTCATTTTGTTTCGCTGCTGGCTTTCTCTGTCCATTTTCCTTGTGTACCATCAAATTACAATTTTAATTATACTGAGCAAAGATATAAATGCCCCATGTGACACTTTAAATGTTTAATAACATTAGCAAATAATATTAAATCACACTTTTTTCGTTGATCAATGTGGTACAGATTAGTGTCAGAACACGGTGGTGGCGTGTGGCATTCAGGGACATCCACGGTGGACAGTTGAAACAAATCACCACACAGTACCTTGTGTTTCCACCGTTGGATCCCTGCAGAGACACGCATCGTCTTCCCATCGAGTTGATGAGGTTGTCAGTTGTGGCCTGAGGAATGTTATTCCACTCTTCTTCGAGGGCTTCACAGAGCTGTGGGATGTTATCAGGAACCATTCTGGCATGATCCATGTCATGGTGACATCTGCTGAACTTTGACATGTTGAGGTGTCCTTTTATTGTCCCCAGTATAAGGAGCGTCTGAGTAACTGTTAACGCTGTTGGAGCAGCGTCTGGACACGACACACCTGTGTTGTGGGTGGAGTCACTGGATCACTGAGCAGGTGCTCACGTGTAGACGTGTACACAATGTTTGTTTAGAAATCAAGATTATTTATTTATTTTATTTACTTAACCTTTATTTTAACCAGGTAATTTAGTTGAGAACTGATTCTCATTTACAATAATGACAAGGCCAAGAGGCAGCACACGAACAGAATAAGTAGCAGCACAGGTTACGTGTACAGCAAAAAAACAGAGCAGATTATGTATACAACAAACAAACACACAAACAGGATGGACAGCAGAACTGATCACAGTCACATATAACAAAAAAAAAGTTAAAAACAGGTGCAGTGGTCCAGAAGTGCATCTGTCACTGATGTTTTAAATGATGAGTGCGGTATGAATGAGATGAGTTTAATGGATCGTTACAAAGAATTCCAGTCATGAGCAGCAGAAAACTGGAATGATGATTGACTGAGTGACACGGGCTTTGGGAATGAGGAGGTTGATGAAACTGCTGCAACGAAGAGTATGGGTGGAGTTTTGAATGGTGAGTAGTGAGCGCAGATAAGGATGTTTAACCATGTTTTACATCTCTAAGCCCACATGAGCTCGTTTTGGGCTGTGTGTGTCCTGTTACGCACATACTGTATATGGGGCATTTATATTTTTGCTCAGTGTTGATTCAACCACATCATGTCAAAAGTTATCTCATGACACTGTACATTTAGAGCTGGTCTAAACCAGACTCTTAAGCCAATTCACAGACACCGACCGAATCCTCCAGGAACAAACACTTGGTGACAGTGGAAGGAAAAACTACTGCAAACTGAACTAAAAGTATTAAAAAGCTGAACTGCTGTTACTAGTATAACTACCAATAACTAGTACAAATACCCAGAACTGCTGATAAAACTATCAGTTGATCTTGTTTTTTGTTCTGAATTATACTTAACTGCCGACAACAACAGATGACAATGAGATTTTAATATTTAACCAAGGAAGAAGATTCAAAGTAAGGCCTATAGAATCCTACAAAAGCACCGTTTTTAAGACAGAAGTCGGTCGACATCAGCCTGAAACATCACCTTTAGGCCAAGCAGTTACACTAGTTACACTAAACATCCAAACTGTAATTGAACAGACATATTCTCTCTGCTTCCCTGGATCAGGTTCTTCAGTAGAATAGTTTGCATGAGTTGATTTAAGTGAGGCTTATTTCTTTGTTTTTCCCAGACCGTATGGGAAGGATCCAACCAAAACCCCATTTCCAAAAACCCACTGACGCAGAATTACACACGACAGCTCAATGTCGATCGGTTCTGTTTTTAATCAGCTGATAAATTTGTACATTTTTCTCTTGATTCAGTTTCTTTTCACAAAAAGCCGATTGAATCAAATGTTTCACGGGACGTGAGAAAAAAGTAAATAAACATAGGAACGAGGTTCAGTTTGTTGTTACCGAAGCCAAAGAAAACAGCATTGACATCAGCTGCAGCTGCTGCACTGATGTGCCAGTGAACACAAATTAGGTTTCACTTCTCATCAGTATCATTTGTTTTTAAAGACACAGATTATACAGGGTGTCCAGAAAGTCTCTTTACAATTTGACAAATTTCTCATAAAAGCAAATGAATGAACAAACCTGTGGAAGTTATTACAAAATGAAAAGTAGATATCGAATTTTTGTTGGTTTTTTTTTTTGCCTTATTTAATACACCTCTATATGTTGGCAGAATTGTATTTTAATAATGGTGGGGGAAAATCCCCATTAACGCCTGTGTTAGTGTGGACGGGGTTTATGTGCTGCTGCTTCAACTAAAATGTGAAAACACCTGAAGGATCATTTCTGCGGGGCTCTGTAGGTAGTCGTTTTCCATCTGTTCTTCAAGGCACAAATACAAAGCCACTGGACATTCACACCAACATGTATAAGCAGGTCAACAATTCAACAGAGACAAGTAAAGGAAGGATTAGGCATCGAAACAGTGTTTGAAATGTAAAATATGAAACTTCACTGGTTCCTGATTCATATCAAACAAATTAAAAATAAGTACTGATGAGTACATTTGATCAAAGATCGTGACCGTTCTAAATGAGATGAAACGGGCGGTTCACTCGGTGAACCCATACTCGCTGTGTTACAGTGATGAAAATGGAGCATTTAAAGGCAGAAAAACCCCAGAGTGCATTGCACTTTACACCTGCCACTGCTGAGCTGTCAGACGGTACGATGGTTCAGTCGCTGAAACACTGAAACCTAACGTGCATGTCTTTGTACTTTTAAAGGGAGGCAGCTTTTCTTCTGCTGACTTTGCATTTGGTACTGACGTCTCAGATCCATCATTACAAAGGGAACAGAGGAGGTGGTTTGAAACGGTTCGAAGGTGAATGAGCGTAGGTTTACTGATCTGAGACCAGTCCTGAAGGATGGTGGTTTGGACCGACAAACAAAACCACCACCGATTTGAACAATGAATGTAGACACAGCATGTTCTGTATCTTTGTTATTTAATTTTGTATTGTGGATGTGCTCACATCATCTAGTACAGGGGTGTCAAACGTACGGCCCGTGGGCCAAAACAGGCCCGCCAAAGTGTCATCCTGTTGGATGAGTTTTGAAATGCAAAAAGTACACTTGAAGATATTAACAGATATTAGTTAAAGGTGTGAAAATCAGTTTAGTTCGGGTTCCACATTCAGTACAATTCAGTATCAAGTGGGTCAGACCAGTAAAATACCATACCATAATATGATAATACTATTATAATAATATAGTATAAATAATGACCACTAATAATAATAATGACTCAAAATGTTCCTCCTTGGTTTTTTTTTTCCATTCTTTGTTTCTTCGGAGAAGCAGCTCATGCAGAACTTCCCTTTCAGGTACAATTCCATGTCCACACCTCAAATGTGAATGAAGAGTGAGTCGCTAATCCATGTTTTTTAGTAGAATATAGAACAAGTGGGTGGGAGGAGAGGGCATGCTCCACTTCGTCATCAACAAGATAAAACACATTAAGGTGTGCATGTGCTCCTCCTTGTTTTAGTTTAAAAAAAAAAAAAAAGTAAAATTATGTGAAAATGTTTACATTTACAAACTATCCTTTCACAAAAAAATGTGAGTAACCTGAACAAATATGAACAACCTGAAATGTCTCAATATTCTGTCTGTTTCTAAATGTTTTGTGTGTTTGTAGATTCATTGTCTGTAAATTCAACATCCATCCGGTTTTCTCAGTGTATTCAAAACAGAAAACACTCTGGAATTGGGCCGATCCGTTCTATACCGACCAATGACAAGTCTCAGGGGGCGGGTGTTTAGCAATGCATCATACGCACCGATTTCCTTTTGTCAAAGTCCGTTCCAGTCTACAAACCTCTTTACAGCTGTTGTTGGTTGTTAAAAATGACTCAAAAATAAGGACTGAATTCCAGATTACACCCTATGTTCTTAAGTTCCTCTGACAAAAGCGTCACGTCCGTCTTATCTGTGATTGGTTTACTCTGTGCCTGTTAGTCCCGCCTTCATATTTGGATTCAAGCCCCATGATTCCAGAGAAAGACGGATGGCTGGACGGCTATAAATTCACGCGTAAATGATAAACGGAGACATTGTTAAAATAAATTTCAGTTTGTTCAGGTTACTCAGCTTCTTTTGTGAAAGGGTCATTTGTAGATATAAACATTTGAATAATGTAACTTTATTACATTAAAACAGAGAGAAGAAATCTGAGTTGTCGATGTTTATAGTTTTATTTGTTCTTATTTTCCTGGTCCGGCCCACTTTAGATCGTATTGGTCTGTGCGTGGAACCTGAATTAAATGAGTTTGTCATCCCTGCCGTCGCACATGAAGGCAGCGTTGGCGTCTGTTTCGGGTCGGTCATGTTCACCGGGGTCGTATTGGTGCTCTACATCCGCCGCTCTGTCGTGCCTCCTCATACCTGTCATGTGCTACATTGCCTTTTCCCGCCGCTGCGTCGGTGGTGTTTACTTGTAAAGTCCAAAGAGTGAACGCTTGAATTGTGGCTTTCATTTCTGCTCTGGTGGTTGGGTGACAGAACAATTATGGGTGTAAATATTTGCTGAAAATAGTTTTTAACTCGTCCACTGAATCAGGCGTGAACGTGTCCTGATTACTGAGCCTCTGAGTCACCGACGTCAGGTCTGAAAGGACCCAAACCTCTGACTTCATTCTGTTTGTTTTACTTGAAAAACTCTACAATTGCAAGGTTTATTTTTACAGCCTCGTTCAGATGTGGACGTTTGGGCTTTAACCCTTTAACCCCTGAGACTTTATTTCGATGAAAGCTGCTGTGAGTCGGTGCTTGTGTTCCTTTTCTTCAGTGGTTTTGTTTTACTGTGTGTTTTAAGGTCAAAAACAGGTGGAATATCAGAAAAAGACAAAGAGAAGAATTGAAGTTTGACAGCTTTGGACTAAATAAGGCACTAGAATGGACATCAATAAGAGATTTAAGATGTTGAATGTCATTGATTTGATTTGGGCCCAGGAGTTATAGTTTTGGGCTTTTTTTTTGTAAATCAGTCCAGCTACTTTTTTATACCTGGTTGAACTCCAAAAAGCAGTTACACAGACAAAAATAAATAAATAAATAAAATATGCAACAGAATGAACAAAAACACCCAGAATGATCAATAAAATGAACACAAAATGAATAATAAACCAACAAAATAATAAGTAACATGAACAAAATACGCCACAAACTGAACAAAATTGAAGAAGAAAAATTAATAAAATAAAAAATAAAAGTAGAAAAATAAGCAACTAGATGAACAAAAATGAATAAAATACTTACAAAATAATGAACTACATGAAAAAATATGCAAAAAAAGACTAAAATTAAGCAAAAAAAAAAAGAATAAAATAAGCAACAAATATTAGAATTTTATCCCAGTAGTAGTCGTGGTTTTGGGCTCTTTTTTTCTAAATCAGTTCAGCTTTTTGTCATGTGGTTGAACTCAAAAAAGCAGTTACACAAACAAAACTCAGTAAAAACACAGTAAAAAAAAAAAAAAAATTAAAGGAAAATCACGACAACACTGCAAAAAACAGTAAAAACGAAAAAATGACAAGGTGTAGTTTAAAAAAAAAAAAAAAAAGCCCAAACTGTCTATTTCTATAGTTGCTCTCACTCACTGCTCTGTGTTTCACCCCCCCATTCCACAGGTGGTGTGGGGTGCACTGAGCATGAAAGAACCAGGTCTATTCTATCAGCACGTTTTGAAATGTGTCTTATTGATCAAACGGTTGAATTTTTATGAAGATTTAAAATAAATCATACACCCTGAACGCTCACCACAGACACGTCAGGGGATAAAGGGTTAAAACATCCCTGTTCCAGACTTAAACGTTTCCAAATAAAGTGTGGAAAAAACAACAATACGTGACAACTTGACTATTTCTGCTTGAACCGACTCGAATGAAAATGAAGGATTAATGGACAGTGAAGTGTAATAAATGAGTAATTTGGTGTGATTTTCATCTCTTTATCCCTTTCGCTGAGAGGAGGGAACAAATTAATAACCTAATATAAAAATGGATTTTTTAAAAAAAGGCTGCAGAGGAACATCTGTTGTGCAACTTAAAACATCCCATACACACGGCGTCACAGCCAATTGAACACAAGTTTAATTCCTGCCGCATTAGAAACGATAATTAAATGTGAAATTTATTACATGGCTCTGGTTGGACGACGGCGCAAAGATGCGCTTTTAATACGATTCTCTATTAACCGTGAGCTTCAGCGCCAGCAGGTTTGACCCACATCTGACCCCAGAACAGGAAATACAGAGAAGTTTTAAAAGGTTGTCGCTGCGACTTTGATGGGAAAAAACAAACAAACTCTGGGTCAAACTGGACGCTGCACTCGGGGAAAGCTGCCAGATCTTTTCAGTAGCGGCGTGAAGTATCTAAAGAAAAGCTCGGTAATAATTCAATGAGCCTAATGTCATTATTTATGCGTTTTAACAGATAAATCATCCATGTGGGTCAAACATGCGGCTCGTGGGCCAAAACCGGCCCACTAAAGGGTCCAATCAGGCCCATGGGATGATTTTACAAAGTGCAAAAACTACACTGGAGATATTAACACTCAAGGGTGTTGAACTGGTTTTAGTTCAGGTTCCACATACAGACTAATATGAGCTAAAGTAAAATAAACAACCTATAAATCGTGACTCCAAATTTTCTTATTGGTTTAATGTGGGAAAAAATAATATTACATTATGCCTATAAATACCTCAAATGTCTAAAGAAAATTAAGTGTAATTGTACCAATATTCTGCCTGTTATTAAATGTTTTGCGTGTTTGTAGATCCTCTGTGATCTGTACGTTGTAATGCGCGCGTGTAAATGATATAAACCGAAGCAGAATATTGTTAAAATTGCACCTGTTTTTTTTTTTTTTTTTAAGACATTTCAGGTTGTTCGTGTTATTCACATTTTTTAAAGGATAATTTGTAGATGTGTTTTCATCATGTAATTTTACTTTTTCACATTGATTTAAGAAAACGTAATGTCTTCAGTGTAGCTTTTGCACTTCGGCCCGGATTGGACTCTTTGGTGGGTATTAGGCAGCGAGCCGTGAACCGTTAATTTTTGGAAAGCACGGCCAAAAAACGGTGCCTGTCTTGCTCAAAGCCGTGTTAATAACACTGGGGAACACTCAATATGTTGCATTAAAAGAAAGACTTCTTTTTAGTCAATTTAAGTGTGCTGAGTTCAAATCTTAAATTAGAATTTTTCTGCAAGCTACAGATTTTATGCAATCTTTTATTTTTATTACAAAAGGACAAAAAACAGGACAAGGAAAGTCAGCCACAAATCAGTATATTTAACAAGGCAAAAAAAAAACATAACAATGAAATGTGATTTTAGATTAAAGTACACCATTGTTAGATGTGCCATATGGTTTTTCT
>JAPQRP010000017.1:26999162-27013440 GCA_037367295.1 Apogon hyalosoma
GGAGGAACTATTAGGGTCCAAATACACAAAGACAGGAACCACAGACTCACAACAGTGGAGTTAGATCAGTATGAGCCCTTTAAATAAAGCTGCTTTTGTCACTTTAAATGCATTAACTCTTCTGTGCTGATGCAGATGAATCTAGAAGCAGAACTGCATGATTTACAGCAACGTATAAACTTTCTCTAATGTGAGGCATCAAAAAAAAAAAAAAAAAAAAAAATTAATGAAGATTAATTAAATCTATGAAAATATAACTGAGTGAAGACACATTAACATAACATTCTAAACACTGAGCGTAGACGTACGTTGATGCACTGGATGGCTCTGTCACTCTCCTTCTTCTTGGCGTAGTTGACAAAGGCACATTTATGCTCCAGCAGCATTTTGATGCTGCAAACGTGCCCAGCTCTGACGAACACAAACAGGCGGTAAATCCAAGAGAACAGGAGGAAACATACAAACGATACAACACAAGCAGTAACAGATGACGGAGGCTTGTTTGTGCTGTGGAAGTGATGTTGAACATGTGCTTCCGACACAGCCCACTCAGATCCACAGACTGCAGTCCACTCAAAGACCCCTCACCTGCTGAAGACCTCATGGAGAATGGTGTAGGTGACGGTAGGAGCCATAGAGCCCACCCAGACCGAGAACACCTGCCTGGAGACACCAGACACAGACATTAGTCAGCTGTGGAATTAAAGGACCAGGAACCGAAAACACACCATATTCAGATTACATTTATATTAGATCATTACAGCAAATAAGAACAAAAGCAACAACATTCAGCGTGAATCATCAGGTGGGGTTAACTTTCAGTTTAATGAAATAAGAGAAAGAAAAAAAAAAAGAAAAAAGTATGTGTTTATTATTAATGACATTAAACTCAATGTTTCTTTGTTCAACTTTGAAGAGTTCAAAAACTGAAACAAAAAACAAAGAAACCAGCAAAGACCTAAAAAAAACAAAACAAAAAAAAAAAACTACCAGCCATTAAAACCATCTACTGATATAAATGGTTTAATACAATAAGTCTGATCCCTTTGACTCTTAACATCTTTAGTGTAATTGTTGAGCTTTGTAAATTCATCTTTTTTTCTTGATACCACCCCTTCTCATTTTTTGCATTATTTTAGTCTCATTTTTACCTCATTTTATTTTTATGTTTTCATCTTTTGTTTTGTGTTCCATTCAGGATCATCTATGATTTTTTTTGGACAAAATTTCTCCCTTGACAGTGATGTTTGACCACTATCCTTTCAGGTTTTAATGATGCATTGAACAGTTTTTAACTAAAAACAGAGCTATAATGTAAACTATCAGCTGATAAAGCACGTCAACATTATAAGAGTGTTATTTTAGCGACTGTTAAAATAAGCGTCTATGAGTTCTAGTTTTTGAAGAAAACTTGATACCATAATACAAATGTGTGGAAATGATGAGCTTTGTACTTTTAGCTTCGTAAATTTATCTGATGGGCCAGATCGAAGCCTTTAGTGGGCTGGTTTTGGCCCATGGGCCCTATGTTTGACACCCCCACCCTAAGGCATCCAGTAAAATTGCTCAAGTTTCTCTATTAAATGTAGATCTGCTTTTACCATCTAACAAAAATATCAACGCATTTCCACTTTGCGATGTACTTGTGCTTCATTGAGGTTATTTTACTGCCGTGTGATGTTGCCTCGAATGGACAACAAAGGAAACCTGATTCTGTTCCACTTAATCTCTTCTATTTACTGCTGTTAATGTTATTTAGGTGGTGTCGTGTGTGATTTCAGTCTTGAACTCACGGTTTCGTGGAACTCTTTGGTACAGGGGTCGGTTGGTACTGACTGTTGGACTCTTTGCCGTGTTGCGTTCGAGAGCGGCTCGTTTGTTGGACAGTCCATTCGGCCTCTGCGCCTCCGTCTTCCTGAATCGGCCCCCATATCGTCGAATCCACACAGGCACCAGTACCTTCAGAGCGCAAATACACTAAATAATCTAGGGGAACCCTTTTCTTTCAGACTTTAAACTACGAGGAACATCTCGGGACTTTTACCTCCAGAAGCGAGACTGTGTCTGCCGCAAAACAGAGCTTCAATAGCCTCCTCTAATGTTCCGTGGGTTTTTAGGGCGTCACAGCTCTGCGCCCAGGTGAACCCCATTTCCTAAAATACAAACACAAAGACCGTTTCAGCTGTCAAGAGTTCAATATTTAGTTTATTTTAAAGAGATAAAACAGAGATTAAAAATACTGCAGAAACAGTGTAAATCAGAAATACTCAGGATCTGCTACAGGAACAGATTCATGAATCAATATCACTATAACGTGTCTTTAAGACTTCAAAATGTAAAAAAAAAAGAAAAGCCATACACCTTGAGATTTTCCATTTAACTTTATATTCAATGTGTTAAGTCCACTGCATTTTTATACATTGTTTGCAAGACGACAATTGGTAAAGTCGGTCGCCTTTGAAGAGGACTGTAATGTTTAACTAATATATTTAGAATTTCTGAAAAGTTTTATTAAACCATATTTTGTGGTGACAGGATGGACATGTTAAGACATCATCCAAGTACAAATACAAAATGAGGAACATGTTGAAATGTAAATACTAAATGCTCTTGTAGATCATGTTTCCATCTCCAGTGAAGATACTCAAAATGATGACGTCATCAACCAGATTATTAAAGGGGCAATTCCCCCAAAGTAAGGAGACGTGTAGAGTGGCAAATATTATCATGAATATAAAATATAAATGATCAAAATGACTTGTTTTATCAAAACACTTGTTGAGTATAATGAATACATCTGAAATTTAATTTTTTCTTCATTTAAACACTTATCAAATTCACTAAAGTTAGAAGGGCGTGTGATCCTTCATTTAACATTCTGAAGGTCTTCATTGAACGTACCATGAGATGCAGCGTCTGCGCTCGTTTCAGCTCCTGCATGGCCTCTTTACTCGAACTGTCCAGTTTCAACACATCCTTATAGACCAACGAGGCCTCGTAGTATTTCTACACGAGAAAATAACACATTTTAGTACCATGTTAATTGAGCTGATGAAGCAAATTAAAATCAAAAACAGCAAAAAATAATAGATTTATTTTGATAATTTTCACTTTTCAAACAGGATGGAGCGTCTCAAAAGTGACTGATTGGTTTATTACCAGAAAAGCATCAAACACAGCTGAATAAAACAAGCAGTTATTAACAAAAAAAAAAAAAAATGCTCCAAGGACCCATAATTGTCCATTTCATACATAATTAGCAGTTTTGGGGTTTTTTTGTTTTTTTTTAATCTCACCAGCCAACAGGTCATGAGCTACTGTGACGGTGCCATGTCCGGTGTTGTCTTTGTCCTCTACATTTAGATTTTTTAAATATTAAACATTTGCCTTTCCTTCTAATGGTCCATATTTTGATGGTTTACAACATGAAAATGGTTACAGATATCAGTATAGCTACTATTGAGCACTGATAGAAGTCATATGGACTTTGGGTCCATGACCTTTGACCTTGAAAGGTCAAACTCAAGGTCACCAACATCTAGAATTCAACAAGGTTCTTCTCCAGAACTACTGGTCAGATTCATTTCTAATTTTATATGTAACGTCTCTGGAACAATGTCTACAAAGTTTGTTCACAGCTTTCATTAGTCGTGATTTTTAACAAAATTTTGAAACATTAAAAATGTACCTTTCCTTCTAATGGTCTATATTTAGATGGTTTGTAACATGTAAATGGTTCCAGATATCAGTCTACTTCCTATTGTTCACTAATAGAAGTCATATATGGACTTGGATTGAATAAGTTCAGTTCTCCTCCAGTGGAAGTCCCGCCCACTTCTACAGTCAGATTGATGTACATCCAGACCACAGGACTGGAACATAGAACAGAACCTGACAACCTCACACATTCAACTGGATTGATTCAGACAGAATATGACACTGACATACAGGGACACTGGAACTATTTTTGTGACATGTGACCAGTGATTCCATAAATGACAGTGCTGATAAACAGCAGTCTGAGGTTTATCTGTGGTGCAGCTGCAGTGTTTTCACCTTGAGCCCACACAGAGCTTTCCCTTTCCTGAATAACCCTTTGGTCCAGTTCGGTTCCATGGTGAGAGCGACGTCAGCGTCACTCAGAGCGTTTTCATACTGATGCATTCGCTCAAAACAGAGGGAACGATTTCCAAACAACCTGGAACACAGTTTCAGAAAGCACCAATTTTAACAGTCTCTGATCCAGGGACAGCTGAAGGCGCTCGGTGGCGTTTCTTACCTGGTTTCCCTTGGGTTATATTTAATGGCGTCAGTAAAATACTTCACTGCCATCTCATACTGTCCAGTGGCGGCCAGACGATTTCCAACAGCTACAAGGATGGGGGGGAAGGAAACGACATACCGGTCCTTTGTCAGTATTTTCATATCAGTTTCTTATCATTTAGGAACATGTTGAAGGAAAAAATCTCATTTACCTGCGAGGTCTCTACTTCTTTGTGCAAATTCTAGTACAGCAGGATCCATGGGTTCCTGTAAAAATAGTTTGTACATTAGACCGAGACACGTTTTATATTAACACACATATACACTGACTGATTGGCCACGTACTGTGAATTAAACAGAGTAATTCCTTAATTTAACACAATATGCATTTCCTTCTATGATGCCTTTCAATCCAAATAAAGGATGTGGATGAGCCACCACTTCCTTTTCCATCTGCTATAATAAAACCTTAGAGCGAAGTCAAGAGAAGATTAACATCTGGTCAAAAAATGAAATGATAATCTACACCAAATTTATATTTTTGGGTAGGTAATTACTTATATTTTCAGGAAAATGTATTTTGAAATGAGAAACAAACCTATCACAAAAAATGTGAACAACCTGAAATGTCTTAAGAGAAATAAGTGTAATTGGACCAATATTCTGTCTGTTATTACATGTTTTGTGTATTTTTAGAGGTAGACCATTTAAAATCATACTCAGGGATATTTAAAAAAAAAAAACAAAAAAAAAAAAAAACAAAAAAAAACCCACACACAATGTTGAGAAAAATTAAGTCAAAACCTTCTGAGGCATTTTAGAAACAAAGATAATTTAACCCAAAACCAACCAATGCACTGATATTTATCCTAATATAAAACTATATTCTGACATTAGTCATTGTTTTTAATCCCAGACCTGTTAGAAAAGAAACACCCAAATTTAACGTGTCCAGACTTTTGTCCATTTGTGTATGAATTAGGCAGTTATGCTATGATATTAAATAAACACAGATTTATATGAATATAAAAACACAAATAGTCAATTATAGAACATACACCAAGACATTTTAATATGAAAATGCATACATTGTACCATGAAAAACCTAACCACTATTAAATGTCTTTTTTTATTATTTACCCTTTAATATAAGTACTATAGCTACTGTATATATTGCATATATCTTGTATTTATACTATTATTCTGGAGTCCAGTAGTAGTAGTAGTAATAATAATAATAATAATAATAATAATAATAATAATAATAATAAAGTGTAAATAAATTATTTAACTTTTTACCATTTATTCTTGACACAACAACATGTTCCGCTCTTCTCTTCTACTACTCTTGCTGCTGTAACTCTGTACATTTACCCAGTATGAGACAAATAAAACACTCCTATCTAACTTTAGACAATCCACCTACAGTTTCACCTTCAGTAGATGAATCATCTATACTCTATAACCACTTGACTCATTAACTTTTTCACACTTTCATCCATGAATTATGAGGAAAAAATTACCCATAGTTTATGACTTTGTGCTTAAATTCAATACAGTTTTTAGAAATGTTTTTTTGGCTAAATTTGGTTTTAAACTTAACATTACAAACCAACCATAGGCTTCTAAAATGTTTAAGTATCACCAGTTTTTCATGAACAGGTTCTCTTCTGTTAAAATACTTTGTAAACATTGATATAATTGATTATAACTTAAATAAATACGTTCTCACAGTTCTTACCTCTTTAATCACATCCTGTTTCATTTCCTTCGACATATGATCTCTCTCCTTTTTTCCAGCCTCAGGTTCCTCTGTTACTTCTGTTTTTTGCTCTTCACCTTCCACCGTTCTACTTTTCTCCTCTTTAGTGTCTTGTGTGTACTGGTGAGTCTCCTCTGCTACCGATTCAGTATTAGAAGTATATGAAGTATTCAACTCTGTATTCTGTCGAGGATGACGAACACAGTGTAAATAACCTGCACTTTTTAAATGAGAATTTCACGTCACTATTGAATCTTGAAGTTTCTGCACAAACCTCTGTGGCCTCTCCTCGGTCTTTATTATTCTTCTGGGGTTCTTCTTCCTCATTAATTTTACTGAGCTCATCACATCCTGGTTCAGTTCCAGTTTTATCAGATACAGCAGTAGATTCTTTTTCTTTTGATTCTGTCTTTTCTTCAACTATAGGATTTTCTTCTGGACTTTCTGAGGAATCTGATTTTTCTTGTTCTTCCTCCTGAAATGCAAAAAAAGTTAACTTTAATCAATCACTGTGGCTTAAATCATTCACCACATTCAACTATTATTAATTTCCAACAATGAAATAGATGATACTTGCAGGTAAATTGTTTTTCACTGCATTTTCTTTTTCTAATCGTTTCTTCTCTTTTTTACGCTGTAACAGAAACAGTGTGAGCTGACGTCAAAAGCGAACAGTCAAACAGATCCATTTTCAGCCTAATTTTGATCCATATACTGACCAATTTTTTATGCTTGTTCTTCTTTTTCTTTCTCCCTTTACGTTGTTCTTCTTCTATCAATTCCTTTGCCTGTTTTTCTGCTTCCTAAAAAAAATAAACCCATCATGTGTGAAATATTTCTATTGGAACTGAAACGCACAGTTGTTGAAAAGCTTCATGTTCCAAACCTCATCAGTCAGCTGCTTAATTCGTGGATGGGGCTTTAATTGCTTGTAAGGATCTTGTAGAGGAACTTCTTCGTCGTCATCATCATCATCATCATCAGAATATATTAAGTCGTTCTCTTCGTCTATATTTAAAATATCTAAACCTGCAAAACATGATGAACATATGCAGTATCCATTTCATATCATGGATGTTTAAGTATGATCCAACTACTAACATAATAACTTATAAATATAGTGTCAACTCCAAACATTTCACATGTTTAAAGCAGGGGTGTTAAACATACGGCCTGAGGGCCAAAACTGGCCTGCCATATGGTCCAATCCGACCCTTCAGTGCAAAAAAACTACTCTGAGGGTGTTTCCAGTCAAGGGTGTTGAACTTGTTTTAGTTCAGGGGCCACATACCGCCTAAATAAGAGCATAACAACAACTCCCAGTTTTCTTCTTGGTTTAACCCTGTAACGTCAAATGTATCATATTTGATACATGCGTTTTGAAGCCCTCTAGATGTGTGATTTTTGTTTTTAAAAACCTGATGTATACAATTAGATACATGCAATATACAGATAATCCACCAGGGGGAGGAATTCATTGACCAGAGGCCTTTAGTGACACTACAAGACTGACATTAATGAGGAAGGAGGAAGAACTGAGACCATTTAGAAAAGGAATTTACAATTAGCTAGACATGTTTGTGTTGTTTTTGTTTGTTCAAAAATAATATTTGAGTATTGAGACCCGATGGATCAAATATGATACAAAATTGAAACTCATACATGGAAACTGATATTTGAAAAAACATTTTTTGGTTGTTCAGAAGGACCAATAAAAGCTCCAGTTTAAAGAATGGGAATTTTCTGTCAATGATTTAATGGTTCAGGCTTTACAGGGTTAAATGAAAAAAGTAAAATTACATTATGAAAATATTTAATTTAGAAACTATCCTTTCACAATAAAACGTGAACAACATGAACGAATATGAACCTGGAAAGTGCAATTTGAACAGTATTCTGCCTGTTACTAAATGTTTTGTGAATTTATAGATCCAGTGTGATCTAGAAGTTGTGTTAATACTATGATGAGACATAACATGTTGAAATTACACTTATTCTTCTTAAAACATTTCAGGTACATGTTTTTTCAGGTTATTCATATTTTCATAATGTATTTTTACTTTTTTCCCCTCACTAAAAGAGCAAATTAGATTATTATTCATAGGTTATTTTATCTCAAGCCCACTGAATATCACATTGGGCCATATGTGGCCCTGAACTAAAATGAGTTTGACGACCGTGTTTTAGAGTGGAAAAAATAAAATGACATTGAGGAAATTTAGGAAAAAGTTTACATCTACAAACTATCCTAAAACAAATGAGAATGGCATAATCTGAAATTTCTTAAGAAAAATAAATTCAATTTAACTATATTCTGCCCCAGTTTATCATTTACCCATGTACATTACAACTTACAGATCCCAGTGGATCTACAAATACACAAAACATTTAATAACAGGCAGAATATTGGTCCAATTACACCGATTTATATTAACACATTTCACATTTGTTATATTTGTTAAGGTTATTCACATTTTTTGTGAAAGGATAGTTTGTAAATGTCAAGATGTTCATGTAATTTTACACTAAAACAAAGAGAAAAGTTTGGAGTCGTCATTATTTCTAGGTTATTATGATAGTATTTTACTGGTCTGACCCAGCGCAGATCATATTTGCCTGAATGTGGAACCTGAACTAAAATAATTCTAACACCCTTGATTGTTAAAGGTAGGGTAGGAGATCCTGAAAAAACAGTCTGAGCAAGCTACATTTTGAAAATACACAATTCAAAAGCCCAAACCCCTTTCTTCAGACTTCCCCCTGAAGCCACGCCTCCAGATTACCAGACTGTACACCAGAGGGGGGACGGACAAATAGCATTTGAGTTTGATAGACATATCACCATTCAAGCATTTCGATGGACTGGTTAAAATGATTGGATGGTGGTTTTTTTTAGTCCTGTCCATTCCACAGGTGACTAAATTTTTTTTATTTTCGTGTTAGAGCATTTAATGAACTGGTTACAGTCGGGGTGTGAAGGGGATTTTAAGAAATATAGTAAAAAATTCTCCAGGAAAACATCTCCTACCCCACCTTTAATATCTTCAGTGTAATTTTTTGTATTTCACAAATTCATCCCATGGGCCAGATTGGACCCTTGTGTGGGCTGATTTAGGCCCATGGGTCATAAGTTTGACACCCCTGCTTCACAACATAAGATAACAGGCAGTAAAAGGTAAAACCAACATTCAGATGACTGGTTTACTTTTACTTCCTCTTCCCTGCAATGTGGAAGAACATACAGGACAAAACACTGGTTCTTTTTTTAGCCTAAAGGCAACTTTAATGTTTTTTTTTCTTAATTTGTGCAGCTGTTCCTGTGCTTTAAGTGTTAATTGCTTTAGCTATTTTTAAGGTTTTAATATTGTACTATTTTGCTTCCTTATTTTCATTACCCTTGTTTATCGAAGTTGTTTCATTTTGGTTTCATGTTGCTGAAAATCATATACTATAAAATGAAAAAAAAAAAAAAAAAAAAAGACTAATTTGAGTTTTTATTAAGTGAAACAAAAATAAAGTAAAAAAACAGTTTTGTGTGTTTAAACTATTCTTTCAGGAGAGAAAAAAAAAAAAAAAAAGATATTGCCGTTACTGTATAGTCACCTATACCAGGGTTTCTGCCGGTCATTAAAAAGATTGTGAAAATTAAGACCTTAAATGGCATTAAAAAGCATTAAGTTCAATTTCCAGTGGCATTAAAAAAATAAATACACTTGATGGAAAAAAACATTGTTATTCACGATTTATTTTGATTATATAAACATTTAAATAATTTGGATTGGAAGTACAGTGTGAGGACTGATTGTCTATTGCTTATGGCCGATACACAAAGTCACAACACCGGACAATTGGAATGCAACGTGCTGTGAACGTGTTCATGCTGTGGCAAAAGAGTGGAGGGAATATTAGCAAACGTGGGAAAAATGGGAAAATGCGAGTTTCAGCAGAAGTGGTGGGAGGAGGCAATCTGCAGTTGGACATGTGCACTTAATTTGTTTAAAGTGGCATTAAAAAGCATTACATTAGATTTGCTGATACCTGCAGAAACCCTGTATACAACAAAATTGGAATAGCAACTAAAAAGTTCATTACAATAAAAGCAAGAATAAACAACATGTATCAAAACAAAATACGAAGTCAAAATGTTTGTTCACCATCAAAATATATGTGTATGAGTAAGTTTAATAAAACATTCTACAAGTGTTTTAGTTGAAGGAACAGTGAATGAACCCAACTTGGGGGGGAAAAAAAAAACAAAAAACAAAAAACCCTAAACTGATACTCCTTCAGCCAAATGGTGCTGCAGCTGCAGTCACAGCCCACTGCCTCCTTTCAAACAGCTGTAAACCTTCATTCCCAGCTGCTTTCCTCCATCTTGAATTTGAAACACCTCACAACAAACAGTTTAGAATTTATCTTACCAAAGAAACTGGAAGCAACGACATCCAGTAAAGAGCCTGAAGGAGGAGCTCCTTTTAGGAAATCTACCATAGATTCCTGAAACAAAAAGGTAAATAAAACATGCATCAGTGACTCTACTGTATGTACATATAGAATTATCATAACCACAGCACTTTTCACAAGATTAAATGTACATTTAAAGTTGAATCACAATGTCTGTGTCTTAAATAGAGCTGAATATCCAACTAATTGAGTTTTTTTTGTATTAACACACAAGAAACTCAGGTCTTTTGATTCTCCATTTATACACATTTTTCAGATTGTCGGTTTTTAATGTTTGAAAATTTGATTATTTCCTGGTAACACAAGAGCTAGGACACCATAATGATTCTCAGATACTGAAACTGTAAGTCCTCTTAGAAAATTTTCAGATTGTATAAAAACAAAACCACTACAACCATCATTATTTAACTGCTGACCTCTTGGCTGAGTCTTTAATAACATCATTACAGTAAAATAATGTTTCATGCCAAGAAACATATGCTTGAATTCTATCACAATCTTACACACACACCCATTCCATAGCAGAAATGACACTTGTCTATAAGTCTTACCATTTAAAATGGATTATACTTTTCATAAATTAAATAGTCTGGTCAGTTTTTTTCATAAGAATGAAAGTCAGTTTTGATAGATGTAACATTACACAGATCATAATGTTTATGATCATCATAAACCCATATTCAGAATTAAGCTCATTTGTACATAAACGAAAGTGAACTTGGATTGAATGAGTCTAAACACATGTAGATGGGTTTAATGCAGATTAAACGTTCAGATGGAGGTTAATTCATGTCTCTTAGTTCTTGTCAGTGAATTCAAACACATTAAACCTGGGCTGTTACAGCTTTAACTTCACACAGTAAATAAAACCAAACAGTGGCTCCACGTTCACTTTCCATGAGCTGAATCATACTCACATGCACGTGCATAAGTCTCGTGTTTTCTCGAAATCGGGGTGCGCGAGAGTGAGCTGTGTCAAAAAAAACAGAGTTTACAATTACACACATGCAACACAGTTTAAATACATATATGATTTTAGAATAGGGACAGGACAGGCCAAATCAGGTGCAGTGTACAGTGTTATGCTAACGCTAGCTAGCTAAACATCAACAAAATAGGTCAAATTCTTGGTCAATTAGACTCTAACACAAACAGGCTCGGTATCGTTCACTTCTAACACGCCTTATTCTTACCTTTAACAAGCTCCTTATTTTTTGGCATCGTGATCACTGGCCTGTCTTCCTTAATGTTATGTTTTTGAGGAGTTTCTATTGAAGCTTGTCAGCGTTATGACGACTTTTTTCCTGGTTTCCGTATGTGAGTGTTCAGGTTTTGTTGCCCTGAATTTTATCACTCCGGATATTATATCAAACGGAGGGTTTTGATTGGGTAGAGCGGAAGGTGAAGGCTATGATTGGACGAAAAGCGTGTCAATCATTTAAACAAGGCGGGATATGAAAATAGACGTCCTCCTTATCATAAATTGCACCTTTGGGCTTCTGAAACAGCCACCCAGATAAGGGGAAATTAGAAATATCTAGAGTCATTTATGATAGTAATAAGAATAACGATGCAAAGCTAATAAATAAAGCTCTGATTAGAGAAACTCACGTCTCTTTTAGGGATTCCTTTATCCTTGTATAATATTTATGCAGATTAATATATATAAATAAACACTATAATATCAAGCCTATTACGTTTACAACAGTAATATATTTACTAAAATAACGTCATACTGAAGACATAAAATGCACATTATTGCACTTTATTACATGTAAATTTTAACATTTTTTAAAGGTCTTCAAATATATTTTGATTCGTATTGCCTTTAAATTTCACTTAAAGGTCTAGTGTGTAAGGTTTAGAGGTATTTAGGAGGTTCCATCTTGAGAAATGGAATGTAATGCTTTTAATCACTATTATCATATGAAAACTGACATGACATGCAATACTCTTTTATTTCCACAGAGGGAGCAGGTTGTCTTCCAGTTCAAAATGTGGAGTCAGTATTTCAACAGTAGCTCCAGACATCCTTTCTTCTGTTTGATAGCTGGTGACATTCAGGTATAAGGTGTTTTATTGTGCTCTATGATGATCGAGTGTGAGGACTAGACAGGCAAAGAGGCTCCAGTGGCAGACTTTTACATATTTAATGGTCATGGTACAGTGCAAATTTTCTTCTAGATGTCACACTCTGAAGTTTATGTGTTATGTTGTAAAGTTTATGTGATGATTACTGTCATCAGTTTTTCAGCAGGACTATGCAAAACTTTTTTACTGATGTTTGTGAAACTTTGCAGAAAGGTAGGATATTGGCCAAGGACAAACACCACAAAATAAGAAGAAATGTATAAACAAACAGTTTTTATTTTAAATTATTAGCACATACACATTTCTGGTGTAATGACATGAAAAGCTGTTTAACACTCTATCAAGTTATAACAGGGTAAAGAGTACCATTTTACAACCAGATCTTATTGTAAGACAAATCTTTATTTTTTCATTACATGAAAATCATCTTATATGATGAATGAACGTGTCATAATGATACGAATCCATTTTCCGATTTTTAAATATCCTTTCATAAAACACGAGACCCTTCAGAAGTTATATTGTGAAAGTTCTTTGACAGTACTTAAAATTAGTTAAGTGTTAATAAAGGGGAATTCGTGAGGTTTGATGAGATGAAATAAAATACTATTTTCTTCTCACTCTGTTAGGTTTAAAACGAACCGCTTTTCTGGTCACGTGACTTCCGGCTTTCCGCATTTCATAGCAACGCTTCTTGGATACCAGAAGGCGGAAGCGCGCCCATAGTG
This sequence comes from Apogon hyalosoma, assembly GCA_037367295.1. Classification (NCBI taxonomy): domain Eukaryota; kingdom Metazoa; phylum Chordata; class Actinopteri; order Kurtiformes; family Apogonidae; genus Apogon; species Apogon hyalosoma. The sequence goes on from JAPQRP010000017.1 coordinate 27,012,471, forward strand.
GCGGACAAAAAACTGCAACAGCAATAATAGCAATATGGACTCTATTCGGGTAATTGGCAAACCTTTGCGTTATTCATGGCGTTAAACTCGGTGAAAGTTTTGTGCATCCTTTCGATATGTTACAGATAATTCTCCGTGACATAAATGTACCCATAACGAACAGCTAGCTAGCTAACGCTTTGCGGTACTGAGGAACGTTAGGCTAAGTGTTAGCTGTCGGAGTTAATGATTCAACTGTCAAACGAACAGCGGTATTTATTTTTACATCATTCATTTTTACGTGAAATACGCCTGCCCTCGGTGCTAAATGAACTGGACGTGGACATTTGATTAGTTATAAAGAGCAGAAGATGTCCAGCTAAGCTAATATAACCTGTTGCATTTAGCGGAGCTGTAAACATGTATGTTAACGAACGACTGAGGCATTTTTTGAATTCATTTCTGGAGATACACTTCAACAGCTTGTACTGAGATTTCATTAACTCCAGGAGTTTAAAAGAGATGATTTTTAGACTTTAAGATCTTTAGTTTTGGATGTTAAAATATTTTCCCAAGTTTAAGCACAAGGTGAAGGAAACATTAAGTAGAAAAGAAGCATGATTTATTTTGGTAAATACATTGCGGTGTTATGTAAGAAACAATAGAAAAAAGAAGCTAGTTCTGTTTGATGTTTTGCAAATTATCATACATTAATATTTATGCCATATTTCTGCCTTTCAGTTGAAAAACTGTGGCTTTTGGGGCTCAACCAATATATTCTGTTTCAGGGTTAAGGCTGATTTGTCGTGATCAGGAAATTAGACAACTGGTATTTGGAACTACTGCATATTTACAGGAAAAACTTAAGCTGTGCTCACAAAACTCATTTGAAATGGCTTTAATCTGACTTTAACTGATTTTAAATCAATTAAAGAAGGTACAGTTTTTAAATATTTGTTTCCACTTTTCACATGGAAAAGGACTGAGTTTA
>JAPQRP010000017.1:27020527-27042793 GCA_037367295.1 Apogon hyalosoma
CCAGTAAAACCCATGGAGTTGGATCAGTGACAGTGGATGGACACACTGGGTTTGTGTTCAGTTCATGAGAGATTTTGTTCTTCATTTGTCTCTGCATCTGATATTATGAAAATCAACTTTAATCTGAGCTTTTATGAACATCTACATGATCAGTGAATAAAATATGGGGAATTACCTGATGTTCATTGAAAAAAAACTGCAAAATGCAGAGGATAATTTTATAATAAATGATGATCAGTCATTTAAGAAAGGTAGAACAGAGAAGAATCCATTTAGGAACTGGTCCAACAGTAGCACCAGGTCTTTATGGGTTAAGTACTCGTTGTTTGGGTTGTGTTTTGTTTCCAGAAAATGAGATTTTAGCATTTTACTGGCATTTTTCTGGTTTTGTGGATGTATAGCATGTGTATCATGCTGCAAGCGTCACATAGCATTACCAGGAGGCTGCTGGCAGACTGACCAGCTGGTGATCTGTGCAGGATGACCAACGCCAACACAACACCCACAGTTATTAAACAGAGGACACTAGAAATAAAGGCCCCCCTTTAATAGAAGACCCGGTACCAGTCTAGCAGACAGGAAATACTCTACTGGAATAAGGGTGAGTATTTCCATCACCTTAGTGGTGGGACTGTCATCCTCCTTCCTTCCTCTTTCTTGTTGTTGTTACAGTTTTTGTCGTTTTAGTACCATGATGTGCTTCCTCGTGGTCACATGTTCCAAGACAACTTGTATCTCATGACTATTTTCCAAATGCATCAGTCACCCAAGAACAAACAAATAACCCAGAGAACTTTGACACCTGTTATTATTCCACCTACAGCACGAACACAGAACTAAAGAAACGTAGTGATAGGTCTGGATCTGTAAGACTAGGACGGTACCTCCTGCAGCTGAAATAAAGAAGGACTCTGTCTGTCTGACTTGCCCCTAGATTCGTAAATGGTTTGTATGTAGTATTTGTATTTAAAATATTTTATTTTTAAAAATGACCTAAAATTCTCCCCAGAGTGTTTACAATAAAGATCTGTGAAGTTCTGCCAAAGATACCGACGCATTGGACTGTAGAGACATGAAGTGAATTTATTTCCATTGATGGGCCGGAGGATTTATTTGACCACTAGACGGAGTAGTGAGTTAGTAGAGGCCAAGCTGAGGATGAGAACCAGAAGGAAACAACTGTCAGAGTCAAAGAAAAGAAGTGATAAAAATAGAAGCATTGCTGTTGTTTCCACTATAAATGTGAAGAATGGAGTTTGATGGTTCATGTCAGTGTTTCTTCTACCGCGTGAGTTAGATTCTGAGCCTTATGAAGGTATAAAGTTATTATGGGATGTTCTTATTTTTGCTAAGTTGCTGTTTGTTAATCCACAGTTCAGACTAAACTGTGACAGTTCTGACCTTGTTTGTTGGATTCCAACAGTTCTTTAGTTCAGCTACTGACGACACAAACCGAACAGAAAACAGAGGTGATTAGTGGTTTTACTGTGGCTGTTTTCAGTCTAAAAACAGAGCTAAGCTAACAGAGCTACAATGTAAACTATCAGCTGATGCAGCACATGAAGATTATAAGACACAGTGTAATTTTGACTGACTGTTCAAATAAGCATCTGTGAGTTTTAGTTTGAAGAAGAAAACATGATCCACCTTTTTGTTTAGTTTTACTGTATTTTAAACAGTTTCTTCAAACTTTTAGTCCATTAAAACAATTTGGTTTTACTGTACTTTAGTCTAGTTTAACCATCTTTAAGTCTGATTTAACCATTAAATACTTTGGTTTTACAATTTTTTAGACTTATTTTTTATTTTTTTCTGTCTGTTTTAACATACTTTAGGTTATCTTTTATACTGGTTTTACCAAGTCTTTGTTAAAACCATTACTTTGTTGTTTTTTTTTTTTTTATTTTTTATAGTATGGTAATAATAAGCATCTATGAGTAATTTAGTAATTTAGTTTGAAGAAGAAAACTTGATAATACTCTAATACAGATGTATGGAAACAATTTGTGTTTATTTTACCACCTTTTTGTTTACTTTTACTATATTTTAAATTAGTTTTACCACTTTTAGTACATCAAAAACCATCTCTTGTTTTTTTTTTTTTACTATACGTTAGTCTCGTTTAACCATCTTTAAGTCTGATTTAACCACAAAATTGTTTGGTTTTACAATGTTTTAGATTTGTTAAGTTTTTTTTTTCAAATTTTCTGTCTGTTTTAACGTCTTTTAGTCTACGCTGGTTTTACCAAGTCTTTGTCTGTCAAAACCATCTCTTAGTTTGGTTTTACTATTGTGTAGTAATAATAAGAAGCTATGACTTTTAGTTTGAAGAGAAAAACTTGATGAAACCATAACACAGATGTGTGGAAACAATGCTCTTTAGGCTTTATTCAGTGCCTGGTACAGTCTGTGGGTACGTAGCCTTGGTTTGTTGGTGGTTTTGGTAGAACTCAGTGTGTTTTGGTGCCAGACTGCCCTCTGCTGGTGACAATTTGGAATATCAATACCACCCAAACCACTCTCAATCCCCAGAGACACCGTTGTCCATGTTTGTCTGGGAAGCTGGTGGTTCAGCCCCTGTGCAGACCTTCTCCTCTCCAGTGTCTCAGCAGCGTTGACCTCTTACGCTCAGTGTTTTGTGAATGTGGCAGGTGAACAGGAGCTGACAGACGTTTGACTCTAAGCTGCTGTGGCATCTGCACCTTGAGCCCAAGCTGCACAAAACTGGCCAAAACGCTGCGTGTAACCGGCCCTTTGAAGCCCTGGTTTTTTTTTTTTGTTTGTTTTTAATGTTTTGCCAGGAATCTGTCGTTGTTTTCCGTTACCACCTCTAAGCGGCTGCAGCCACCGGTCAGGTATCATTAAGCACGTTCACCTGTGGCGGGGACAGCGCTGGACTTGAACCCAGTGTGGCTGTGAGCAGAGGAAAAAGAACACAATGCAGAGTTTACCACTGTGGGGGAAAAAACGTAGAATGAAAACAAACAGACGGACCCGAAGAGGCCCACTAACGCACGCAAACACTGAGCAGAAAAAAGGAAAAAGAAAAAGCGCAGCATGAGGGATGTGGTGGTTTATCCAGATTTGGTTTGTGTATACACTGTGTTTTGGCTCATGCAGGAAGTGTTCCCCCCGTTTGTTTGAATCTTACATCAGTTATTATCTGTCTGATGTTGTGTTTTTTATTGTAATAGTATGGACATGCTTTGTTTTCAACACCTTAGCTTTCAGTATATGCATGTCCACTATACGGACAAAAGTATGTGGACATGTGCAGTTCAGGTGTTTCTTTTCTAACAGGGGTCTGGGATACAAAACAATAATGACTAATGTCAGAATAGAGTTTTATATTGCATTGGTTAGTTTGGGTTAAATTGGTATCTGTGCTTCTAATATGCCTCAGACAGTTTTGACTGAATTTCTCTCAAAATAGTTTTTTCTTAATCCGTGATTATGATTTTAAATGTTCTTCCTCTACATTTCAAAAATATTTTTCGTGCTCTGGCTGTAAATAATAATTTTTCTACCACAACTAACCATCTACTTTCTTCACATGTCACTGAGGATGGAAAATGTCCCGTTAAACTTTGAGGAAATATTGATGTTTATAAATTAAATGGACAAAAATACTGGGACACATCATGGCTACAGCTGTAACATGAGTTGAGATAAAAACCAAAAACAAACAAGACTTTTTTCGTCTTCACTAAGATGTGAAAAAAGTAGATGATTAGTTGTGGTAGAAAATTATTATTTGCCGTCAGAGCATGAAAACTATTTAAAAATCATTGTCATAGATAAAAAAACAAAAACAAAATCAATGTTGAGAGACAAATATGATGTAAAAATAGAAAGACAAGGTGCAGTTTGATAAAACTCATGTAAAATATGCAGCAAATAACAACATAAGGAAAACAAATATGATTAAAAAAGATGTTGGAAACTATGTAAAACGGATTAAAAAAACTGATGTAAAATTGATGTTAAACTTTAAGGATATATTGATGTTTTTATCTTAAATCCTCATGAGCAGGACATCTTACAGCTGTAGACATGATGATGTGTCCCAATACTTTTGTCCATATATTTCATTTTTCATTTGTCCATAAACATCATAGTGACATCGCATTGGTTAGTTTGGTTTATATTCTTATCTTTTCTTCCAAAATGCCTCAGAGATAGTATTTACTTAATTTCTCTCAACATTCATTTTGTTTTGTTTTTTATAAACATCAATATTTATATATTTCCTTAAGGTTTAATGGGAGATTTTTCTTCCTCAGTGACATGTGAAGAAAGTAGATGGTTAGTTGTGGTAGAAAATTATTATTTACAGTCAGAGCAGGAAAAATATTTTAGAGATTTAGAGGAAGAACATTTAAAATCATAGTCATGGGTTAAAAAAAAAAAAAAATGTTGAGAGAAATGAAGTAAAAACCATTTCTGAGGCATTTTGGAAGCAAAGATAACAATTTAAACCAAACTAACCAATGCAATGATATTTACCCCAATAAAAAAACTACATTATTTATCATTAGTCGTTATTGTTTTGTATCCCAGACCCTGTTAGAAAAGAAACACCTGAATTCAACGCGTCCACATACTTTTGTCCACCTGGTGCAGCCTCTGCAGTGGTGGTTTTGCGTCGATTTTATCATTGTACTTGACTTTCAGCACCTTAGCTCTGCGTTTCTGCATGTATTATGTCAGACCGGTGTGTGTTTTTGTGAGTGTGTTAGTGGTGGTGTCGGGGGTGGGGGGCTTTGGTCGGCAGGGGCCCCTTCCCTCCTTAAAGACATTGCGTGACAGGACTGGACGGACTGGTTGGGAGAGGCTATATCCTGGGATTTTCCTGTAGTGGCTGTCCAGATAAGGGAAGCGCTCTTGTCGGCCTTTGCTTATAAAAACCCCCCGGGGACGAAGCAGACGACCGACGTGTGTGTTTGTGTGTGTTATTTCTGCTGTGTATGTATTATGTGTGTGCGGATATGCGGGTTGCCAGATCAGTTCTACATCCGGTGAGAAAATCTGTCTGAGCCGATGGTCAGTTTTCCTTTTGCTGGAAAAGTTTTACGTCACTTATAGAGAAACATGACACACGGACCTGAGTCCAAGTCTGATCCCACCTTTGTCTGGGTTGTTTCTTCACGGCTGAAACGATCGTACGTATTTATTTCTGAGTCTCTTTTCTCCAAATGCGGCAAGAAAATACAGGAAATATGTGCGTGGCCTTAAAAGACACAAAAAAAACCCCCCAAAAACGGAACTAAATGTGTTGTAAAGGTTAAAGTCACTGTTTATTGTGACCTTTGACCCCGTGACAAGAAGCAACACAAACAATTAGAAACATCTGACGTGTTCAATCAAACCTGGTTATTTTATTCATTTTTGTTGAATTTGTGGATTATTTTATTTGTTTTGTTGGTTATTTGGGTCATTTTTGTTCATTTTATTGATTAGTTTTTTCATTTTGTTGATTATTTTGTAAATTTTTTAAAAATTTTGTTTGTTATGTGCGATTTTGTTCAATTTGTTACCATTATTTTACTATTTTATTAATTTTTGATCATGTTTGTTGTTTTGTTCATTTTTGTTCATTATGTTGATTATTTTGATCATTTTTACTCAGTTTGTTGATGGTTTAATTCATTTTGTGGTTAATTTGTACATTTTTGTTCATTTTGTTTGTTTTTTGGTTATTTTGTTCAGTATTATATTCATTTTGTTTATTATTTTATTCATTTTGTTCATTATTTAGTTTATTTCTGTTCATTTTGTTGATTTTTTTATGACTATGTTGATTATTTTGTTGTTTTTGTTCATATTTTCCAAACGTATCTGTTTTTAAAAAATATGTTAGTGTGGACAGGACTTTAATCTCTTCACATCCACTCTTTTAGGCATAAACAGAAGAACCGTGAGTCCCTTATTTTACATTATTGTCATTGTTATTCATTGTATCACGTTTCCATGACTATTTAAATTCAGTTTAACATCCTCTTATAAATTTTACGAAATTTGCATCAATTCCATTAGAGCAAATGTGAATCAAACTTTGATGCACCTTGGTCAGAACACTAACTCCCATGATCCCTCACTCCATCGTACCATCATCAGCATTGGATATAATCTCTAGACCATCTGTGGTTCCTGCAGAAATTCATTTTAACATCCATTCTGATGCTATATCAACAGATGTTCTTCATTTACATGTTACTTGTTATTGGTAAAATGTGTTGTTATTCATTTCTTTATTAAATTAGCATCTAAAAAAAACATTTCTGTGTTTTTCATCACATTTGTACCGAAAAATAAAACCCTGATGTCTTTAAAAGCCAAATTTATGACTAATGTTTCAGGACTTTGACTCAGTTGTGAATCCTCATCTGCTATTTATGTTACTGTTTGTGATGAGAGACCCCTAGTGGCAGAAATTAAACACTGCACAGTTGATTTTATTTATTTATTCATCATTATTACTGTAAATGTGCCAGTTTTAGCCACATTTTCAACTGTTTAGCCTGAGCCAGATGTTGAATTCACCATCAAAACTATAAAATACATGTAAATAAGACGAATGACCAAACGTTAAATCAGCAAAATAAGAGGGTGTCGTGTTGATGCTTATAAGACACTTAACCCTCACATACTTTAATAAAAAAACACCCTGAACTACAGTTTTTTTCCCCGAAGTTTGATATTTTTTCCTAAAGTCAATAATAAACGTACAATGAAAAGAATAAATACGTATAAACCTTGTAAAATGTTTATACTTTGAGGGTAATTTGGGCCAAATTTAACTGTCTCCATCTGTTAAAATATCTTCTGATGGGTATAAATGTAAAAAATATCCTTTCTAGTTTCACTTTCAATACAGCTCTCACTCTATTTTCATGGTTTTTTTTTGTAAATTATGATATGATATAATATAATAGTAGATGTTTTTTCTCCATAAAAGCTAAAAAAAATACACACTCCATGTTCTCAGAAACTAAAATTAAGGATTAATCCCCTATGTATTAAATTCTTAATTCTTAATAAATCTGTCGTTTATAATTTAGTGTACAGATTAAAAAAAAAAAACAAAAACAACTAAAAATAAATGAATCTTTATTCTTTTGGACTGAAAATAATGATTGCACTGCATTAAAACACAAAATAATCTAAACTAAGTGTTTTTGACTTGTAAAATGTAATGTTTATCTTGAACTCATCTGGAGATTTTCTTAAATAATTTTGTGGATTTTACACCAGTCTGTCTTCAGAACGTCTCAGAGTTTTATTTTACTATTCCATTCTCCTCCCAGACAATCCCATAAAGCTTCCATGATACTTATATTTTTCTGAAATCTTGTTTTGTCAATAATGTTTACACATTTCCCATATATTCCAGTTGAATATATTCATTAATTTCCATTCATTCATTCTTTTATTTATTTAAACCCTTGGAAAATGCATTGAAATCAACATTTTCGATGGTGCATTTAATGTAATTGATCAGGGGTTTGTATTTTCCTGATGAAAAGGCCCAGACGCACCACTTTTGTTGCTCTAATCAGAGGATTAGCCTCCAAACGGCCAAAAACATCTCAATCTGTAAAGACAATAAACCAGGTCGAGTTCCTGGCAGGCACAGACTTTATGCGAACTCTTAAAATGTGAAAGACTGATCGAGCAAGTTCCTCGTGTCTCGAATGTGTCTTCAGGCCAGATGCCAGATTTTGAGCTGCTGTCTCGTGATAGTGGGATACGAAAGCTATATGAAAGAGTCCTTGTATGGACAGTCACACTTCAACGGCCCCGGAAAGAACACAAAGACAGACTCATAAATGGAATCCGACTGTCCACAATCAAATCTGACAAATGGGGTTATTAGACAACACATCTATGCATAATTAGATTAAATGAAATTACATGAGGAAAGAAACATGGTTGGTACAAAAACAGCCCTAGAAAGAAAACAAATGTTTGACAGAATTTTGCAGAATTTTTGAAATATTAAAAATGTGCCTTTACAATTTCTATAACTTTTTTATGATGGTCCATATTTTAATTGTTTATAACATGGAAATGGTTAGAGATGTTAATATAGTTACTATTGAGCACTGATAGGAAGTCATATGTGGACTTTCGTTTGGGTCCGTGACCTTTGACCTTGAGTGACCCTGACAGGTTAAATTCAATGTCTAGATTTCATCAACCTCCTTCTCTGAAACTACTGGTCGGATTCTTTTAAATTTTTTTGTGTTACTTCCTTGGGACAATGTCTGCAACGTTTGTTCACAGTTTTGAGAAATTTTGCTTTTTGAATTTTTGAAAACGTTTTGAAATATTGAAAAATGTCCCTGTACTTATATTGGTCCATGTTTCGCTGACTTATAACATGTAAATGGTTCCAGATATCAGTCTAGTTCCTGTTGATCACTGATAGAATGGACTTTGGTTGAATTAGTTGAGTTCTCCTCCAGTCAAAGTCCCGCCCACTTCTATAGTTAGATTGATCTGCATCCAGACCACAGGACTGGAACACAGAGACAGAACCTGACAACCTCACACATTCAACTGGGTTTGATTCAGATAGAAAATGATGCTGAGATACAGGAATACTGGTCCTATTTTTATTTATCTTTTTTCTCCTCTGACCTTTGACCTTTGTGTTTCCACTATTTTACAGCGACCCTAAAGAGCGGGAATGGGAACAACAGTCTGCTGTTTCCAGGCATCAACGGGCAGAATGGGAATGGCGTGGACGCCTGGGGATTCTCTGAAGGCGACCTGCTGCTCCAGGTACACGACGACACTGATAGAACACATCCATCTAAAATAAGAAGTTATGACCCGCCCGACCACTGCAACAACAAGCTACTGACATAATATATATATATATGGTATAATATCCAAAAGACGACCGTTAGATGTTATTGTCGAAGTACCAAGATTCTCCTCAAGCTGATGATAGTTTTTATGAAGAAAATCTGTGTTTTAAGGCAAAAAACATATTAAACAAACGGATGCACATTTAAATATACTTTACTGAAAAAAAAAAGTTTAAAATTGAATTTAAAATTTTTAAAATGCTTTTTTTCGTGTTGGGTCTACATAAATGATGAGACTTTTGCACCCCAATTTCATTATTATAAGCTTGAAAATCCAATTAATTGAGATTAATTACAGCCAACTGTTCAACTTATTTATTTTAGTTGGTTTAGTTTATGTGACATCAGAAAGGATGATAATCAAGGGAAAAAAAATTCAAGCAAAAGTTTTTCAAAAAATATAGCATTTTGATATCAAGGTTTCAAAAAGCTGCATCTTAGAAGATAAAGTCATACTGTAAATGAGAAAAATATTGGGCATGACCTAAAGTTTATGATGCGAGTAAATGTATTCATCTAATTTGCATATTGTGACATCACATGGTGGCGGCCATATTGGATTGCATAACTTTAAACATATTTACATGGAAGTTTTCTTTGTTTTTTTGGGTTTAATTTTCATCTTATCCTCAATTTAAATTAACTTAAACATTAGTAGAAAGTAAAATGCAGTCAGTTTTAGTATCTTTTTATCCAAGCGGCAGAGTAGTTAAATCTGTCCTTATCTATCCAAACTCAAATTAAATCAACTTTACTTCCTTACTAAACCAGCTCAGGACCACACCTTTAAACTGGATTTTCTTCTTCACTTTGAACAGAAACATGCCCTGAAACGGTGTTAGGATTAAAGGGGCACATGTCCGCCATCTATTGGCGGGAGGTGGGAACAATATTTGTAAACTCTGTCTGGAGCTGTGGTCTGTTTCATTCAGTTCGGTTGACTGTGGCAATATTGGCGCTTAAAGGGTTAAACATCAGCTAATGCTAATATTCATCCAGTGATCATGGTCTGTAACATTCAGTCCTTTATGTCTCTGGTTGAATGTGATGAAGAGGATGATCTGTGTTGACTTCATCCATCAGTGTCAGGTGACGTTCAGACAGAAGAGCTTTGACATTTGCGGCTCTCAGCTGATTATACGTCAGTGAACCGCGGTAGAATTACATTACGCATAATCAGATTTGTATCATACCACGGACTGGAAACAGACAAGCTGCTGTTAGAAGCAAAAGTAGTCGACGCCACAGTGGAGCAAAAGCACTTAATGTAGATGGAAATAGAACAATTAGGACAAAGCAAAAGGGCTAAAAAAAACTAATGTTCTAAAACAGGGGTGTCAAACATAGGGTCCGCGGGCCAAAACTGGCCTACTGAAGGCTTCAGTCCGGCCCATGAGATGAATTTACAAAGTGCAAAAATTACACAGAAAACACCGACAGTCTTGACAAGTTAAATCAGGGCCGTCAAAGTCATTTTAGTTCAGGTTCCACATTCAGCCCAGTATGATCTAAAGTGGGTCAGACCAGTAAAATAATAACAGAACAACCTATAAATAATGACAACTGCAAACTTTTATCTGTGTTTTATAGTGATAAAAGTAAAGTTACATTGTGAAAATGGTTACATCTACAAACTATCCTTTAAGAAATGTGAATAACATCAACAACCTGAAATTTCTTAAGAAAAATGTGCGCAATTTTAACAATATTAGGTCTCAGTTTATCATTTACACATGTACGTTACTGCTTACAGATCACAAAGTATTTAGCAAGAAGCAGAATATTGTTTAAATTGCGCTTAATTCCCTTAAGACATTTCATGTTGTTCATATTTGTCGTGACATTATAGTTTGTAAAAGTGAACTTACAAACCAGTAAAAATACTTTTGTTATATTAAATCAAGTAGAAAATTTGTAGTTGTCATTATTTATAGGTTATTATGATAGTAATAAGTACTGATCCAACCCACTTGAGGTCATATTGGGCTGAATTTGAACCTGAACTAAACTGATTTTGACATCCGTGGTCTAAAGTCATGTTAAGACACTACCCATGACATCATCGTCTAATTTTTATCACAACTTCCTCTTACAATGCACTTGTACGAGCTGCAACGTCAGACTTTCATCACAAAATCTGCAAAAGTGCTCTGACCCACTTTATATCATATTGGTCTGTATGTGGAACCTGGACTAAAATGAGTTTGATATCCTCGACTGTTAATGTCTTCAGCGTTTTGGCCCAGGGCTGTATGTTTGACACGTTTGTGGATTAGCGGATCAGACGTTATCGACCGCTTCAGATCTGTGAGGGTTAATAATAGTGAATGAACACTGGTCTGTTTTCACCTGTGCTCAGGTGAAGGAGGTCAAATAAGTCCTGAACCGTTCAGATGGAGGCTGTAAACACTGTGGCTGTGTCAGTCTGAGAACAGATGAAACACAAAGATCAGCTCTACAGACGGCGTGAAGCAGTAATTCATCAAACAGACTGAAACCTGGCGGCGTACACACACCTCTGAAGGCCTTCATTGACGGGGTTTGGGAGTCGGTAGAAAACCTCCCGAGGCGAGCAGCTGCATTCACGCACCGTCACACGGTGTTTATTTGTGGCCAGGTGTGTTGAGTCGAGCAAATCCAGGTCTATCCAACCAGCAGGACGCAGTGACAGGTGAGGCTGTTTGTGTCACTGCCTCTCGCCAAAGCCCGGCCACGCTTTGTGGCTTGAAACAAAACCTGTACCCAGCACCACGTCCAACAGCACTCACCTGTCAGGGACGTTTTCACACGTCGTTCTGCGTAAAGATCACAACAGGCGCTGGTTATGTAATAGGAAGGGCGGACTGCGGCAGCTGTTGACAGAACGCTGGATTATAAAGATTTACAACCTGCTCAGACTGAATGTAAAACACAGCTCATTAACCTTATGGCATCTGGGTGAGCATATTATGCACACTTTGCACTTCATGTTAAAAAAGGTCAAAAAATTGCTTTAAAATTTTACAACATCGGTCGTGACGTGTTGTAATAGAGCCCGTTTCTCAGTTTAACCTGTTCCTTCCCACCTGATTTGTGTTAACTTTCTCCTTTTCACTGTGTTTGGACACTAATTTAATGACATGCTCTTAACTGTTAACTTTCCAGTATCTGGGTGAGCAATTTATGCACACTTTGCACTTCATGTTATTAAAGGTCATATTTTTTCAATATTTGTTTTAGGTCAGAATTCAAAAGATCTTTTTTTGCGTTATTTTTAAACTGCTGACCTAGTCACTAAAATCTTCTCATTATAAACAATAGAAATGTACTACATTAACACCCTTCTACCAAGTGAGTAAAAAATGCACATTGACACATTTTAGCTTTTAACATTTAACCGAGCACAAAAAATAATTATGCATGTTAGCCAATGTTACTGTTAATCACTGACATGTGCCAGGCTGCAAAAAATTAAAAAAAAAACTTATCCAATTTTTATGTAGTACATTGGGGGAAAAAAGTTTATTTTATGTTTTTTTGCATCAAAAAACATGGTTTGTTGACATTACAAATATGGCTTTTAAAGTGTTAAAATATGACAATTATTGAGTATTTGGTATTTTTCTTTATGGCTCAAGTTGATGAAATACAAAAAAATATATAAAAAAATATAAAGTTAAAAACAAACCATGATAAACATTTTGACATCATTATGGCGCTGTGCAGATTATGCACTTTTGGTGATTAGAAGGACCTCTATGGCAGGATACCAGAGGGTTAAGTCTCTTCAATGCAAAAGGGATTCCATTTTTTTTGTTAATGTAAGTATTTTCATAATGTCTTTTTTTTTTTTTCACATTAAACCAAGAAGAAAATTTGGAGTCATTAGTTACAGGATCTTATGGTATTATTTTACTTGAGATGATAGTGGTTTCTGGCCCCTGAACTAAATCTAGTTCAGTGCCCTTCACTGTTCATATCTTCAGTGGAATTTTTTGCACTTTGCAAATTCATCTCGCCGGCCCGGTTGGACCCTTCGGTGGGCTGGGTTTGGCCTGCGGGCCGCGTGTTTAACACCCCTGATATAAACCTGACCTGTGTATTGGATTGTGTTTCCTGTTCAGGCCTTAAATGGGTTTGTGATCGTGGTGACGTCGGAGGGGCTGGTGTTCTACACCTCACAGACCATCAAGGACTACCTGGGCTTCCATCAGGTGAGACATTTACCTTCTGCATCAAAGGGGTCGTTACTTAAGAGATCAAAATGTACAGAGAACTAGTCCACATCAGGGTTCTGCAACAGGTCGATGATTACCAAGCTTTTTACGTGGCTGTTTACCGATATTTGTCAATAAAAATATACAGTAAAGACTGTGTCCTACAGTTGGAATTACATAAAGCAGATAAATCAGTTTTACAATATAGTTTGTAGTTACAGACCAATCAGGATTAACAGAGCCATGTGATTAAAATGATCTTTAACGGCTCTTTACACAACATACAACAACTGGATGGAAAGTTTATTAGTTGGAAAATACCAGATCAGTGGAAATAAACCTGCATTTAATTCAGCTGCTTTGATAACTGAGTGCATTTTCAGATGCATCCATCCATCAGTCCACATTACATTTAAAACACATTAAATCCCACAAACAGCTTCTTAAGATTTGGTATAAACATTCAGTCAAGCTCAAGGACGAACTGAAAAGAGCCCGGTGGCCAAAGGTCAAAGGTCGACTGTGACCTTCTACATATCCATGCTAATTCTTACACATCCTGTAAGTTTTCAGAGCCTTTAAATTTTTAACAAAGTTGGTCATTACAAAATTACTTATGGTTTGGTATTTCATATTTTTTTTGATTTTGTAAACATAAACAGGAAGTAGCACACCGTTTCCTGTTGTTTCCTCTGCATCTTTGTTCACTAATGCTGAGCACAGCCTGGGAATTCTACTGTATATGTGGTACGACAGCGTGTGCATAAGACATTATTTAGATTACTTTCAACATTTGTTAGTATAGCATTAGCACAAGCATGCTAATGTTAGTGCATTAACCACTAGCGTAGCCTGTTAGCATTATCATATTAGCCCAATACACTGCCACTTCCCTTTATGTTAAGGTTGACTGTTGTTATGTGTAGTGGATTACATTTTAGGGGACTGGTATAATGTTCATGATTTATGCTTTGGTTTCAGTTTTCATTCCATCTGTTGAGTGACATATGGAATAAAGTTGATGAAGGAAAACTACTCGGATGGTTAGCTATCTGCATAGCTACATCTGGATACTGATAAACACAATACTCTGGGAATGCTTTCAAGGAAAATTTTTCAAGGAAACAATGGTTATTTTGTCTCAAGGATGAACTTATTAGCTTTTGGTGGCCAAAGGTCAAAGGTCAGTGCCTCTTTGTGACCTTAAATGCATAAAAAAGGGTTAGGGTTGGCCCTTGCCCTAACATTAACCCCAAAAAAGGATGGTACATATGAGTGAATAAACTTGATCTTGTTTCCAGGTTAGAATGAATTTGGAGGCTCATAGATTATGGTAACTGGTGTAAAAATGGACAAACTTTGGTGCAAAAGAAGAGTTTCTAACAGGGTTATATGTGCTGTTGGAGAGTTTTCGCTCTCTGGGATAAAAGCCTCAATAGTTTGACTGATAATCGGTCCTGTCAACAAGACTAGGTCTGAGCAGCGAAAGGGCTAAAAACTTATTAACCAGCTAATATCACTCCACCAGGTACAGTGAAGATAAGGCATATCTGAAATTACTGTTGAACTGAACATCAACTATATTAAACCCAGTTGTGACCTGTGTTTAGCTTTTCTGCATCTGAGCTGTGTGTTGATGTCGTGTTGATTTTGTGTCGTGTCGTGTTTGCTGACAGTCGGACGTGGTTCACCAGAGTGTGTTTGACCTCATCCACACCGACGACCGGACCCTGTTCAAGCAGCAGCTCCACTTCGCCTTTAACCCTCCACCAGCAGGAGGTAAGCACCGCCAACGCTCATGTTTTAGGACAGAAGTAGTCGTTTTTACACCCCCACTGTACATAGTGTCCATTCACACTCCCCAACAGTAGGCGGCGGAAATGCGCTGTAATGATAATTAACACCAGACATTTCACAGCATAACAGACGACCCAAAAGTTTAGATCCATATAATGGAGAAACGACAACATCAGATATGGTTTTTCTGACATTGGACAAAAACCTCAGTGTGTTTAATTCTGAAATAAGTGACTGAATGCACGTTTAACTGTTAACTGAGTGCACATTTTGGTTTTGGTTCAAATGGAGCTAATTTAGCATTAAAGGGAATATTTCCATATTCTGTGTGTTTTCATAATGTAATATTATCTAAAGTTCAAAACACACCATCTTTTAATGAATTAAATTTGAGAAGTTTAACCGTTCTCAGTTTGGGTCACGGTTTGAGGGATGATAGTGGGTCCTGAAACCAGACCAGTTAAGAATTACTGCTATAGATATTTATATTATACTATAAGGTATATCTGGGGCAGGGGTGTTTACCAGAATAGAATAGAATAGAATAGAATAGAATAGAGTAGCCTTTACTGTCATTGTGCTACTCCAGTCAGTGCAATATTAACAAAACACCAGTACTACAGAAAATAAGAATAAAGCGAATATCAGGAATTCCATTTAAGTTATTCATTTTTTTCATATTTTTAAAGGATAGTTTCTAGATGTATTCATTTACATAAAGTAATTTTACTTTTTCCACTGTAAAACTTAGAGAATCCCAGTATTTATAGGTTATTATGTTCTTGTTTCCCTGCAGTAAAGTGGGTTTCACAGGCCTGGTCTCTGTTGGCGTTTCTCTTCTGTGTTGTAGCTTTGCAGGGTTGTGGTGATACTGGGATCTACTCTCCGGACCAGCTTCCACCAGAGAACTCCTCATTTTTGGAGAGAAGTTTCGTGTGTCGCTTTCGGTGTCTTCTCGACAACTCGTCTGGTTTTCTGGTGAGAGCATTAAAATGCTTTGCTCTGGGTGCATATTCGCGCACTTCACTGCTGTCAAATTTTATCATTCTCATTATGTTGTTTTTACCAAGACTGAAATGTGAACTTTTAGTCCCCGTACACCTGCAACTTGGAAGAATTTCCTTTTAATTACATCAGATTTGACCTGTATCTTCTCTTCTTTTGTCTAATTTGTTTGGTTTATGTAGAAAATATTGCAGTTATTCCTCATGTTTTACTGTTTTTCTGAATAACTGCCTTTTAGTACTTTTGTGATTATGGGTGTCGTTTACTCAGCTGTATCCTAAATAAGGCCTTCATTTTAATGTGTTCAATGTCAAAATACAGGAGGAATGAACAGTTAAATCATTCCGTAAATGGTTCCTAGAAATATTAGGAAAAGTTACCATGTTTATCTTTTTGTTGGCAGGCACCTGTTGTGAAAAAAAGCTAATAACAGAGATTGAATTATCATTTCAGTGATAGATATATAGTGATGTAGTATAATGACAGATATCAGATATCAGTTTTTGTATAAACCAGCTGGTTCTGTCGTCTCTGCACCAGGCCCTGAAGTTCCAGGGACGACTGAAGTACCTCCACGGCCAAAGCCTTCTGAGGGACAACGGGACATGTGTCCAACCACAGCTGGCTCTGTTCTGCATCGCGGTGCCGGTCCAGCCTCCGTCCATCGTGGAGATCAGGGCTAAGATGCTCCTGTTCCAGACCAAGCACAGGCTGGACTTCACACCGACAGGCGTCGACAGCAGGTCATGTACAGTTACGCTCTGGTAGTTCATGATTGTGCCTGTTTGAAGGCCAAAAGCAAAGAACACCTTCTACTAAAAACATCCCCAGGACTTGTGACATGTTTCTTTCTGCAGCTGAAGCTAAACGCTCTTTCTTTTTTCTCACAGGGGGAAGATTGTTCTGGGTTATTCAGAGGCTGAACTGTGCTCAAAAGGCTCTGGATACCAATTCATCCATGCAGCTGATATGATGTACTGCGCTGACAATCACATCCGGAGTACGTTGGCGGTGGATTTCTATAATGTTTCGTGCATTTGTTTTTGATTCTGAATAATGCTAACAGACAATGAGCTCGTTTACATTCATTATCTAATTTCTGGAATTATCAGATTATTCCAGTGATCGTGTAAACAGTACAATCTGGTCTATTTTATCAAATAACAGATAAAAATGACTAGAAAGAGCTAAAAATAATGAGACGAATATGGACACAGACTGATCTAGACAAACTAAAATGTTTGAGCACATGTTAAATAGTTGAAAGTTTATTTCTATAATCTCATAAAGTTTTGTTCTGAACATTTACAGTTCTTTTCATAAGAAATATGCTAAAAATTCAAGTCTTTTTTTGTTTTTTTTGCTACAACATACTGTTTTAAGCATTTATTATTGAGAACAATGATAACTAATGGGCACATATTAAAAGTTAAGTTCTTCCTGAAAAAATTCCTGTAAAAGAATTGGCAAAAAAGACATTTTTTGACACTTATTGCAAAAACAACGTAAAGAAATCTAGGCCTGCTATGAAGGCAGTCCTTATAGGATTCTGATTTTGTGATTTTGTGTTTATTTCCTAGTGATTAAAACAGGAGAGAGCGGTCTGACGGTTTTCAGGCTCCTGTCAAAGTCAGGGAGCTGGGTTTGGGTGAAGGCCAACGCCAAACTGATCTTCAAAGGAGGAAGACCCGAGTTCATCATCGCATATCAGAAAGCTCTGGTGTAAGTGCTCGAGTATTTATTATGGACACAGTCAGGAATGTTTTTAGTGACTAAATTTGGGAAGTTAGATACAAACAGCATTTAGTAGAGCATATTAAATACAGGGGTGATAGGATACCGTCACCATGCCAGATTTCCGGTGTGCGGCAATCAGCAAGGGAGGGAAATGCAGGATATATATGGTGCGTGCAGAAAGGTCAGAGTCAGTACAGTATCAAGGGCTCCGACCTGAGCTTTGACAAACCTCTCGCTCTCAACCAATGGCTTTTGCTCCCAAGAAGTTCAATTGCGGCTACGAGCCAATCAGTAGTAGATAGGGGGCGGGTCCTGTGGAGACGGAAAAACTGGTTCGGAGCCACCAACTTCAGAGTAGCTAACTGTATGTGGTGATGCTCAGAGATGGAAGGCAAGCAGATGAAGAGTGATGAAGACGCCCTGTACGTTCACAGGGGACTGAAAAATGAATGGCATTGGGCGTGGGTAGAGGAGGTGGGAGTGGATGGAAAGCCTTACGGCAGTTGGTGCAAATAATTAAGACGACATTATGTTCGCGCACATTGACATATGAGTGGTTTTCACCACATGAAGCTGACCGTAGCCATAGAGCTGCTGTGCATGCGTCACATGGAGTATTATTGCCATCCTATGATCTGTTAGGATATGTCTGTAGTAGTGATGCACATCAGCAGGTTACCCGCGGGACTCTTGATGAATCGAGAGAGGGCAGCGGTCTGCACCAAACAGCAAGACTAGTACACGAAGTAACTGCGGTCAAGCCATCCCCTAGTGTTTTTCATGTGTGCTACTTATCTGAATATTACAGTAAAGTAAGTTTTCTAAAATGGTTTTAAGGCTGTTTTTAACATGAAATAAAAACTTTTTACTCCATAAGTATTTCATGAATCTGGTATGTTTGGTATTATTACTTTATACATTATTAGCAGAAATACCATGAACTACTTTTATTGTGTACTTTTGGAGTAATCATACTCTAAAATTCCTTCCAGGCTACAAAAGTGTTTTTGTCTGAAATAGGCTTCAAGACTAAATTCAGTGATGAATAAAATACATTTTTTCAATAAGTACCTCATACATTTCATATTTTTGGTATTATTTCATATACTATTATCACAAACACTATGAACTACCTCTACTGTGTACTTCTGGAGTAATCATATTCCAAAATCCCTTCCAGGCTACAAGTGTTTTCATCTGAAATAGTGTAAAAGACTAAATTCAATGATGAATAAAATTAATTTTATAATTTTTAATTTTGTAAAATTGTTTCCACACATCCAAACTATAGTATCATCAAGTTTTCCTCTAAGACTCAGATGCTTATTTTAACAGTCACTCAAAATAACACTGTTTTATGTTCATGTGCTGCACCAGCTGATAGTTTACATTATAGCTCTGTTAGCTTAGCTCTGTTTTTAGACTGAAAACAGCCACAGTAAAACCACTAATCACCTCTGTTTTCTGTACAGTTTATGTCGTCAGTAGCTGAACTAAAGATCTGTTTGAAATCAGACAAACAAGGTCAGAACTGTCACGGTTTAATCTGAACCATGGATCAACAAACGGCAACTTAGCAAAGATAAGAACATCCCATAATAACTTTATACCTTCATAAGCCTCAGAATTAAACTCATCCGTGTAGAAGAAATGCGGACATTTCAGCATCAAACTCCATTCTTTTCATTTACAGCTGAGTCCAGTGGAAACAACGGCATCTGTTTTATCACTTCTTTTCTTTAACTCCAAAAGTTGTTTCTTAATGGTTCTCATCCCAACAGGTCACTTTCTGATGCTTTGACAAAGGCCTCATCACTGTCTGTTTTTGGTGTTGAGTGGATTATTATTGTGTATGTGGAGATGTGGCCTACATTGTGCTGTTGTTCACATTCTGTGTTTGTTTGCTGTGTTTCAGTAACGCTGAAGGCGAGGAGTACCTTCGCCAGAGGAGGCTTCAGCTGCCGTTCAGTTGCACCACGGGCGAGGCGGTCCTCTACAACACCAGCCCAAACGTGGATGTCACAGAGTTTCAGTACAATAAAATGTTCAACAGCAGCCCCGTGGAGAAGGATGGGGCTCCGCAGTCTTTACTGGACTGCTTCTTGAAACAGGATCAGGCGGTCTACACCCAACCCATTGAGTCACCGTTGCCTGTGGACCAGGTGTTCATGGACAGCCGGGCCTTGGTCACCATCGCTAATGATGTTTGGCAGGGAACTGGCTCCGATGCAGTAGGAGACTCAGTCGTAGTGAAAGAGGAGGCTAAAACTTCAGTGATGGCGGTGATCGAAGGCCTGGAGAAAATGGCTCAGAACGGGGACTTTTGCGCGGCATTGCAAAGTTTGGAGGTCGGCGACACTCAGTTGCTGGAGTGGGAAAACACTCTGAGGAGTTTAAGCGAGGATGTGGATCAACAGAATAATGTGAGGTCGGACTTGGACGCCATTGTCACCAACGACATATTCGACTACATCGACTCTGTTCTGTTTGAGGAGAAGGCAGACACCAGCCCTCCGAGCTGCCTCAGCGGCGTCGGCAACAACCTGCAGGACCCGTTCGCTCGGGCCAACCCGTTCCCAGCCGCCGGACTGTCTGAGCCGCAGATGTTTCAAACGCAGAGTCCCGACTGCGCTTATTCTCCTGTGAATGGACTGTATGCTCACCAGCAGGATGCGAGGGGCTTGAGGCCGGGCTCAGAGGATTCTCCGATCTTCAACGGAACCCAGAAACTGTCCCACCCAGGGGTCCTGCAGGCCGAGGGCAACCTGCCACCCATTCAGCAGCTGCAGCTCCAGGACATTTTCAGCCTGGCGATTGAGCTTCCAGAGCTCACTGCTCCCGACACGTCGCTCACATTTGCATCCTGTGGGCAGACGTCCGGCCACCGTCAGGGTCAACCTCAGCCCGGCCAACACCTGGTCTGTCCTCAGAATAACTCACAACATCCTCTAGCCAATAGACAACTGCTGCAGAACTCTATTCAGCAACCCAGCGCCGTCCCCTCCAGTGCTATGGACATTCTGCCACCACTGATCCAATGCAATGACTTTAATTCCCCAAACACACCTAATATCCCCGTTCCTTTTTCAACATCCTGTCTGCAAGGAAGCACTCACTTTGAACCACGCAACCAGCAAAACCAGCAGTGGCCCCAGAGCCAGACGCAGAAGCTGCCTCACAACGGGATCATGCAGAACCTACCGGAAACCATGCCAGTGTGCCACAACCAAACTTCACAAAGCCAAACATTTCCAAATGGTGGCAATTTGCCAAGGAGTGTTAACGGACTGAACCACTCTCAGCAGGGGGGGCTGGCATGTGGACAAGAAGCCACTCACACCAGCTGCATGTTCGACCAGCACTTTTCATCCGGTCCAGCAGGGGACGGCGTCTTCACTTTCTCTGGATCTTTGTGCCTGAGCGGGGCTGAGACGTCCCTGGATCAGAGTCCTCCTCAAGGTTCCTGCTACTTCCAGTGGGGTCGCAGCGAGCCGGTGGTGGGAACATCCGCCATCAGCCAGGAGAACGTCAACATCAGCCCCCTGACCTTCTCGTCCAGTATGCCCTCATCGGACCACGGCCTCAACATCCAACAGCTGCTGGAATGCCAAAGACAGACACAGGTAAACATGGTCAAGGACAAGCAGTCGAGTCTGACGCAGAAAATGATCACATACAGTCTGGGACACACCGCTAGCAATTGTGGGCCCCATGAAAGCTAAACATTGTGGGCCCTTCATAAAAGAAATTATCTGTCAATCTGTCGGAGTTAAAATACAGATATTTGTGTTAAAATGTAGAAAAAATGACCAAATTTGTCAGAAAAATAAACACTGAATTAAAATACAGATAGTGACAAAATATCTGTATATTTCTACTTTGGAATTGTTCATTATTTTGTGCAAAGATGATGAAAAATATCACCGTTTTGTGACTTTGGAGACTCTGTAAAGCCAAAATAATAAATACTTTAATAAATATATTTGCATCACTGAACATGAAACTAAATGTAAAAAGGTACAAGAGTCTAAGTTCATGTTTTTCCAGTGGAGAAGCCTAATATTATCCATCCAGTTTCTGCCTATTGCTCTTAAATGTAAATGCCACTGTGCTGGATGAATTGAAGACCTGGTGCTAAAAGTACTGAAGTCACAAAAAAGTGTGTTAAAATATTTATAGGGTGGACTTGGCTAAACAAATACGACATGTTTATTTGCTCAACTTGAATCGTCCTAAAATATGACTTTTAGCACCGGGAACTTCAGTTCTACTCTCAGACAGTGAATCAGGCTGTTTTTCAGTCAGTGTAGGACATGAATGTGGATTCTGTTTACTCCTTCCACAGCGTTGTTCAGTTAAACAGGGTTACAGCTGCTGTTTTGACCTTAACTTCCTGTCTCCCTCTCTGTTCTGCAGGAAAACAACATCCAGGGGGAACACAACAGGAGTTCCTTCTGCTCGTGATGAAACCATCTACCTTTCACACGGACCTGAGCCATGATGTCTCATAGAACGACAAAAGCCAACAGTTTGCCTGTATCAGTGCCTACCCTCCGATTTCCACCCTTGTGTTATTGCAGTTTGTTTTATATTGCTCAGTCTCATATATATATATATATATATATATATATATATATATATATACAGTTAGTCAA
>JAPQRP010000017.1:27069685-27082390 GCA_037367295.1 Apogon hyalosoma
AATACTAACATTTGATCGGTCTGTGGAAACAGACAAACCCATATTTTGTGCCACAGTACTGCGGCAGTAGACACTGCCTTGTAAATAATAATGAAAAGTTCATTTTTTTCTGTTTTAGTACAAAAAGTAAAATTACATTATAAATATGTTCACATCTACAAACTATCCTTTCACAAAAAATGTGAATAATCTGAACAACCTCAAATTCCTAAAGAAAATTAAGTAATTTTATCAATATTCTGTCTCAGTTTATCATTTGCACATGTACATTATAACTTAGACCTAAACTTTTCAGGTTGTTATTTATATATTTATATTTTTTCAGCTTATTCACATTTTGTTAAAGGATAGTTTATAAATGTCAACATTTTCATGCAATTTAACTTTTTTTACACTAAAACAAAGAGAAACATTTGTATTTGTCATTATTTAAAGGTTCTTCTGTTCTTATTTAACTGGTCTGACCCACTTTACATCATATTAATCTGAATGTTGAACCTGAACTAAAATGAGTCTGACATCGCTGATTGTTTATATCGTCAGTGTAATTTTTGTATTTTGGCCCAGATTGGACCCTCTGTTGGCCCCTTTTGGCCCCTGGGCCGTATGTTTGATACCCCTGGTTTGCATCATCAAATAAAAAAAAAAAACCACAATGTTTTCATGTTGTTGAATAAACTGCCTTGGATTTCACGTTAAATTCATATAAAAATTAACTAATTAATAAGTCGTTCACTAAACCAGACGTCAGCGCTGTTTTTTCCGTCACTTCGCGGTTTTGTTGCGTCTTATTTGTTTTGTTTTGTGTCGTTTCGACTCATTGCTTCATTTTTATTTAGTTTTTTTACGTCAACTTACATTATTTTTGTCTTGTTGCATCTTTTGGATCATTTTTGTCGTGTGATTTTTACTTTGTTTTCATGTTGTTGCGGCTTTTACGTTTTTTCTTGTTGCTGCTTTTACATTTTCATCTTGTTGCATCTTTTGCAGCTTTTTTCTCATTACTTTGTGTTTTTTACATTTTTGTTACGTTACTACAAAACTTTCATCCTGTTGCATCCCTCCGTCTTCTTTTGCATCTTGCGTTTTCATTTTATTGCATTTTTATTATGTTTTTATCTTGTCATCTGACATTTTCATCTCGTTTTGTGTTTATCATCTTTGACTTGTTGCATCTGTTTTTACAATATTTTTGCTTTGTCTTTTCCGTCATTTTTATCTTTTTGTGTCTTCTGTTTTTTTTTTTGTTGTTGCATCTTTTTTGTTTTCATCTTTTTACAGTGTTTTCATCTTTGTATTTTTTCAGACTGTTCTCATGAAATCGTGTTGCATGTCACGCCCAGTTCTTACTGCATCTGGTGTGCTATACATGTGCATTTTCATCCTTTTGCGTGTTATTCAACGCCAAGTTCTCCAGTTTATATATCTGTAACCCCTAACCGTTACTTGCGCTAGCTGCTAATCATGCTAATTGTTAATGGCGCTAATCGTGTGTTATTTTATGCGGTGTGAACACGTGGAAAGCTTATGTGTACAGATAACACTGCAGTTAAAAGTGGCGTGCTGCAATTCATGATATTACATTGATTTTTGTTGTTTTTGTCATTTTCATCATGTCTTTTACTGCTTTTTTGTCTCATTACTCTTTTTTTTCCTACATTTTTGTCTTGTTTGCGATATTACAGAGCTGCGTCTTCTATGTCTGTTCATTTTTTCTTTTCCATTTTCATTTTCTTGCATCTTGTTTTTTCTTGTATCTTCTATTTTTCATCTTGCTGTATCTTTAAGTTGCTTTTGTTTGTTTTTATCATTTGTCTTTTCCTGCTTTTTTCGTCTCATTACTTTTTTTGTGCGTTTTGTCTTGTTTGCGATATTACAAACCTCCGTCTTTTATGTCTGTTTATCTTTTTCGTCATTTTTATCTTGTGTCCCATGATTTTTTCATCTTTATATAAATATCTTTTCTGATTTCACTCAGGATCCTTATCAGCCTTTAGCTTACAGAACTGATCTGAGGTCTGTTGTAATTCTCTACGTGTTCGGAGCCTTGTCGCCCAGCCCTTCGTACCTGTTTCTGTCTTTTACCGTTTGGTTTTTGTTTTTTTTTGGGTGTTGATGTTGGAACTACATGTAGCAGCTGGTGTTTGGGTTTTTCACTGCATCACACACATTTTGCTCCACATTTTCTCGTTTTATTTCCAGCCTGTGAAAGTAAACGTTTTGCTGTCTGGACCAAAGACGCATCCAGACACTTTTGGAAACATCTCTAACTCAGCGCCTTCGTCCTGAACTCTACAAACCCTGCAACATTTGAACAATTCAAAGGAATATATTTGGAACGGCTTTTCTCTTCTGTTGACTTTCTTCCTGCTTCCAGAGTCCACTGTAGACATTTTTGATGCTAGTTTTAAAGCCTCCGTATTGGTTTAAAGTTGCCAAGAATCGCTTGTTTTTCTTTCTTTGTGTTGATCCACTTCAGTGTTTGACCGTTTGTCTAAAAACTCCCCACATGGACATGGTTTTTTTTCCTCACTATGATCGCTTTGACTGTTTTTTCTTTTCACGGGTGTCAAACTCATTGTCTTTCAGGTTCCACATACAGCACAATATAAACTCAACCGGGTCAGACCAGTAAAATAATAAGATAATAACCATAAATGAAACTGTCAAAGGCAGTGTGCTTGC
The DNA here is from genome assembly GCA_037367295.1 of Apogon hyalosoma. Lineage (NCBI taxonomy): Eukaryota > Metazoa > Chordata > Actinopteri > Kurtiformes > Apogonidae > Apogon > Apogon hyalosoma. The sequence continues at coordinate 27,072,371 of JAPQRP010000017.1, forward strand.
TGGAGGCCTTTTCCTTTGTTTCTATCTGTGAAACGGAGAGAGTTATGGGCAAAAATTGAGAATGTGTCAAAACACAGTAATGTCCCGTCAGAGCAAACTTTAACTGATTGCCATTCCAACATTTATTTCAATATAAAGTAGCTCCTTGATTTGGATGATCCTTTATGGTCCAGCTAAAGCAAAAATGAATTTAAAAGTAAAAAGGCGGGTCATTTAGTCACACTAGTCTGTCAAATTGTCTCTAAAATGTCTTGTCAGAGAGATTTTGTATACGGTGTTTTGACCTGTATCTTGAACATCATGACCTTGAGTTTGACCTTCCAAGGTCAACAAAATTGGTACCAAATGAAAGGTCATATCCGACTTCCTGTAAGTCGATAATACAAAGTTACTCGATACCCGTCTTAGTTTTCAAGATAGAAACTGTTTTCTGAATATGCAAATTAAGGGCTTGACCCCAACTTTGGCCTAATATTGACGTAAACGAATCAAGTCGACTAGAGACCATGGCAGATCATTCGGTCATGGTTCGATATCAATAATGCTTGAAATGTGACCAGTAGAGCGCAGACAGACAGACAGACCAATATGCTTGACCTCCAGCAAAGCAAAGAAATAACGACAACTACAAATGTTCTCTGTGTTTTATTGCAAAGAAATAAAATTAAACTCTGAAAATGTTTATATTTACAAGCTATCCTTTCACAAAAAATCATGAATAACCTGAAATTTCTATAAAACAAAGCAAAAACTGTAATTTTAACAATATTCTGCCTCAGTTTATCATTTTTCATGACTGTGAGAATTAACAACATCCAAAAAATCCAAAAGTGACCAACTACAACTATCAGAAAAAAGTTGATTTGACATTACTTTGGCCTAAAAATTGAACAAAATGACATGACATGATGGTCTGGAACAGGGCCGTCAAAGTCATTTTAGTTCAGGTTCCACGTTCAGTCCAATATGAACTGGATCAGAACCAGTAAAATAATAACAGTGAAAAAAGTAAAATGACTTGATGAAAATGTTTACATCGACAAATGTGAATAACATGAACAACCTGAAATGACTTTGAAAAATAACTACAGTATAATTTTAACAATATTCTGTCTCAGTTCATCATTTACATGTGTTCATTATAATGTACAGATCACAGTGGATCAAATAAAAATACACAAAACATTTAATAACACACAGAATATTGGTACGTTTACACTGATTCCTCTTAAAACATTCATGTTCATATTTGTTCAGGTTATTCACATTTTTTGTGAAAGGATAGTTTAATTTTTTTTGCACTAAAACAGAGACAAAGAATTGTAGTTGTCAAATATTTATATTTCTCTGTTATTACTGTACTGGTCTGACCCACTTGATCATATTGGTCTAAATGTGGAACCGGAACTAAAATGATTACAATCACATGAACGACCTGAAATATCTTCTAAAAACAAAAATAGTGTAATTTTCCCAATATTCTCCTTCAGTTTGTCATTTCCACATGTACATTAGAACGTACAGATCACAGTGGATCTACAAAAACATAAAACATTTAATAACAGACAGAATATTGGTCACATTTTGGAGTTTGGAGCTAAATCGCCCTTGATTTAATACCTTCTGTGAACAAATTTCATCCCTCGGGCCACATTGGACCCTATGGGGGGCCAGTTTTGGCCCGTGAGCCGTATGTTTGACCCCCCTGTTTCAGCCGACGGTGCAGGAGCAGACAGTTACTACTATGCAGATCAGCCTCAGTGTCGAGACTTTGCTGAGATGATGCAGTGAAGGTGAAACCTGGTGTTTTCTGAAGGAGACGGAGCCCATTTCCTGCAAAATAGGTTTTTAGAAAAGGCCGTTTTGCAAATTAAAACCAAAATGCACAACATTTGATTAATTCCTTAGGTGTCAGGCTGTGGTCAGACTATACTTTCGTCTCTTATGATCATAAAAGACTAAATGCTGCTTAATCCCAGTCTTTTTAGTTCCGGCACCGACAGGCCATGAGCGACTGTGAACGCATCATCCTCAGTTCCCTCAAACCTCTTCTCTGATAAAACTACTGGTCCCATGAACTTTTCTGTCACATTTTACTCAAAAAAAAAAAAAAATCACCAAATATACAAATCCTGTCAGTTTGTTTGTTTAACCCTCTAGCAGCAAAACTACAGGTTGAATTCATACCAGATTTGGTTTATAGCGTGCCAGGGACCCACAACAGATGTGATTACATTTGGGCAAAAATAGGTCGAAGTTTAAATTTTTTATGATTTTTAAAAAAATATTTTTTTCCCCATTTACTTATAAGGGGCGCAATTTCACGTCTATACAAACATCAATTTTGTTTGAATTTACTTCAGACTTGGCACATATATAGAGGCAGTTGATCTGCTGACATCAGCACACGCATAGATATGATAACATCAGCTGGATAAGCAACAACACATGCGAGGGGCAGGGTTTGTTGTGCCTGGAACCACCTGTTTGCATTTTGAGGCTCAAACGATGCTTCACATTTCATTAGCCTCAGAACATTATTGCGTAAAAGCCATAGTTTTGGCCAAATTCTGATATCTGCGTCAAATGAAGCAGCAGTCGTAGGAGAGTAAAGATAGATAGATATGTTTATTTTTGCTTCACAGGAAAAATGTTTTCACAGTCTGTACGGCCACCAGAGTGCAGCACATAAAACCCCACAACATGACACAAACCCAGTCAAAAAAGAAGTAACTCAGCCATCACACGTAAATGGTGTAAAGACGACCCCCCCCCACCCTAAATAACTGAAGGGACATTGTGGAAGAAATTCACAACATGGAGAGACTTTCTTACATCATAAGACTACAGCAAGCAACACGTGAAGATCGATGGAGAAAATGGACAATATTCAGGACGTCTACTGACACTATGTTATGAATGTTTGTGTTGTATTATTTCAAAATGAAACAATAAAATATAAGTTACAAAAAAATAAGTATTTCCACACCATATACCCGCCCAAAACAGCAAAGACAACAAATCCGCCATCATATACGTGCCACCACACATATGCAGCTAACACTTTACAGTCTCTGTTTACTGACCTGTAGTGACCAGAAGGAAGCAGGTCTGAAATATGGACTGAGGGGGTGACTGGGGTCAGGTGGGACGGGGTGTGCTGTTGAGGGTCTAAAGTTAGGCACATACTGCAATTTAGCCAAAAGCATGACTTAGGCAATTATGCAATGAGGCTAACAGTCTTATATTTCAGTCTGTTTTAGCCTCTTTCCCTTCGTTACCACTTTTTGTTTAAGCCAACATGATCGTTATATGTATGAGTCCACTTTGTTAAACTAAAACCGCTTAAATATAAAATGGGTAGCATCATTTATCTTATAATGTATGAAAATAATCTCGAAACGGATGCATTTGGGAGGAATTTGCAGAAAAGTGCTAAGAATTTGTGAGAAAAGCATCAGGAAAAACAGTGGAAAGACTTCATGTGAATTTCTTCGTTGCCATTTTATAAATATGTTGTGTATTTATGTGATATTTGTAAGTTTTGCAGGAAATCGGCTCCATTGCTGGACACAGCTCATCCCATTTTTCCTATATGTAAACAGGAGGGATGCTTTTAACACTTTGTACCTCAGTTTTCTGCCTCATATGTATAAAAACTAGTCCATTCCACCTTCAGTTCAGTCAATTCAGGGATGTTTGTAAAAGAAAAACTCACCTCTCATATTAACATTCTCAAATAAATAATATACGCTCATGAATATGTGTTGGTGTTTCATTGACTGAACTGAAGGTTTTATTGGATGTTTCTTGCTGTAAATTCACAGCTTTTATTTTCACAGATGAGTTTCTTATGCTGCCTTCAAGTGCTGTGGGAATAATGGTAAATGCTACTTACGAACTCAGAAACTGGACATGAACGCCCCGTCATGTCGTATTTTCCACTGGAGAACTGGGATGAAAATAACCTTTGACCTTTTCAACATGGCGGAGATTCATTACCAATGATAAACAATGCTTTTATTCATGTTCTGCTGCTGTTAGCTGATGATTTTACATATTTACAACATACACAATTAGCAAAGAAAAAAGGAAAAGAGCAGATGGATTAAAGTGTAAAACTCTTTCACCCAAGTATCAGGTCAACATAAACTGTTTTCCAGCCATTTTTCATTCCACTTGAACGCAACGCACTTGTAATTTCGGATTCACAGGTGGAAAAACTCATCTTCCCGACGGCACCTGAAGGCAGCATTATTAGCCCTTTTCACTTCGGGTCAAGATACAATAAACCAGGTTCATTTTTGAGTTTTCGTTTTCCGTCAGACCCTTTGTGGGTTTTAACTCGTGTCCTGTCGTGGATTCGCTGAATGTTTGACTGGTTTTGTTGTTTATGACCGAAACATTGGAATATGTTCGGTCGCGTTGTTTCCTAAACGGATGCAATGACAAACAAACAAACAAACAAAACAAACAAACAAACAAACAAAACAAACAAACAAACAAAAAACCTGACACTTAAATGGTACTTATCACTGAAATACAAGGTCAGCTTCTTTTGCACAGAGGACTTATTTTACTCTTATTTTAGTTTAGAACATCTATTAGAAGAACTGAGGTCTTCCAGACCACAGGTGTCAAACATGCGGCCCGTGGGCCAAAACCGGCCGCCGAAGGGTCCAGTCTGGCCCGTGGGGTGAATGTATGATATGCAGAAATTACACTGAAGATATAAACAAGCATTTTAGTTCAGGTTCCACGCTCAGACCAATATGATCTAAAGTGGATCAGACCAGTGAAATAAAAACAGAATAACCTATAAATGATGATAAATACAAACCAACTCAATCAAAAACTAACTTATTGATTTAATGTCATTCATTTATCATGAAAGACCTGGAAAAGTTGTAGAATCTAACATTTAGTCATGCAGATCTGAAGCTGAAGACACTCAGGCTCCGTTCAGATGCAGGTCAATGTGGCCCAAATCAGATTGTTTTGCCCATGTGTGACCTGTATCCCATCTGTCACCAGGGTTTTCACACTCATCAGGGTTTGAAAATCACCAAACCTTAACCCAGCAACAGCAAAACTCTTCACAGCTGTCAAAGGACTTGAGGCTTTTGAATTCTTGCCCTGTGTCGTAACTTATGGCAAAAGCGAGATAGTGAACTAGCTGCATGTGGGTCCAGGGGGGCAGGGACCCGGCGGTACCGGTGAACCCTGGTAGCTCGTAGGGTCTATATGAGGGGTGTCGAACTCCGGTCCTCAAGGGCTGGTGTCCTGCACATTTTAGACCTTTCCCTCTTCCATCACACCTGGAAGCATCATTACTGCAGAGCTTGACGATGAGCTGATCTGAAATTGAAGCAGGTGTGCTGGAAACATCTAAAACATGCAGGATACCGAGGCGGCCCTCCAGGACTGGACTTTGACGCCCCTGGTCTGTATCCTTCATATTTCTGATCTTCTCCAAATACCGTTGCTTTGCAGTGGTGTTGAGCTTCTCCTGATGGGACCTCTTGCTTTCGCCACTGCCTCATCCATTTTTTAAAATCTTAAATCTTGGTTTATACGGCTCTTTCCTGCACGTCTGTATTATGCTGTTGCCCATAGCAACCGATAGCTTGTAAGTTCAAAATGGCGCAGCCCTCCAGATTTGCCATGTGTTATGGAGTATTTCCTCATTCCTAATTATGTCAGGGCCTCTTTTGCGCCTGCGGGTCACTCCAGGGTCGTATTCAGTTCATACTCCAGACTGATAGAAGTCGCATTTATAATGTGGAACATGAACGAGCACACGAAAAATCAGATTTCACCAAAAAATCCGAATTGTGCGTTAAGACCTGCTGTGTGAACGTAGCCTTGGTGCATCTCAGGTGGCCTTTTGTCAGTTTCTTTAACTCTGCAGACTCATTTTATTCCTAACATAGTTTAGAGCTTCTATTTAAAATAAATTTTTTCCACTTTTAAAACTCGAGCTCTCAGAGAAATAACAAGACAGTGTCAAAGAAAACTCACCATGTCCTGGACATGATATGAAACTCCAGTCTTATGTCAGTGTGAAAAACACATAAAGGGTCAAACTCTGCTGATTAAACTGAACAAACATCAGACACATGAGCCATATTTATTAGATTTTTATTCATGGTCCTGTTGAACCTGGTCAGAGTTAAACATGTAAAACATCAGACCTGCTGACACTTAAATCATCAACGACGTCTCTTTATACATAAACGTAAAACACCACAGCATCGGCTCTAATGTCCGTTTACATCATTATTCATCATTATTCAGTATTAACCTCCGTGTCCATACGTGGGTCGACGTCTTTCTCGTACATTATCGAAGTGGTTGATCGGCTTCATAATGACTCTGAAGTGGAAACATCTCAACAGTGGGATCATTTCAAGTAAAACCTGACTTTATCGCACAGCAGAAAGTTTTAATTAGAAAAAAAACATGTTACAAGAGCTCGAAATTATGAGAAAATAACGTGTTGCTACGTAAAATAATGTTTTAAACAGACGGAGGAGCCGATAGCATAAAAAATAAACATTTTCGCAGGTAAAGGTTTGCTTTTATAGAAATAAGTGGTAAATTCAGATGAAAAACCTGAACAAATCTGTGTTTCATCTCACTGTCTGATAGGACATGAGCTACCCTGAAGGCATCGTCTTCATTAGCAGTTCCTTCAAACATCTGTCAAACTAACGGTGGGATTCATTTCAAATTTGAGACGTATCTTCCTTGGGACAGTGTCTACAGAGACTGTTCACAGTTTGGAGAAATTTTGATTTTAATGTTTTCTTGCCTCTCCTTCTACTGGTTCATATGTTGATGGTTTAGAACATGTAAATGGTTCCAGATATCAGTCTAGTTCCTATTGATCACTGATAGAAGTCATATATGGACTGGGATTGGATGAGTTCAGTTCTCCTGCAGTGAAAGCACCACCCACTTCTACTGGGAGACTGATCTCCTGCATCTTTTAACATAATGGTGATGTCTTATATGTATGTTCTGATCAGTTTTAAGTTTGTTTTTAGAACTGACTTTTATTGTGTTTGTTTTTCGTGTGGATGTACGGCTGTCATTTCCTTTTTGTGTGACTTCTGCTGCTGCTGTCTGGGCCAGGACACTGTCTTGAAAAAGAGATTTTTAATCTCAAGGAGCTTTTTATCCCTGGTTAAATAAAGGTTATGTATCCAGACCACAGGACTGGATCATAGAGCAGAACCTGACGACCTCACAGATTCAACTGGCATCGATTCACATAGAACATGACGCTGACACACAGGGTCACTGGAACTGTTTTTTTTACTCAACAGTCATGGAAAAAATGATTCTTCCATTCAAAGTCCATCCAAAACAGTGTTTATGTGATCCAGTCCTAACTCCTGTGTGGATCATGTGACTCAAACAGACAGAACAGAAAACATGTACTGTTTTTGTCAGTACAATGACATAGATACTGATGGAAGAACTGAAGTGATTTGGGTTATTATCAAGAAAACATGTTAAATGGATAGATATCAGCTCTGAAATTCAACTACTATGAGCTATTTGTGTTGGTATTATTATATTTGTCCAAACTAATGCACCTTTAGTTGGACCAGGCAGGAAAATGAACAAACTGAACTAAAGAAGGGTGGTCTGATATTTTTTTCCACGGTTGAATGTTATTTGATGATTATGCTGAACTTTTTTTTGATATTTTCTCATAATTACGAAGTCAGGATGTGTCTAATTTTTCTTTCTTTAGTGAATTCAATGTGTTTCCGTTGTTGTGGACCCTGTTATAACGTCCTCTTACTAATCACCGGGTCAGTGTTCTCCATCATCAGACCCTCCGGGCCTCTGGGGACCGGGCCCTCCTCGTCTGGATCCGCTGACCCTCCCGGCGTCGGTTGATGGCTTTGGTGCTGGCGCGAAGCTTTCGGAGCCTCAGGGCCCGGAGCCGGAGCTGGAGGTCCTGGGGGATCTTCCCCCCTTTGGCCCTGATCTCCTTCAGCCTCTGGATCGGCGTCTTGGTCAGAGTGAAGTCGCAGACGGTGGCGTGAGGCTCTAAACCCACGTTACAGCGACGCATGGAGGGGAAGTAACCCTCGGCCCAGACCACCACCTTATACTCGCCAGGGTTCAGGAGGCGCCAGTAGTCCCCGTCGGCAGCTGGAACAGAAAACACAACCACGGAAACATCGTTTTATTGTTTATTTTAACGTATTGGATTGTACAGATGTGAAGTAAATTTATCTTTAGCGAGGGGTCGGAGGATTTGTGTGACCTCTAGAGGGAGTAGTGAGTCACTCTGGAAAACTAACGTCCCGGGGCCTTTGACCGAAGCATCAGAAAGTGACCGGATGGGATGAGAACCATAAAGAAACAACTCAAGATTTTCACTAGTAAAGGTGTTGGGCTTATTTATCAGAGAATTAAGAGGAAAATTTAGTACAAAACAAAACTGAAATTTATGAGAAAAAAAATGGATGCCGTCTGAAAATAAAACCAGAAAAACAAATTTACAATAAAAATACATTTGAGAAAAAAAAAAAACAAAACTTCAATAATTGGTAAATTTATGAGGACATTCCATTGAAATAAACTCATAATTTTTTTTATTTGTAAAGGAACCCACAAGTTTAAAAAATAAAACAAAAAAATCCACAGATATTGTTTGAGGATAAAGTGGTAAATTTACCAAAGAACTGAAGTTTGGATATTCTCTGTGAATACTGGGGTAAATTTACCAAAAAAAAAAAAACGAAATTTACATGAAAAGGAAATTTGAGGGAAAAAAACAACAACTGTTTTTGCCTAAATCATCAAATACTCAATTTTTGGTTCAGTTTTTTGTGTTTCCTGAAAAATCTGAAAAAATGACAAATTATATTAGAAATTATTTTTAGGAAGGTGATGATATTCTCTTAAAATGATATTGTAAATTTAAAAAAAAAAAAAACAACACCTAAAACTTAGATCTTATTCCCATAATGGAACAAGGTTAAAGACAGTGATTTTTGGTAAGAGAATCTTTTTTTTTTACTGTCAAATAGCAGAACATTTCAAAAATCCAGACATACAACATGAAAATCTATTAAAATGATAAAATGTTTCTTCAATATTTAAAATATACAGCATTAAAATTAAGCAAAATGACAAAATGTTGAGACTCTAAAACCAAAAGACATTGACTTGGATATAAACCCACTGTCTGTCGCGGTCGTCATGGTAACGCCTCCTCCATCCCCTACCTGATCGGATGTCGTGGTCGTGGTCCTCCACCTTGACGATGGCGTCTGATATTCCTTTTCTGGTCAGTTTATCCCTCACCACACCTTTAATCCCTCTGTGAACCTGATGAAGACAGAACACCTTCAACAACAGCGGACGGACGGACGGACAGATGGACGGACGGACGTGGACTTCATCGAACCTGTTCCATGTAAACCAGCAGAGACTCCTTGTTGTTCTCCCACTCCACGGGCAGTTCGCTGGCGTGAGGAAACTTATCGCAGGACAGTTCCACCGTCACCTCGAAGCAGTTGGTGTGAAGGTAACTGAAGTCGTTCATACCTGACGCGAAAACACACGAAAAACACTCAAACATACAAACAACTGAAACTAAAGCAACAATTACGCATAAAACCTTCAACAAATAACCCTTTGTGAATCAGAATGGATGTCATTCACTTTCGTGTGACCAGTTTTAGTCTCTGTAAGTCAAGGTTTTATTCTAGAAAACCTCAAAAACTTGATTAGCCAAGTCCTGTAAAACTGCGGTTGGACAATAGAAGCTCGTCTTTTTCTGACCCTTTATTGGACATAGAGTAACAAACAGACATAAAGAAATACTTATACATTTGTCTGACATTTATTTTCTTTTTAAGTTGATTTATTTCCTTATACTGGAGTGTCCTTTTAAATCAGTGATATTAATCTTTTTTAAACTGAACTGGTTCCTTTTCCAGCCTTTCCCTGTGCTCTCCATAAACTGTAAATGCTCTGCTTGGCTCTGAA
>JAPQRP010000017.1:27100107-27112240 GCA_037367295.1 Apogon hyalosoma
GATGACAGGAAGTTACATCTGAAGTGTGTGAAGGACAGGTATTGTAGGTCTTTCCCTCCTGTAGCTGTGAGGCTCCACAACAGAAACTGCTCCAAATAATTCTGGGCAATAAACCATACTCATATGTATAATCTGTATACATATCTATATATATAATTATGCGTGTATGGGTGTACGTATGAGCATCTCCCCTATCCAACCTGTGGCATGATCAGCATGTGCATGGCTGTAAATAGTATTTATAGCTTTTTTGATTTGTCTTTATTTTTGATTTAGCTCTTTTCTGCTCTTGAGTGCTATGTTTGCGCTCTACTATTACTGCTGTAAATCTGGAATTTCCCCTTGTGGGACTAATAAAGGATATCTTATCTTACCTTACCTTTTCTTATTTTAAAAATGTTCTGCATCAGGTGGTCTGTTTAAGTTCTAATTAGTTCCGGTCTTCATTCATCCTTAGTAGTTTTTGAAGTTCAACTGGACTGGTTTAGTTCTTGTAAACTTTATCGGTTCTTTTGGATGAGAGAGTAAATGTTTTCAAGAACAAAACCAGTCCAGTTGAACTTCGACAACTACTAAAGCTGCATTAGGACACTGAAACCTCCCTTTTGTGCATCAGAAATAAAAAAAAAAATCTAAAATTAAACATCAGAAGACATTGAGTTTTCTTGGGGGACGACTTCTGCATATTTATATCATATTATCCAACTGCTTTGCACTTCTGGTTCGATGTATCTGGGGTTATGAAGCAGATTCACATACAATAAACATATCTTGGAATGTAGTTGCAGACTTTGCAGAATCTTGAATTAAACTGATGTCATGTTTCCTTCAGATGTGACTGGTCGTCCCGTTAACCACCTGCTGGTCTTACTGGTTGTCTTCCAGGTCATCTGGTCAACGTGGTGGTGCTGGTTCTACCGCTGAGGCACATTGTGACGCTCTACCTCCACATCCTCGCTGCTCTTCTTTTATACATGGGGCATCAGATTTCCAAGTGAGATTCCCCGACGCTGCCATTCCTACTTTACACTCCCTACATTTACTGCTCTGGGATCAGTTTTTTGTGCAGACCAGGCTTCGCTACAGCCTCAGCCCTCCTCCCTTTGTGTATCCGATCCCTTCCAGCCTCATATTGGATTTTGGAGCTCAGTGCGGTTCAGTGTTCTGTGGAAAAGACCGTGTTTACCGCTCAGCTGTAATAGGAGATCAAGGGTTGGTGGATTCTTTAAACGTAGACGGTTCGATACGAAAAGGCCAAACCTGTTTTTTAAGAATGTAAATTAAACAGTGAGGATGAGAACAGGTAAACTAACCAAGATAGAAGGTATTTCCACCATTATCTTTGGTTTTCAGAGTTGAAATGATCATACGTATTTATTTCTCAGTCTCTTTTCTTCACATACAACAGGAAAATACAGGAAATATGTGCACAGCCTTAAAAGACATGAAAAACTGAACTAAGTGTGTCGTAAAGGTTAAAGTCACTATTTAGTTTGACCTCTGACCCCATGACCAGAAGCAGCACAAACAGAAACATCTGACATGTGGTGAATCAAACCTGAATATTTTGTAAATTTTTGTTCAATTTGTTGATTATTTTGTTGATTTTTTTTGTTCAATTTGTTTATTATTTTGTTGATTTTTCTTCAATTTCTTGATTATTTTGTTGATTATTTGTTCAGTTTGTTAATTATTCTGTTGATTTTTGTTCATTTTGTTGATCTTTGAATAATTTTGAACTCAAAATGAACTCATTTAATACATGAAATGTATTTGTTCCAGGGATTATGTTCGTGAGGAGCTGCAGTACGGTTATGAAGGAGCAGTGTACTTGGACTCTCTGGCCTTCAACAGATTCGTCTCTGCGCTGACAAGTAAGAAACAAACAAAACACAGAATCAAAGACACCGGAGTTCAGTCCAGTTTCTAAATATTGTTCATATGTTGTGGTTTGTGTTACTGTTCGTATGTTAACCCCACAAACCTAATAAAAATTTGCCACTTCTAACGTAATAATCCCACAAATGTAATAACTTTCCCACAAATGTCATACCTCATTTTCCCACAATGTGCTCCTACCCTCTTCGTTGTTATCATAAACATATCCAGACATTTTATTTACATGGTTCAAACACAGGCTTCTATTATACTTAATGAGAATAAAGAATATCCAGTTCATACTGAAGCTCTTATAATAACACCTTTACAACATTTTTGCCCTTTCTGTTTTCTTCCTCCACTTGTATTTATAATCAAACACCTGTTAATCTGGAATTAGTACCATGTGGTGTAACTGCAACATTTGATCATTTTAAAAGGGCAAGTATCCAAAGGACACGAATAAATGGGAAGAAAAAGAAAGATGAATGAATATTCATGTGTGGATTACTTAAATGTACGTGTTGTAGCAATTAATTACATTTGTGGGAAGTTATTACAATTTTGGAAACTGAAGATTTTTTCCGTCCCACAAACGTAATAAATCCCCACAAAAGTAATGATTATTACGTTTGTGGGAAATGAGGTGTTATGTTTGTGGTAGCGAACATTTATTACATTTGTGGGATTATTACGTTAAAAGCTGTAAATTATTATTATTATGTTTGTGGTTTATTGTGTTTGTGGGGTTAACATTTGTACCATGAGACGGCTGTTTTTAATGCTGGGGTGTGTTTTGTGCTTCAGGTCAGATTATTCTCAGCACCCTGTGTGCCTTCCTGATGAAGACCAGAAAGGTGTGGTTGTTTTCTGCTCACATGCTCCCCCTGCTGGCCCGGCTCTGTGCTGCCCCTCACGCCACGCTGCTGACTGTCAACACCGTCTCCATGGGTCTGACCGCAGTGGGCGTCGCCGTGTTCCTCCTCTCTAATCTCTTTGTGCCATATCGCCTCGCCAGGGCGGCGTATTCAGAGCTGCTTCTGTTAGAGGTACCCGCTGCAGATCTGTTAAAAATCGGTTTTAATTCTGAAGTATTTACCCTTAAAGACCCAAACATCCACCGTTGACCTGAACCATCTACTGATCTAAACTGTTTGATACCTGTTGATCCACTAATCTTATTAATACATGTAAATAATTGGTGTAAAACGCAGTTTGTCATCTTTTCATGGTCATTGGATATGACTCATTTGGACGTTCACAGGCTCTGTAGTTACCACGCGGATTGATGTTTCTAAACTATATGGACAAAAGTATCTGGACACATCATGTCTACAGCTGTAAGATGTCCTGTTTATGAGGATTTGACATAAAAACATACATTTTCCTTAAAGTTTATCGGTAGATTTGTCTTCCTCAGTGGGATGTGAAGAAAATAGATGGTTAGTTGTAGAAAATTATTATTTACTGTCAGAGCAGGAAACATATTTTAGAAATTTAGAGGAAGAACATTTAAAATCATAGTCATGGATAAAAAAACAAAAACAGAACAATCAATGTTGAGAGAAATTAAGTCCAAACCATCTCTGAGGCATTTTGGAAGCAAAGGTAATAATTTAAACCAATGACATTTATCCCAATATAAACTCTATTCTGACATTAGTCTTTATTGTTTTCATCCCAGACCCTGTTAGAAAAGAAACACCTGAGTTCAGCGTGTCCACAGACTTTTGTGCATGTAGTGTAAGGATACACCGATACTGAGCACATGTACTTCTACTCGTACTCGTAAAAGTACTCCGATACATGCACACTGATACCACATGACGCCAGCGTGATGTTCACACTCAGCAGGAACGCGGCAGAGGAGTAATGTCAGCAGTGTGGAGATTTTTCAAAATAAACAACGGTGACAAAAGTAACACTGACTGCAAGTTACATTAAAGACACAAACCGATACAGACGGAGCGTTCTGTTTGTCCTCTGCCTGCGTTCTGTATGTAATTCTGTCCGTTTTCTGGGAGCTAACGGATGCGTACCTAGAGCCATATAAAAATTATCATATTATCTTCTATGTAAGGCTCTGTGCGTACCCAGATGGAGAAGCAGTACTGCTGGAAACCGCGGAGGTAGAGGATCTGTTCAAAGAGCGACTGAGTGAGTTAGTGAAAAGCTACTGACATATTTATGACAAATATCCTCCTCAATATCAACATTAACATCCACATTAGTATTACCTCCTCCGTTGTCGCCGTGTTTATTATTACTGACTTTCTTCTTCTTATTATTATTATTATTAACCAAAAACTTTACTCTTCTTCGTGGTGTTTGTCCAGTATTATTATTTCAGAGCGGCGCCCTCTGGTGGATTGATTGATAAACACTCATTCCAACACATTAAATGTCAGTAGCAGCACTTTGTTCCAGTCAGACTAATAACAACGACAATAAAGCACATTTTCAAAAGGAACTAAGAACTGTAATGGGATTATTAAGTACTCATATCGGTACTCGGTATCGGCAAGTACTCAAATGTAAGTACTTGTACTTGGTGCATCCCTAATATAGTGTATATCTGTGAGCTGCTCTACGACCGTTTGACCACAGTCTGCAGTATAGAGCGTACGATAGCTGCATGTTGTGATATGACTGAGCTGAAAGTGGATGAATGTTTGTTGATGGCGTCTGGTTTGTTCTCCACCAGGTGATTGAGCTGTACAGGCTTCTGGCGGTGGGGATCTCTCTGTGGAACCAGTTTGCCGTCCCGGTTCTCTTCAGTGTCTTCTGGTTCGTTCTGTTCGTCGTCCAGCTGTGCTCAGACACCATCGCAGGCAACGCCTCAGCAGGTCATCAGGGAATCTTGTTCTTCCTGCTCACAAGGTGTGATTTCAGGATCCAGACTTAAACCCGTCTAAATGATCTAAACCACAGGTAGTTCAGGTTCCACATACAGACCAATATGATCTGAAGTAAAAGAATAACATAATAACCTGTAACTAATGACAACTCAACCTGAAAAAACTCCAGTAAGTGCAGTTTTAACAACACATGACAGATCAGATCTACACAGGTACAGAACATTTAATAACAGACAGAATAATGTTAAAATTACACTAGATTTTCTTTAGACGTTTCAGGTTGTTCATGTTTGTTCAGGTTATTCACATATAGTTTGTAAATGTAAATATTTTTATGTAACTTTACTTCAAAGAGAACATTCGTAGTTGTCATTATTTAGATTTTCTTATTCTGTTATTATTGTACTGCAGATCGTACTGGTCTGTATGTGGAACCTGAACCTAAACCAGTTGGACACCGTTGATGGTTAATTTCAACATTGTCTGCGTGCTTTGTGTTCGGCTGCAGTGTTTCTGAATGTTGTGCGACGCCGTACTCGCTGCTCGGTCTGACCTTCGTGGTGTCGTATCTGGCGCTCGGACTCCTCAACCTATGCAAGTTCTACCTGGGAGGATACGCCGCCGTGCAGAACGAGAACGTCATGCACAGGTAGGACCAATAGAATAGGACCAATAGAATGGAATAGAGTAGAAGAGAAGAGAAGAGAAGAGAAGAGAAGAGAAGAGAAGAGAAGAGAAGAGAAGAGAAGAGAAGAGAGTGGATAGAATAGAATACAATAGATCAGAATAGAACAGAACAGAGTAAAATAGAATAGAGTAGAATAGAATAGCGTGGAGTAGAAAAGAACAGAACAGAGTAGAATAGAGTGGAATAGAATAAAATGGAATAGACTAGAATTCTATAAATGCACTAGAGTTATAAACCATTAAAATATGGAACATTTTAAGTAAAGGCAAGTTTTTAATATTTAAAAAAATTAAAAAATCTAAATTTCTCAAAAGTGTGAACAAACTTTGTAGACATTGTCCCAAGGAAGATGCATAAGAAATCTGAAAGTCATCCGACCAGTAGTTTTATCGGAGAAGACGGTTAAAGACGTTGCTAATGACGATGACGCCTTCACTGTTGCTCACATCTGATTGGCCGGTGAGAAAAAAAAAAAAGAACATGAAGTAGTTTTTAATTTTAAAAAATAGTCCATTTCTGGAGTAAATATGAAAATAAGTGACAATTCCAAAATAAAACCTGTTGCTGTTTTGTTTCTATGCAGTATCTGTGTAACGTCCACGTCACGTATTAAAGGCTGTGAGTCGTCATGGTGATCAGATGATTGGCGTCCTCATGTGTAGTTCCTCTTCCTTCCTGCAGGGGCGTGACCGAGGGCGTGACTCTGCTGCTGCTGGCCCTGCAGACCGGCCTGTTGGACATGCAGGCGCTGCAGCGGACCTTCCTCCTCAGCATCATCCTCTTCATCGTGGTCACGTCCACTCTGCAGTCGATGATCGAAATCACAGATCCGGTTATTTTAGCTCTGGGAGCGTCGCGCAACAGGTGACGACAACCTGAGGGAACGCCACAATAAAACGGTTTCATATCAGTTAATGATGATCAGTAACACAACAAATGTCAAATCAGTGTTTCCCACATTAAGTAACACTGTTTCATTTTATTTCTGAAGTTCAACCTGTTCCTTTGTATCTAATTAGTGTTAATTTGTGCCTGTTCCAAAGCTTAGAACTGAAGAACCACAAAACCAAAATTAATTAATTACACCTAATTTAAAAGGTAATAACCTCTAGTTTCAGGACATTTTTGTAGAATGTGGTTAAAATACAACCTGGATTACACACATTATATGGACAAAAGTCTGTGGACACGTTGAATCCAGGTGTTTCTTTTCTAACAGGGTCTGGGATAAAAACAATAATGACTAATGTAGAATATAGTTTATATTGGATAAATATCATTGCATTGGTTAGTTTGGTTTAAATTGTTATCTTTGTTTCCAAAATGCCTCAGAGATGGTTTTTTGTTTTGTTTTTTTATCCACGACTATGATTTTAAATGTTCTACCTCTAAATTTCTAAATTATTTTTCGTGCTCTGACTGTAAATCGTAATTTTCAACCACAGCTAACCATCTACTTTCTACGACAGCGCATTAGGGCCACATAAGAAAATAAAAACACCTGTCACTATGAAAATAAAGTCGTAAAATATCGATATAAAACCTGTAATTTTATGAGAATAAAGCCATAATATTATGAGAAAAAACAGGTGGAAAAATATCATAATTATAAAGTCGTACCCACTTGTCCCATAATGGAAAACTTGGAACATTTTATAAGGTTCTACTTTCATTTGAGGTTTACGCACAAAGGCCAAATACTGAGCCTGTTAGCCCCGCCCACCACCAACATCATAGCATTAGTCGAAGGACTTTGAAGACAGTTTCATCATAAGAACCAAACGAATTTGGAGCAAATAACTTACTTAGGGCTTACAGTTTCTAAATTATGACTTTATCGCACTATAGCAAATTTATTTTCAAAATATTACGACTTTAATCTCATAAAACTATGATATTATTTTGTTAAATTATGAGTTGTTTTTTTTAAAACTGTGACTTTATTCTCATACTATTACGACTTTATTCTTGTAGTGACAAGTGTTTTTATTTTTCCGATGTGGTGCTAAAACGCCGTCGTACCTCTTCTTCACACCTCACTGAGGAAGAAAAATCTCCCATTAAAGTTTAAGGAAATATTGATGTTTCTAAACTATATGGACATAAATAATGGGACACATCATGTCTACAGCTGTAAAATGTCCTGTTCAGGATGATTTAACATAGAAACAAATCAAAGTACATGGTTAGTTGTTATACAAAATTATTATTTACAGTCTGAGCACAAAAAATATTTAGAAATTTAGAGGAAGAACATTTAAAATCACAGTCATGGATAAAAAAAAAAAAAAAATCAATGTTGAGAGAAATAAAGTCCAAACCATCTCTGAGGCATTTTGGAAACAAAGATAATAATTTAAACCAAACTAACCGATGCAATGATATTTATCCCAATATAAACTCTATTCTGACATTAGTCTTTATTGTTTTGTATCCCAGACCCTGTTAGAGAAGAAACACCTCAATTCTGTGTGAGTGAATCTCCCATTAGCTTTCATCACTTTACAAAATAAACTCTAAAGGCAAAATAAAAATGTATATTACTATAAATGTCATTATCAGTCATCTTTTTTCCAGTAATGTGTTTGTGGTCTTTGCAGGAGTCTGTGGAAACACTTCCGTGGCCTCAGTATGTGTCTGCTGCTGCTGGTTTTCCCAGTGTTTATGGCTTATAAAATTTCCCAGTTCTTCCACATGGACTTCTGGCTCCTTATACTGGTTTCCAGCTGCATGCTCACGTCCCTGCAGGTACCAACCCAACTGGACAAATATCTCACCACTCCAAGAAAAAGAAAAACAAAATACATCAGAACGATATGTTATCAGACAGATAAAAATGTAAAAAAAAAAAAAAAAAAAGAAAATTGAATGTAATAGGCAGGAAAAGGAACAAAATTAAACAGAAATAAGCAACAAAAAGAACAAAATCATAAACAAAATTAATAAAATGGACAAAATAACAGAAAATATTTCAGCTTAATAAACATAATTTAAAAAAAATGGTTACAAAAGGTAAGTAGTAGTACAGAGGTAGGGAAAAATGGACAAACAAGCATCAGCAAAAAATAAGCAACAAAATTAATTAAAAATGAACAAAATTTAACAAAATAGGCAAAAAAATTAAAATGATAAAAAAAGTCAGACAAACTGCTTTTCCTCATCTTTATTTTTAAAATTATATTTTGTATATTTCTTTAAAGCAGTGTATGATTTTACTTAAATATCAGTTTAATTCATCTGTTTGTCTGTTTTGTCGGTTAACCCTGTGACTGAAACTCACATCTACTGAAATTATTGCAAAAGAAAACTGCCACAGTGATGGAATTGTAACAAAGTACTTTTACTTTAGTGATTAAGTATAGATTTGAAGTACTTATAGCTGAGTAAAGTATCTGAATACTGCTTCAGTCATGTTAGACAAAATAACAAAACACCAGCTGATAATTTGATAATAAATGCACTTTATTAACAGTTTATATTAACCCCATGCAGCCGTTTACATCTGTTCTTTCACTGCAAATGTTTTAGTGTCAAAACAAATTCTGTCATTTCTTTACAACAACTTTCTTACAGTCTGTCCTTTTATGCTGCTAATGTAACTTAAGTTTATTTTGTGGAGTTCCTGTAATTGCAAAGACACTAATATTATAAATGGGTGAAAATAGATGCAGGGTAAAACATGGCTGAAGTGGCTCCTGAACCACAGAGGGGGCCAGTTAGCGCCCCCCAGTGGTTGAATCAGAGAAGACATTATTTACAGTCATAAAAATGTTAGAAACAACATAAAATAACCCAAGTATGAAGTCTGCCTTATCACCATAAATGCACTGATTATGAGCTTCTCAGCAGATTCTGATCGTCTTTCTTTTAAATAATTATAAATAACAGCATCTATAAACATTTTGTGAAAAACACCTTTATCATAACTTTTTCCTCTGGAGCCTTTTACTCACTCATCAAAATGCTTCCTGTATATTTGTGGTAATATAATTATTGTGAATATTTGTCTCCAGTCATCACAGACCAGTGGAGCTTTTTATTTTTTAACAAATCGTGCACATTAACTCCTTTGCAAGTGCAGTGTTTTGCACATATACATCACATGAAGTTTAATAATATATGATTTTGATCATGTTTGTCTTCAGATTTTGTTGAGGAAAAAATTATTAAAATAAAAGTATAAGACATATGGTCAAACACATGGTCAAAAGCCCTGTAATGTACATACACCATGTAAAATTTTAATGATATACTATTTTAACATCTTTAGACCCAGCAATGCATGTTTGTCTTCTATAGAAAACGAGAGTTTCACAACTTTAGTAAAAAAACAAAAACCTGCTCAAACTCTAGTTCCCTGTGTGTCCTCTGTGTAAAATCAGTTTTTTCTGTGGTTCCCTGTGTATCCTCTGCATAATATCTGTTTTTTGTGCAGTTCCCTGTGTGTCCTCAGTGTAATATCTGTTTTTTGTGCAGTTCCCTGTGTGTCAGTGTAATATTTGTTTTTTCTATAGTTCCCTGTGCGTCCTCAGTGTAATATTTGTTTTTTCTGTAGTTCCCTGTGTGTCTTCAGTGTAAAATCTGTTTTTTGTGCAGTTCCCTATGCGTCCTCAGTGTAATATATGTTTTTTGTGCAGTTCCCTGTGTGTCCTCGGTGTAAAATATGTTTTTTGTGCAGTTCCCTGTGTGTCCTCGGTGTAAAATCTGTTTTTTCTGTAGTTCCCTGTGTGTCCTCAGTGTAATATATGTTTTTTGTGCAGTTCCCTGTGTGTCCTCGGTGTAAAATCTGTTTTTTGTGCGGTTCCCTGTGCGTCCAGGTCACCGGTACGATGCTGATCTACTCCCTGTTCATGGTGGAGCTGTTCCGGAGCGACCCCATCGAGAGCCTGGACGAGGTGATCTACTGGGTGAACGCCGTGAGCCGGGTGCTGGAGTTCGTGGTGGCGCTGTGCGTGGTCGCCTACGGGACCTGGGAGTCTCTGTTCGGGGAGTGGAGCTGGATGGGCGCCTCCGTCATCATCATCCACTCATACTTCAACGTCTGGCTCAGAGCTCAGTCCGGGTGGAGGAGCTTCCTGCTTCGACAGGAGGCGGCCAAGAAGATCAACTCGCTGCCCAGAGCCACGACTCAGCAGCTGCAGCAGCACAACGACGTCTGCTCCATCTGCTTCCAGGTCAGTGCCGCTGCCGCCGCCGCCGTCGGGCTTCATTTGGGTTCTGAACTGAGTGGAGGCAAGGGTTCAGGCTTTTATTTGAACCCTTTTAAGATGGTTGTGTCGCCGGTGCTACATTTTGCATATATATTTATATATGAACCGGACTTGGAACAGGTTGTTTACCTCGACTCTTGACTGCATGTTCCCCTTGTCTTTCCAGTTTAACCCAACCTCCTCGTGTTACGATCAGGCAGATTTTTTTGGACCGTGGCCATGTTTCTATTGTCTTTTCCTGGTATCATTCACTGCAGTGACGAGTTTGTCGTCAAGGAAGCTGGAACTGAAAACTCCAGCAGTGTGAAAAGCGAACAGTTGCTGAAGTCTTACCCCTGCTGTTTGCCTTCTGAAGTCAAACTGTTCTCTGTTCTTTAGACGTTTTCATTAGTTTTATTTTTATTTAGTTGCTCAGTTTAGTTTTAGCTCCATCTCTTAGATCACAGATATCAGACTCATTTTAATTCAGGTTCCACAATCAGACCAGTATGATCTAAAGTGTGTTAGACCAGTACAATTATAACAGAATAACCTATAAATAACATCAACTCCAATCTTTTCTCTATGTTTTAGTGTAAAAAAAGTAAAATTATACCATGAAAATGTTTACATCTACAAACTACCCTTTAAAAAATATAAATAACATGAACAACTTGAAATTTCTTGAGGAAAAAAAGTTCAGTTTTAACCATATCCTGCCTCAGTTTATCATTTCCACATGTATATTACAACTTACAGATCACAGTGGATCAATAAATACACAAAACATTTAGTAACAGGCTGAATATTGGTACAATTACACTTATTTCACTTTAGACGCTTCAATTTATTCAGGTTATTCACATTTTTTTGAAAGGATAGTTTGTCAATGTAAACATTTTCATGTAATTTTACTTTTTTACACTACGACAAAGAGGATAATTTGGAGTTGTCATTATTTCTAGGTTATTATGATAGTATTTTACTGGTCTGACCCACTGTAGATCATATTGGTCTGAAGGTGAAACCTGAACTAAAATGATTTTGACACTTGATTGTTACAATATTTACCGGTTTACTTAAGTTTTTAATTTAATAGTTTCATTTTATTTGTATGTTTTTTTCTTTTTAAAAGATAAACATGTAGATAAAAATGTAAAAAAAATAAAAACTGAACAAAATGGGCAGAAAAAGGAACAAAAATAAACCAAAAATAAACAACAACATAATACACAAAATTAACAGAAATGGACAAAATAATGGATAATGTTTCAGCTTGATGAACAGATAATTCTAAAAATGGTTAAAAGAAAAGGTAAGTAATAGTAGTGTGATACAAAGTTAGAGAAAAAAATGAACAAAATAAGGAACAGAATGGACAAAAAAATGAACAAAATTTAACAAAATAGGCAAGAAAATGAAGAATAAACATAAATAAGCAACAAAATGAGATAGATAGATAGATAGATAGATAGATAGATAGATAGATAGATAGATAGATAGATAGATAGATAGATAGA
>JAPQRP010000017.1:27153724-27166431 GCA_037367295.1 Apogon hyalosoma
CTTATTTATGGATGCATCATACAGTGTGTCCATTTCTGCCGTCCTTCTGAACATAACTTCCCATTCCAAACTTAGATATAAACATAAACATGTAAATACATACACCAAAAGACATCAAGAATATGAACAGGAGGCGCATTGCATTCACACAAATTCTATATGTGAAAACATAGCAAAAGCAAAATAAATAAAATAACTAAATAACATTTTTTTTATCCAGGTGATGAGTGGTGATTTGGTTTTAATCAAATATTTAACCCCTTGCTCATCTTTCCTTTCAAACGCACAAAGATTAATTCTGGGTTTTTTACGTAATGATGCCAGTAAATACTGCGCAGTGACTCTGTAGTGTTTTCCCTCAAACCAGCGGCTGAATGTCTTCATATCTGACCTGTGTTGCATTTTTGAAAGGCTCATAGTAGGTCACTTCCTGAATCATGCAGTCGCTCTCCTGGGGTTTCCCAGGGTCCACTAACGGTGGGATGTAGTCATGGTAATGATGCATGCAGCCCAACAACCGCGCTTTACCGGGAAACAGAGCGATACCTGGAGGTGGAGAAGCAAGACTTACTGACCACATACCAACAGAACCAGTCAAAAACAAAAGATGCTGCGTACGAAATGAACCCTTTAACCCCTGAGCCCTGATTCAGGTAAAGGTTCACATATTAAAATGTTGCAGACAAAGGGACAGAACTGATCATAATTTGTCGACTAAGCTGCAGTAAAAGAAGCTCCACCACATGAAAATATCTTCAAAACAATGAAGATGAAAAGTGAGAAGGTAAATGCATGAGAGTCTGGATCATCTGATGGAGGTCAGTCCCATATATTAAAACTAACACTAGATTTTAAATTTCCTTATTTATAATTTCACAGAAGAAAGTTCATCACGATGCTGCAGAAAGAGAAAAAGGAGGAGAGCAGAACCACCAAGAAATGACCAATCAATGAATCCTTTTAATCAGTAAAAACTCTGAACACAGATAAAAGAAGTACGTCTGGACGAAAAACCAAAAACAGACACTAAACACGCACAGTATCAGTGTCCGACTGAAACAGTGGTTAAAACAGGATCATATGACAGATAAAGTGACTTCATTTCTTCTGCTCAGTGCGTTCTCTGCAGCTGAACCGGTTTGGTTCTTCAACAAATACAGGTTTAATGTGTATTTGTCACTGCATGTCTGCGCCCAGTCACACTTCATTAAATAGTCTTCATAATTCAAACAGCTTCCAGACCACCGCCTCTAGAACAGGGCTGTCAAACATACGGCCCGTGGGCTAAAAACTGGCCCAACAATGGGTCCAATCCGGCCCGCGGGATGAATTTACAAAACGCAAAAATTAAACTGAAGATATCATCAGTCAAGGGTGTTGAACTCATTTTAGTCCACATTCCAAACTTTTACTAATATTCTGCCTGTTACTAAATGTTTTGTGCATTTGTAGATCCACTGTGATCTGTGAGTTGTAATGGACATGTGAAAATGATAAACTGAGGCAAAACATTGTTTAAATTACACAAATTTATCTTAAGAAATTTCAGGTTATTTGCGAGGATTATTTGTAAATGTAAACATTTTCATCATTGAACTTTACTTTTTTTGCACTAAAAAACAGAGACAAATTTGGAGTTGCCATTATTTAAAGGCTATGGTGTTATTTTATTGGTCTGACCCACTCGAGATCAGTTATTATTTAGACATTAACAGTTTAGATTTACATTGAGAAGAGTTTATTTATATCAGCAAAGATGACTTAGCTTAGAATCAATGTCAAGAGAGTTTTCTAGAGACTAAACTTTCATGTCTGTTAATGTAAAGAAACCAAAGCAGCTGAAACATAACTTACACATGACTACCTTTGTGTGTAACTTATTGTATCTAGTGTGTAATGTTTGTTTATTTGTTGTCAATTTACCTTACTATTACTATGAATATTATTATTATTATTATTATTTGCATACTTATATTTCGTTGGTGCAACTACTATTACTATTATCACTTTATTCTAACATTTATACCATAATTATTTATATATATTGTGCAATATTGTACAGATTCAGAGGGTTATTTTTAGTTTATTATATATCAAGGTATTTTATGGTAGTTTCTGTTCTATTTAGCTTTTTTATATTTTATTTAATATTTTATCTTTTTTCATGCTACAAACACTGAGACCTTGTAACTATATCTCGTTCTAAGCTGAGACTGAGTCTGATATTGTGCGTTTTATAATATCGTAACAGAATTCAGCGTTTCTGTTGGTGAGGTTTTGCCGTGGCATTAGACTTATTATATATATATATATATGTATATATATATAAAAATAGACCTATTTTCAATAAGAAGCTGCGTGCGCTCTGTGCCGCTCTACAATTTTTACCCTGTACTTTTTTCACACCCTAAGAATTATGCACGTCCAGCAGTTCGAGCATGTGCATTGTTTTCCATGGAAACCTTTCTTTAGTGAAACCTGTCATTCTGAATTTACCCCGTTTATTATTTACTATAATAAATTTCACTGTATTTGGATATACAAAACTACACAGTTAATGGGGGTAAAAATAATACGGGTATAAAACCAGCACACTGCGTGCTGTACCAAATTTACCCACGTAGTGCATGTGTGAAAACAACGGAAGTACAAAAATAATACGGGGGTAAAACCTGTACATGACACCACACCTTCCTGAGGTAATCAGAAGGGTGAAGGGGTTTTGTTTCTACACTGAGTAGTTCTAATTATTGAATAAGTAGGACAGAAACCGACAGAACTAATGCGTACATTCGTTGCTCTGCTGCTACTGGAACCTTCATTTCCTGACAGATCAATAAAGTTCTATCTAATCTAATCTAATCTAAATATTTATCCAGTTGTCTACGTGACATAATGACCCTTTTCTCGTCCTTTAATATTCTCCACAGTATTTGTCATAAATACGAACCAGGGGGGGCGAACGAGTCGACCTCTTTGTACGTGACCGACATCACAGGGTGGTTGAGTTTCTCCAGGAAGTCGGAGATGGTCTGGTACGCCAGGAACGCCGCCACTGTGGTCAGCAGCACGTAGATGAGGACGAGAACCACCGTGAAGACGTTCTTCAGGCAGGTTTTACTGAACTTCATCGGTGGACTGACCCGGGCCTCACCCTCTGCAGGACAGTGTACACACAGGTTACATCCACCGCCTGGTCTACGTCTGGGCGGTTACACGTGATGTTCTACAGATGACCAATATGCAAATGACCTGGTGAGATGCTGCCGTTCGGCTCATCTGGGTCCAGGTCTTCGGTAGCGCCATCAAAAAAGCCTGGAGTCGATGTTTGGACTTCATCATCATCGTCATCATCAATGAACTGGTTAAAAAAAGGTTGAAAAAGGTAAATAATAATTCAAGGGTAGAGGAAAACACGGACAAAATAAGGAACAAAATAGACAAACATATGCATAAAAAAGCAGTAAAAATAACTAAAAAGGGACAAATTTTAACAAAATACAGAAAAAAAAACAAGAAAAATCAACATAAATAAGCAACAAAATGAACTAGACAGACAGACAGATAGATAGATAGATATACACTATATGGACAAAAGTATGTGGACATGTTGAATTCAGGTGTTTCTTTTCCTCTTTCTCCTTTAATATAGTTTTATATTGTCGTTGGTTAGTTCGGTTTAAATTATTATCTTTGTTTCCAAAATGCCTCAGAGATGGTTTTTACTTAATTTCTCTCAACACTAATTTTTTTTTTTTTTTTTGTCCATGACTATGATTTTAAATGTTCTTCCTCTAAATTTATAAAGTATTTTTCATGCTCCGACTGTAAATAATAATTTTCTTCCACAACTAACCATCTACTTTCTTCACATCTCACTGAGGAAGAAAAATGTACAATTAAACTTTAAGGAAAATATTGATGTTTTTATGTTGGATCCTCATAAACAGGACATCTTACAGCTGTAAACATGTGTCCCAATACTTTTGTCCATGTAATTTATTCATCTGGCCTCAGATTCAGCCATTAAAACCCAAACTTTTCCACATTTTCAAACATACTAAACACTTTTTATATGGTGTTATATAATAGGCCAGTATCTGCAGCGTCAACAGAACCACATGAGGTATTATTAAAATGTTGTAACAAACGTTGCATCATTTCTTTTTGTTGCTGACAGCAGTTCAACCTGTGATACCGAAGTAACAATTATAGAACAGTGTGTCTGACACTTACACCGTGACATATAATAAACTCATATGTACACAGAGAACATATGGAGGAAGTGCGTCAATCAGCTGTTCTTTTACACTTAAATAAAATAGCAATACCAGACTGAAACTACTCTTTTTTTAGATAGAGACTGATGGATTAATTAGTATTAATAGTAAATTTTACAGCTTGGGCTTTAATATTAGATTTCTCAGCTCCAGATTGATTGATTTAGGTATTTATGTATCAAATTCATCATTTATCCAATTCAATCAAACTTTATTTAAATAGCACTTTTCATGCAAACAGCATGCAACACAAAGCGCTTCACACAATGATAATAATAATAACAACAATAATAATAAAACACACACATAAGTGAAAACTTTGTAGTGGTAAAGACTAAAATAAGAACAGCCTTCATTCAAAAGGACGGGAGCTGAGGAAGCGCTAGCATAAGTGAGGAAACACCAGAGACAGGATAAAAACTCAAAATAGAAAGCAATTTTAAATAAACCAATAAATAAATAAGTTAAAATAAGATAAAACACACAGGTAGGCTAACAAAATAGAAGAATATGCCAGGTAGAAAACAGATTAATAAAAATAAATGAATTGATAAATACACAATAATTATAATAAATACAAAATAAATAAAGAGATGAAGTTTAATTCAAAGCCAGGTTACAGAGGCAGGTCTTGAGTTTACTTTTTAAAAATGTACATATATTACTGAATATGATTACTAGCACATTAAAGTCTATTGTTTACATATGCTAGAGCTATCCCCTTTGAGTTTACATTTTTTTAGATACAAATTTACATTTAATATGTTTTATATCATGTGCTGCACGTGTAATTTCTGTTTTAGAATAGATAGAAATAGATAGTCATTGAAATAAGAACAAAATGTAAATGTGCCACCCAATCTGTACATCATATATAAAACCAACTATAAAAACACAAATACAAGCAGCTCACATAAATAGGTTCTGGGTAGAATAAATAGGTAAAACATGTAAAAACCAAGCAGAAAGCATCACTCACACACAGACAGACACTCTGTTATTGCACCGAACCCTTTTAAAACATATTCACACATCAGATGTGTTTTTCTGTTTTGAGTCTAATTACTGCTGTTGGGGATAAAACTGCTCTTAAATCTGTTTGTCCTTGTCTTTATTGTTCTATGTCGTTTACTATCTTCTATTAGTATTAGTTGCAGGTACAAAAATACATTTCACTGTACATGGTACTACATATAACTATGTATATGATGTGTAATAGTCATTCAAGTGTATTTTATACTGAATGCCACTAACTTCCTCATTCACACTGGGACCAGAACTGTAAAATGTAATCTATTTATAATACCCAATAAATAATATACTGTTTTTGGACAATATCACCATTTACAAATAGCATTCTGCAAGAAAACAACAAGAATATTTTTTTTTCTCAAAAAAAAAAGTCTTCAGATAGAAGGTGCTACTTTGCAGCTATCCTTATAAGAAATGTACTGAAGTACAAAGTACTAGTCTGTATTTGAGCTGTATTCCAGTACTAGAGGGCTCAGTGTACTAATACTCCAGTGCAGTAGTAAATGTACTTGTCATTCCAGCCTCTGCTTCAGTTTAATCCTTCACTGACTCAGTGTAAAGTTTAGCACCTTGGACTTTCATGTGTTTAAGGTTTAACTGGACTGGATGATGAGCACACTCAGGAAACAGGAGTCA
Source organism: Apogon hyalosoma (assembly GCA_037367295.1). Taxonomy (NCBI): domain Eukaryota; kingdom Metazoa; phylum Chordata; class Actinopteri; order Kurtiformes; family Apogonidae; genus Apogon; species Apogon hyalosoma. The sequence continues at coordinate 27,159,673 of JAPQRP010000017.1, forward strand.
GCGGTTTGTGCAGAGGCTGTACACGGGCAGCTGTCCGGTCACGTGACCTCCGTGTACACTTTAAGGACTCATTTTCCACAAAAAGACCAATTTCCCAACTGTTGCTGTGGGTCCGGGGTGGGACACGGGCTGGGTGTCCACAGACATGCAGCTGGACCCTCATCCTACCTCTTGGTACGGTCTGGAGGAGTCTCTCGTCAGCATTCCTCTGTCTTCCTCCGTCTGAAACTGTCCTCCAGGTGTTTGTTGACTCCTCTGGTTTATTTAGTCCAAGTCTGAGGAACACTGGCTCAGGAAGGAGCGCATGTTTACCCTAAAGGCCCGGGTTTCCGCTTGTCACAGACGCACCACATCCACGGAGGTTTGGTTCCACCGATAAAAGCCCATCCCAAGATAATGAGGTCGATCCAAGGCGGGCCGCGGGCCAACTGTTGGTTCACAGGTTCCCTTTTGGCCCTCCCCTGTCAGACCTAATGCTGCCTTCACGGACACCTCGGAAACTTTACATGACAATGGTTAACCCTTCTCAGGCCGCGCTTGAGTTTATTTCCCTCACACATGGACTTTACTTGTCAGCTTTGAGATAAAATCTGACAAAACAACAACAACGACAACATAATAATAATAATAATAATAAATTAATGAACAAAATGTCACATTTCGTCTGATGTCATTTTTAGTATCTTGTTCCACACAAAATAAACTTCACACTTTATACTGATCAGCTGATTGAATTATCAAGTGTCACTTTATAAGTGTCCAAAAGGTTAAAGGTTAACTCATCTGCTAATGGAATTGCTAATGCACACAGTACCTGCATTAGCATTAACAGATAGCACACATTAAAGCACTGACAGGAGAATAAACTTATATGTGCCTGTTTTTAATGGCAGAAACATTTAGTTCACCGACTAAACACAGTTATTCCAGGTAGTTGGCAGATATTTGCATAGTGTTTGCCTGCTGGCTGTTACTTTGGGCCGGTGTAGCACTAGCTGAGCTAATGGGAAACCGCCATGTTGCTTTGTACAAACTGCCTGCTAGCATGTGAAAGAGCAGTTAAGTGAATTAGAGAACTGACTCCAACTATGTAAATAATATCTTTGTTTTTGTAGTATCTTTATGATTTAAAGGCTAGTTGTTATGCCACTCACTATTAGACATGGCTCATACGATGAACTACAAACATCTCACAAAATCTAGATTCAACTGACAAAATCCGGTGACAAAACACACCTGAGGCAAAGGTGATCCAGTAAACGGAACAAATACACAAACATCTGGGATTAGTAGTGAGTACACGAACACCTCCACCAGCCAACAAACATCAGAGCATCTTCATTAAATGAGTTCATCAACGAGGAAACACCGGAACAACCAGCAGCAGCATCACAAAGAGCCCAAATCCACTGAAAAACACAACCAGAAAATAAAGAACTGAGCAAAACTTACACCTGCAGCAGCAACGGCACCCAGCCTGCCTCCGTTTGCCGTGTTTGTTCCTCTGTCAGCGGCTGAAACTGGACCAAGGCGGACTCTGGTCTCGTCCCTGGTTTCCTCCATCCTGACACCGGCCACATCTTCCCTTTCCTTGCCGGTGTTCAGCTGTGGTAAACGCCGGGGTTTGTGTTACCGCTCACAGCTACCGGCGGGACCCGGCTGGAGGTGGGGGGTGGGGGGTCTTACCGTGCCATTTCAAGCCATTTAACTATTTCACAATTACTTTGAAGCAGTTTAATTAAGGTAAATGTTATATAGTTTTAAGTTAGGAAGATGCTACAGGTTGTGTGGAACTAATAGGAAATTCACTAGTTAGCAAAAGGTTAAAGGTTAGCTGCTGTTTATCAACACGCATTAGCAGTTAGCATTAGCAAATCGCCTTTTCTGTGCAAATGAAGTGAAACTGTTGTAACTAATTAAAAGACATATACATATGGTAATGAGTCAGTTAATGAGTTAATTTCTGATATGCAATTGGAAACCCTTTTGCACTGAATTAAGTCCTAGTTTAGTCTTCATTACATTCCCTATGCTAATTAATTAGCATTAGCTGGTGGCTCCAGTTTTTCCGACAGACTTGAAAGTAGCCTACTTTACCTTTGGGCGCTTTTAAAAAGATGAATGTGTGTTATAATACATATTTGCCGTTTTTAAAAATAGTACATTTCTGATACGCCGTTTATTTAGACCCTATAAATACTGGACATGTGATATGGATTGTATTTATGTAAGTCATCTTTACAGTTAAGAACCGGCGCCGAAGCCTAAACCCCATAAACCTCACGGTCGTGAACGCAGCATGAGCTGGGATTAGGGAAGTGTGGACGAAAGAAGAGTTTCCGCCTGAAACTCGTCCAAAGTAGGACCCTGTCATGGCTGCAGCACGGATTTGTGTCCTTTTAGCCCTGTTTTACACGACTTTAGCCGAAGATATCAAATTAAAATATAAACCTACGACTAAACCTGTCCGACTGTTCACAGAGGAGGAGCTGCACAGATACGACGGTTCAGAGGTGAAAAAGTGCAGAAAAACAACCCAACGTGTCTGTGTTTACTTCCTGTTGCATCCATCCATTCATGTTATAACCCCTGGGTGGTGGAGGTTACATTCAATCCCTTTGTTTTTTCTTTGTTTTAGGATGGACTGCCTATTTACATGGCAATTAAGGGAGTTGTGTTTGATGTCACCAAGGGAAAAGGTATGTAAAACCTAATAATAAGCAACATTTAGGTTCAATGTGTTAAAGTCTGCTGTAATCCTCAGAAAGGCTTTCTTTGACATTTACAGAGTATAAAATCTCTAAACCCTCCACAAATCAATTTATGCACTAGAGTACTACGTTACACTTGATGCATTAGATGTTGCATTCAGGGCACACTTTGTACTCATCTTGTTGTAAATGTTGCAGAGTTTTACGGTAAAGATGCACCATATAATGCACTGGTCGGGAAAGACTCAACCCGAGCAGTGGCCAAGATGTCCCTCAAGCCAGAAGACTTGACATCAGACACTGTGAGTTGGTCTATGAATGGACAGATGCCAAACTTTTGTCCTGATACCACCTCAGCCACCTCATTGTCTGACCTGTTTTGTAGTGTTTTTCAAAGGTTCATTTGTCAGAGTTAACTCCCACCAGTGTTCAGCATTGTCCTCTGACACCTGAGAATCAGCTGCAGAAAACAATGGAATCATACGCTAGGCTGTTTGCATTTTGGCATCACTATGTTTCAGTCAAGCATAGATTTATTTTATTACATCCGGTGCATTTTACACTAAACATCCAAATGCTTAGTTTTATTCACCTTTTGTACAGTCCAATATTTTTACTTAAACTTTATTTGAGAAGGCAGTAATTTTTCCCTATCAATAGTGTTCTTTTATTTACTCATAATTAAGGACTAATCAATCTAATTCAGTTAGACCAGCTATCATTACTTTAACTGTGTCAAATTAAAGGAAACCCCTGCTGGATGTGATCTCTTCCAGAAGAACACTGACCCTGTTTACATGCACACTAAAAATCCAAACATTACCCAATTTCTGGAGTTATCAGATTATTAAAGAGATCATGTAAACATTATAATCTGATGTGCTTTTTCAGTTAACAGTAGTAATCTGATTATGAGGAATCAGATTAATACACCTGGATTTCTTTGTGTATTTAAATGTATTCTTTTTTACACCTGCTCACGTGTAAAGAAAAAAGAAAAAAATCTTAAAAAATGATGTGACGTTGTCCAACATGACTGGAAGACAACAGGAAGTTTGATTCTACCATCACTTCATATGTATGTACTTCAAAAGAAACATGACTGAAACATGTAAACCACAGTTTTTCCAATTATTGCGGTTTTGAAGTGCAAGTTAATGCATCAGATCTGATTATTACAATTATCTGATTACTCCCACATATTGGATTTTCATGGTCACGTAAACAGGCTCACTCTCCGTCACAACAGTCTCAAAGTGATATAAATTTATTGAATTCAGATTTTTTTTCAGCCGTAACTCATATTCAGTGACTTTTACATGGAGGTTTAGGACCAACACACAATATCTTACATGTGTGGTGTCCATCCGCCCTGTAGATTAAACTGTACGCAAAGTGAAAAAGTGTCTTTGGTTCCATACAAACAAACAGGGTAATATGACACTGTCTTCTACATTTGAGTAGGAAGTTACAGAAAATACAGGCCCTGTCTGAACACAGTCCAGAATTTACTGAGGCTTACTAAGTGCAACCTGATAATATCCTCCACACTAGTTAGTTATGAAGCAGAAATGTCATTTATTCTAGTAGATATATTTAATCTTACATATCTTGATGGCTGTGACTTTGAAGAAATTTTCTTTTCCTTTTTCCTTTTGGGTTTTCCTTTTCCTTTAGGTCTTTATATTGTTTCTGTTATGCCTGGATGTTTTTGCATTTCTATGTTTATGTGGACAAATAAAAGAAAAACACACCATTGTAAATAAAATTTCATTAAAAAAATTTTGATTGAAAAGAGACAAAATATAATTGACGAGAAGCATAATCAACCATAAAAAGAATAATATCCAGTTCAACAATGTAATACTTTTATTTGCACTTGGCACTACATATGTAGCTTTTTCCTTTAATTTGTCACCCATTTGTAGCATAAAGAGTTTCAGAATCTGAACATATAGTACCATGTGTCCTTAAATACTCAGTTTGATGAATGAAAACACCACTGAAACCCGCCTTAAAAAGTCGAATGCACAACTTTGACATTTCCACTGTGAACGTTTGCAGACGGGTCTCAGTGAAGAGGAGCTGAAGTCTCTGGACAGCGTATTTGAAGGCACGTACAAAACCAAGTATCCCATTGTGGGTTACACAGCATCACGTATCCTCAACCAAGACGGGACTCCCAACGAGAACTTTAAACCAGAAGACCAGCCTCAGTTTCACATCAAAGATGAGTTCTGACATTATTTCACCTTTTTGTCAAAGGAAGTCGTTGGACGTGAGATTGTAATCGCAGGTTTTTCATACATGTTTTCTTTACTTGAAAAGAACCACGATCAAATGTGAAACGTGCAATAATGAACATTTCTACCAAAGGTTTACCACTGATTGTAAACTTTTTCACCACTGTGCTACATTTCACCTGTATTATAAATGTATAAATCCAGTATAATAACAAAATATAGAACATTATCTGAATAAGTGAATATGTAGTTATGATATAGAAGAATGCATAAAATAAAAGATATTATTGTATATTGCCTATTTGTAATTAATTAATGCAGACTATCATGATTAGGAGATATTATCATATTTATTAATGATTGTATTTGTAGTAAATATTTAAAATGCATATAAATATTATAGTTTATATTAAAAAAGGTTGATTATGTAAATCTGATTGTGTGTGAGATGACTAAAAAAGTGTATGTGAATGGTTTGTACAGATGCTTTGTGTTATTGTAAAAATATACATACAAAAAAGTGTCTTAACTAAGGAAAGGAAGCAAAATTAGTTTATTAGTTTGTAAAGGGGGGGTATAAGTTGTATCTCTTCCCACTCCTTTTCAAGTGCTGAAAATTTTGTTTGACCATGTTGTATTGTTCTGTGTTATCTGATGATTTTATGTGCTCGAAATAAAACTAAACTACCTAAGTGACTAATCATGGACTGTAGAAGAAATAACCACTACGGACTATTTTTATTTAAGTTAGTTACTATTCAATGACTGATTATTTTACTTTACATATCAGAGTAATATAAATCCACTGGTGTAGACAGTTGCAAACTGCTGTGTTATGTGTAAAATCATTAGATCTTATAATTTCTTGTGCTGTGAAGACATTAGAAATAGAGTATTTTGTACTGATACTGGATACTTTAGGCCAATACTTTTATTAATTAGTCATTTCAATTAATATCAGAAAACTTGAAGAGGCAAATGCTGTAAAATGCTGTTCAAAATTTACTCATGAATAACTGTAAATAAACATACAAATGCAATATTGTATTGTATGAATATTACACATTTTTCTGTGTTGTGCTGAATTAAAAAAAATGTTACTGTCACATGTTGGAAAACACATACACCCATACCAGTGCTGTAATGCTCACATACGTCGAAGTCGACCGATAGCGGCCTCTTAAAACCCAGTGTACGGTCATAATGATGAGGAAAAATCTGATAAATGATTAATCAGCTGATTTATATGCATGTCTGAAATGACCTGTCAGGTTGTTAGACCCTGAATACAGTTGAATTCAACATCTGAATCAAAGTAATAAACACTAAATAAATGAATAAATGTCAAGTGCTGAATCGGGAGAACTGAGCAAGGATGTAAGGAAATGTTGATGTTTCTAAACTATATGGACATAAATATTGGGACATGTCTACAGCTGTTAGATGTCCTGTTCATGAGGATTTGAGATAAAAACATCAATATTTCCTTAAGGTTTAATGGTAGATTTTTCTTCCTCAGTGAGATGTGAAGGAAGTAGATGGTTAGTTTTGATAGAAAATTACTATTTAGTCAGAGCAGGAAAAATATTTTATAAATTTAAAGGTAGAACATTTAAAATCATTGTCATGGATACAAAGAAAATTAATAATGTTGATAGAAATTCAGTCCAAACCATCTCTGAGGCATTTTGGAAACAAAGATAATTTAAACCAAACTAACCAAAGCACTGATATTTATCCCAATATAAACTCTATTCTGACATTAGTCCTTATTGTTTTTATCCCAGACCCTGTTAGAAAAGAAA
>JAPQRP010000017.1:27170835-27182092 GCA_037367295.1 Apogon hyalosoma
TTCTGTTCTGTCTGTTTGAGTCACATGATCCACACAGGAGTTAGGACTGGACTGGAGAAACACTGTTTTGGATGGAAGAATCATTTTTTCCACAACTGTATAAGAGCAAATCCTATATATCATTATCCTCATAGCATAACTGCCTAAGTCGTCCACTACATGGACAAAAGTCTGTGGACACGTTGAATTCAGGTGTTTCGTTTCTAACAGGGGTCTGGGATAAAAACATTTCATTTCATTTATTTATTCACATATTTATTAAAAGAACCAAGTATAAAAACTTTACATTTTGCATTTACAATGTGTGAAATGGGACACTGTGGGAAGCTGAAGAGCTTTTTTTTTGGAGGGGGGGCAGAAAAATAACACATGTAACAATAATGCAACACATTTTACAGTAAGACAAACCCAAAAGTACCCACCCTTTAAAAGCATCCACACGCTCACAAAACTATAAAGACTAATGTCAGAAAATAGGTTTATATTGGGATAAATATCATATTGATTATTAATATTGGTGTTTCTATGTCTAATCATCATGAACAGAACCTCTTACAGCTGCAGACATGATGTGTCCAAATATTTTTGTCCAGATTTAAGAATAACAGCAGAGTTTCTTTATCAACAGACAGTGACAAATTAAAGGAAAAACCAGTGTAAAACAGGTCTGAGATCAGTACAGCAGATTCAGAGCACCGTGGAACTGGAGGATTTAGAGTGTTTTTCCAACTTATTCTTAGAAATTTGATATAAATACTTTATTAAGTGGCAGTGTTTCTGTATCTAAATGCAAAGCATCCCATGATAACAATTATATAGACTTAAGTCTGTGGACACGTTGAGTCCAGGTGTTTCTTTTCTAACGGGTCTGGGATAAAAACAATAATAACTAATGTCAGAATATAGTTTTGTATTAGGATAAATATCAGTGCATTGGGTGGCTTAGTTTAAATTATCATCCATCAAACTTTAAGGAAATATTGATGTTCATGAACAGGAACATTTTACAGCTGTAGACATGATGTGTCCCAATATTTACGTCCATATAGTTTAAAAACATCAATATTTCCTTAAAGTTTAATGGTAGATTTTTCTTCCTCGGTGAGATGTGAAGAAAGTAGATGGTTAGATGTGGAAGAAAAGTATTATTTACAGTCAGAACACAAAGTATATTGTACAGATTTAGAGGAAGAACATTTAAAACCATAGTCATGGATTAAAAAAAAAAAAAAATTAGTGTTGAAAGAAACTGAGTCCAAACCATCTGAGGCATTTTGAGCAAAAGTAACAATTTAAACCAAACTAACCAATGAAATTATATTTATCCCATAATATAAAACTCTATTCTGACATTAGTCCTTATTGTTTTTATCCCAGACCCCTGTTAGAAAAGAAACACCAGGATTCAACGTGTCCACAGACTTTTGTCCATATAGTGAATGACTTATATAACGCAGTAAATAAGTCGAATAGAATAGAACTTTAATGTTACTGTTACAGGAACAAAGACAGTCCATTTAGCAGCTCTGTTCTGTTTAGAACCAAACAGTTAAAGTGCAAAAACACTGAAAATAAGCACACAAACTAATGAGAAGTATTAGCAGTATACAAAAACTACAAAGATTAAATATTAAATACACATATACTACTGAAATACTACTGAAATGTACCAAAAGCTAACTCTGTACTGCAGATAAAATGCACCATATAAGACTATATAAGGGCAGCATCTGTAATAAGATAGTATAAATATGTACAAGGTGAAAGCCAAGGTGCATGGGTGTGGTTATTGCGCTGAGGTGGGGTGGGGGGTGGGGGTTCTGCACGGTCCATTAGACTGAGGGTGGAGGTGGTTCATATATTCAAATGTCCATCAGAGTTCAGGTTTGTACATCTGTGTCTGGGTTTGTGCCGCTGTCGTCCTGTGACTGAGTGACCTTTCCTGTTCCCAGGTCAACGTTCGCGTCACCACCATGGACGCGGAGCTGGAGTTCTCCTTCCAGCCCAACACCTACGGGAAGCAGCTGTTCGACCAGGTCTGTGAGCTGTAGGACGCAAAGCCCTCCCACACATGAGGAGCTGTATGTTTGGTATCTGCCCGTGGATCGCAGCGGACACCCGGAGGACTTAATGGGCCAGTTTTTCCAGTTCTCCTGAATTAAATGGTTCATGTTAAGTCCATCAGAGACTGGATACGATGTCAGACTGCAGATAATAGGACGCCGGTAGTTTCAGGAACGACTTAACTGAGCCCAGGCTGCAAATGTATGCAGATAATCCACAAAATATTCAACAAAAAGAACAAAATAATCAACGAAATGAACAAAAGTGAAGAAAATATTCAACAAAAGTGAAGAAAATATTCAACAAAATGAAGAAAGTAATCAACGAAATGAACAAAAGTGAAGAAAATATTCAACAAAATAATCAATGAAATGAACAAAAGTGAAGAAAATATTCAACATAATGAAGAAAATAATCAATGAAATGAACAAAAGTGAAGAAAATATTCAACAAAATAATCAATGAAATGAACAAAAGTGAAGAAAATATTCAACATAATGAAGAAAATAATCAATGAAATGAACAAAAGTGAAGAAAATATTCAACAAAATGAAGAAAATAATCAATGAAATGAACAAAAGTGAAGAAAATATTCAACATAATGAAGAAAATAATCAACGAAATGAACAAAAGTGAAGAAAATATTCAACAAAATGAAGAAAATAATCAATGAAATGAACAAAAGTGAAGAAAATATTCAACAAAATAATCAATGAAATGAACAATGAAGAAAATAATCCACAAAATGACCAAAAAAGAATAAAATAATCAACAAAATAACCAATAATGAACATATTCAACAAAAATGAATAGAATAGTCAACAAAATGACCAAAAATGAATAAAATGTACATGAAATGAACACAAACAAATAAATCAGTAGAAATGAACAAAATAATCAATGAAATGATCAAAAAATATTAAAATAATTAACAAAAGTGAACAGAATATGCAACAAAATGAACAACATAATCAATGAAATGAACAATGAATAAAATAATTAACAAAATTACAAAAAAAATTAAAATCAACAAAATGACAGAAAAACTAAAATAATCACCAGAATGAACATAAATTAATTTCAAATTCAAATCATTTCAATTACTAATTTGCTAAATTACTAAAAAAAAAAAAAAAAAAAAAAAAACAAGAAAGAAAATAACGAATAATAGTGAACAAAAAAATCTCCCAAATAAAACATAAAAATGTATCACATATTCAGTAAAATTACAAAAATATCAATAAAATAATCAAATATTTAGTTAAAATAAACACCACAGTCCGCAAAATGAAAACATGTTAGTTTGTCGATAGTTAATAGAGTCACGTGTGTAAAATCTGGATGTATATTCAAACACACTCACAGTAGAATAAAACACATTTATTCTGGAAAAAAAGAGCAATAATGACGTTATATTGGATAATGTATGACTTCATGCTCATCATTAGGTCAGAAACCTGCCTGTAGATGGTTTCACTGAGGGCGATGACTTTCTGCTTTTCTTTGTATTAATGCATCTGCTTCTGTTTTTAGCAACAGAAAATAAACAAAAATGTTCTGTATCTGGTTTGATGATGTCATCGGCCGCAGTGCGATGACATCACCGCGCTTTAGCTCCAGTGTGTCGTGACTTAAACTTTGCTCTGGTCCTGATAAAGGGGTCTGAGGGTTTACGGTGCGTAGACCCACTGGGGTACCGTTCCAGGTGGCTTTGACCCTTTGACCCCTGACCTGTCTGTGCTGAGCGTTCTGAACGAGTGATTCATGTGAAATATTCAGAAAATTCAGCCCTTTGCTCAGGTGGAAACATCTCAAAACGTGTCGATAGAACAGACCCTGTTCTTTCCATAGACATCTGAGCATGCTCAGTTCAGCGCCCCCCCCACCACCTGTGGAATGGGGGTAAAACACAGAGCAGTGAGTGAGACCGACTCACTGTAAAAATAGACAGTTTGGGTTTGTTTTTGTTTTTTTTCACAGTTTTCCTGTTTTTTTGTTTTTACTGTTGTTTCCAGTGTTGTGATGATTTTCCTTTATTATTTTTTTCCAGAGTTTTTACTGAGTTTTGACCTTTGAACTGCTGTATGGAGTTCAACAGGTGTCAAAAAGCAGCTGGACTGATTTAGAAAAAAAAAAAAAAAAAAGAGCCCAAAAGACAAAATACTAGTTGCTTCATGTTAGTCCATTTTTTGCTTAATTATTCTCGTATTTTCAAAATATTTTATTGTTTTTGTTCAGTTTTGTTGCATTTTTTTGTTTATTTTTCTACATTTTTTTTTATTATTTTTTTTTTCCAGAAAAAAAAAGTACTTTAATCTAAGTGTTCTTTGTTGGTTAAGGTAACCAGGACCATCGGCCTGCGTGAAACCTGGTACTTTGGGCTCCAGTTTGTCGACGCCAAAGGATTCATCACATGGCTGAACTTTGACAAGAAGGTAAGAGTTCTTCCAACTTAACAAATTTAAAAACCAAGAGAGATGTTTTCTTGTTTCCTCTAATATATTATATCGTGAATCTGTTTGTGAAACGTTTGCCTTTACACTGCAAAAATCTAACTCTGACCCAGTGTATTTGTGTCATTTCTAGTCCAAATATCTCATCACACTTTAAATCAGACAGAATCACCTACAGAGGAACTTTACACTGAGATAGAAGAACTGATTTAGAGACAATAGATCTGGAAAATCTGATTTAAAGAAATCTGACCAAGATCATTTTCACTGGTTCCATTGGCAGATTTTTTTTGCTTAAGTCAGATTTTTTTTTCTTAATTCAAGCAAAAAAAATAAAAAATCTGCCAATGGAACAAGTGAAAATGCTCTTGGTCAGATTTCTTGAAATCAGATTTTCCAGATCTATTGTCTAAAAGAAGTCTGAATTCTGACGTTTTTCTCAGAATTTTGACTGTTTTGTATAGTTTTTTTCATTACTGAACTGCAACTGAAGTCAGAATTCTGAGAAAAAAGCCTGAATTCTGACTTTTTTCTCAGAATAATAATAAAATGTATATATTGGATCTTAATTATTTCTTTTTCCAGTGCTCCTAATCCTCTTCCGTATAGTTTATCTTGTCCTATATCTATATATTTTTAGTTTATCCTATCTTGTATTTTTTACCTACATCTTTGTACAGCACTTAGGGCACTTTGTGTTGTTGTAAATCTGCTGTGGAAATGAACTTGACCTTGACCTTGACCTTGTTCAGGTCATGGCCCAGGACGTGAGGAGGGAGACCCCCCTGCAGTTCAAGCTCAGGGCTAAGTTTTACCCAGAGGACGTCTCCGAGGAGCTGATTCAGGACGTCACCCGGAGGCTGTTCTTCCTGCAGGTGAAGGAGGACGTCCTGGGGGAGGAGATCTACTGCCCCCCAGAGTCCGCCGTCCTGCTGGCCTCCTACGCCGTCCAGGCCAAGTACGGGGAGTTCGACAAGTCGGTGAACCACACCGGTTACCTGTCATCTGAACGCCTGCTGCCCAAGAGGTCAGTGTCAGCGAACGCCTCGTCATTCAGGAGTTGTATCACAGGTTCAGACCAAAACGACTGATCCTCATATCTATGAACCCGACTTTCATCACGATAGACACGGACTTTACACGCACTGAGGTTAGACATTTAACAAATAAGACATAAAAAACATAAGACCTTAGAGACTTTATTGTCATTATATAATACAATGAAACTCCACTGGTGATGCTCACTTCACTGATTTCTCTTTAAACTGGTTCTAGGTTTTATTGTTTTACCAAATTCTGACCACCAGGGGTCAGTCTGGAGCCAGAACACACTTATGACAAAACCACCACCGAATCAAGCCCAAGTATCCACAGACTGAATCAGTCTCTGAATAAAGGATAAAGTTCATTGTTTCCACATCTGCATCATGGAACCGTCAAGTTTCAATCAAAAACTAAAACTTTAACAATTTTCAAAATTTTTAACAATTGCTATAAACTACAGTGTGTCTTATAAACTCCTCGAGCTGCATCAGCTGATAGTTTACATCGTAGCGCTGTTAGCTTAGCTCTGTTTTCAGACTGAAAACAGCCTCAGTAAAACCACTAATCAGCTGTTTTCTGTTCGGTTTGTGTCGTCAGTAGCTGAACTAAAGATCTGTTTGAATCCAACAAACAAGGTCAGAACTGACTCGGTTTAGTCTGAACTGTGGCTCAACAAACAACAACTTAGCAAAGATAAGAACATCCCATAATAACTTTATGCCTTCATCCGTCACAGAATCAAACTCACCCATGTAGAAGAAACGCTGACATTTAACCTTCGAACTCCATTCTTTACATTTACAGCTGAAAGTGATAACACTTCTATTTTTTATCACTTCTTTTCCTTGACTCTAAAAATTGTTTTTTAATGGTTCTCATCCCGTCTGGTAACTGTCTGCTTTGCTCAAAGGCCCTGCGGTGTTAGGTTTCTTCACCATGTTAGACCAGCAGACTGACTCGCTGCTCCCTCTAGTGGTCACATAAATCTCCATCGCTGTAAATAATCCACTTCATATCTGTGCGATCAAAACATCTGCGTCTTTGGCAGAACTTCACAGATATTTATTCAAATCAAATTCAAATCAATTCAACTTTTATTTATACGGCGCCAAATCATGCTCAATTCTAAACACTGATAATCTTAGGTCATTTTTTTAATATTTGAAAAAGAAATATTACACATTAGACCCTTTAAATATAAAAGATAAGATGTAAAGGAATGAAGGTTGACGTTATTTTGTTAATTTTTATTTAATATTGTAAAAGAGGAAATGATAATAGCAATAATTAACAGAGGAAATGTCAAACTTCAACTAAATTTACACAGAGAACATGCGGCGTTGTTGTCAGTGGTACATGTGAGTGGAGGAGCCGTGAATGAATGAGTGTTAAATTAGCAGAAAACGACAATAATGAAAAACCAAAGAATGTTTCATTTACTTTAACAATATGAAATGGAGTGAAAGTCCAACGTGTTCCTCTGAGATGTAACTGCAGAACTGGAAATACTCCAGTTACAAACGCATAAAAAACTACACAAAATGGCTGAGAATGCAAAGTGACGCTGCTCACAATGCTGCTTAAATGTGGCAAGTAAAGGGCGGAAAGTGCGAGCTGTTGCAGGTTATTAATTGCTTTATGGTGAAACGTGCAGGAAAATAATTAACGTCGCAGGTTAAAGTCAGCGGGACGGTTGACGAGTCGTTTCCTGGCCACATTCCACTCGTCTCCTGTCATCGTTACAGGATGTTTGGTTTGTTAGATGAGCTTTTCTTCTGAAGTGCCTTTGTGCAAATCCCCAAAGCGTTGAGTGTCTTAAAACCTGGATCGATCACAGTTTCTGTCTACGTTATTTATGTCTCTGTCGTTATCGGTGCATCAGAAGTGTTAGTTTCTGTTTCTCTGCATTTTGGATTCAATTATTCTAGAAGGTTAGTCAGTCTCTGCTTTTATTCATTTCATAGTTATTTTTATCATCAGAATGTGTAAAAATAAATAAATAACAGTTTTTTTCATTGGGCGTCAGTGGTCATGATTACAGCAATAAACCATAAATATATTTCCTCAAATAATGTCCCCGCTTTTATTTACCTATTACTCATCATTATGACCGTACGCTGGATTTTAAGAGGCAACTTAAAGCACAACACAGAAAAATGTGTAATTTTTTAAATAATATTGCATTTGTACGTTCATTTGTAATCATTTATGAGTAAATGGCTCAATCCCATTCTGCAGGACGACTGTCGGACAGTCATCCTTCTGTAAGAGCCTTAAACTCTGGAACTCACTGCCGTCGGGAATCAAGTCCAACTCAGAGTTTAAGATGTTCACCAGCAGAACCAAAACCTGCTGAAAGACAAAACACAGCTGCTCTCATCTGTGAATACTGTGGATATTGTGTGGGAGAATGAGTGAATGAGTGAATGAATGAATGAATGAATGAATGAATGAATGAATGAAAGCCTCGTATCGTATAAATGCAACACTGGATTATTGAATTGAATGGTATGATCCTTTTAAATGATGTGTGTTTTATATCTATTATATTTTGATGTGACCTGTGATGAACTGCAGACATGTCCAGGGTGAACCCCGCCTTCGCCCATTAGTAGCTGGGATAGGCTCCAGTGACCCCCATGACCCTAGTGAGGATAAAGCGGGCTCAGAAAATGAATGAATGAATATTTTGTGTATGGTGTGATTGTTTTAAATGATGTATGTTTTCTGCTGTACTGCAGTGTTGTGGAAGAGCCCAGCTGGGGACTGGAGCTGAGAACTAGCACTGGCCTTAAACTCTATATGCATCCAATCAGCTGCAGACTTGGAACCATGTCTGACTGCACTGTCCCTGTCAAATAAATAAATACATAAATAAAAACTGCACGTTTTAGAGGATGCAGCGGTGAGTGAGAGATTTAGCCTTTGAAATGAAACGTAAAGAAGCGTGATCCGCTGAATGCAGACTCTTCGAAGTGGAGGTCGCTGCGTGTCCAGTCGAGCTTCATGATCCATCACAGACTGAAACACAGAGGCTCAATAACATCCTGACTGACTCTGTTATGAACCCGTCTCACATGACATCCACACAATGTCCGACTAATGATTCATCAGGGCAGGTCCTGCAGGACAGTGCAGCGCCTGTTCGGTTTAGTCCTGTACGTCCACGCCCGCTGTGGACCGTTTCACCAGTGGGTTTGTGATAACGGCTCTGTGTCGATCCTCAGGGTCCTGGAGCAGCACAAACTGTCCAAGGATCAGTGGGAGGAGAGGATCCAGGTCTGGCACGAGGAGCACCGGTCCATGCTCAAGTAGGTCCACACCTGGAGCCATGTCTGGACCTGCAGAGTCCACCTTCACCTCACAGTATTACACTTCTGTAGGGCACGGGTGTCAAACATACGGCCCGTGGGCCAAAACTGGACCGCCAAAGGGTCCAATCTGTGGACCATCCATGGGATGGATTTATGAAAATAAAAATTTACATTACAGTAACCCCCCCACACCCCCATATCACATCATGTGCATGTGCAACCACAGTGTTAATATGTAAATATTTCATTTTAATTCTATATTTATTTAAATATTTATATTAATACCAAATGCCTTATTTTTGTCTTACATTTAATTTTTCACTCATTGTTTTTCTTTCTGTCTTTTTCTCTGCACTTGTTGTATGTTGCTGCTGTTAACTGTGAAACTGTCAAAGATGTTAAAATCATTGTAGTTCAGGTTCCACATTCAGACCAGTATGATCTTAAGTGGATCAAACTAGTAAAATACATAATCATAATTTAAAAAAAAATCCTAATAACCTGTAAATATTCATAACTCCAAATGTTTCTCATCGTTTTAGTATAAAGTAAAATGACATGAAAATGTTTACATTTAAAAATTATCCTTTTACAAAAAATGCGAGTAACATGAATAAATATGAACAACCTGAAATGTCTTAAGAGAAATAATAATAATAAAATAAATATAATAATAAAATAATAATAAAATAAATAAATAAAATAATAATAAAATATGTAATTTTTTCAATATTCTGCCTGTTATTAAATATTCTGTGTATTTGTACATTCACTGTGATCTGTAAGTTTTAATGCACGTGTGTAAATGATAAACTGAGGAATAATATTGTTAAAAATGCACTTATTTTTCTTAAGACATTCCCATCTTTTAAAGGATAGTTTGTAGATGTAAACATTTTCATCATGTAATTGAACTTTTTTCATTGTTCTTATTTTTCTGCTCTGACCCACTTCAGATCATGTTGGACTGAATGTGGAACCTGAACTAAATGGACTTTGACAGCCCTGATTTAGGTTTTTATTTTACAGCATTTACTACAGAATTACTCACTCAGTCAGAAATTTACCTCAGTGAACCTACTTTTGTTTCACCTGCAGATTGAATATCTAATATTTAACTCAATATGTTAAATGTGCAGTTCATTGTACAAGAGAGATAAGATAAGAACACATTAATGTGGCGTACCACCTTCATTTAATGGCTCTATGTAGAAGTGAAGGCCTCACCTGCAATTTACATGAAAATAGTGATGATAGAAACAGCTGATTCTGGAAACAACAGAAAACCTAACAAATAAAATTATGAATGAATGAATAGCATTTTATTGTCATTGCACAAGGGTGTACAATGAAATTTTATATAAAAAAAAAAAGATGTTATTATAGTCAGAACGTGGATAATCAGTGGTGATGAAAGCACAACAAAGATGCAATAAAACAATTAAATATAATAGAATAGATAAATATAAATCATTTAAATGAGCGAACATTTATCAGTAAAATGTAATGAAATTAAAAATCTGAATTACCTTGAAGATGCAAATGATGCAATATTAAGCTTTAAGTGATGCTGCAGGATGAGTGAAACTATATTTACTAGTAAAAACAGGTTATACTCACAACATAGTAAAATAATTTGTGCAGGTTTTATTGGTGCCCTTATTAAAAGATAGTAATGCAGTGACATACGCAGGTAAAAGACCAATAAGTGATTTATAAATGAGTAAAATCCAGCGTTTATCAGAGGGCCATTCAACTTTAGAATACAGGTCACAGTGGGGAGTTCTGTAGTTATCAGCAGTAATAAATCTAAATAAACCGACGATAACCAGCATCCATACATGTATAGAACGTGTCACTGATCATCTTTAATGTTAAGACTCAGATAGAAAACAATGACACATCCCTCCACCCTGTTTTATATGGACAATATCTCATATTTTGTGTTGTTTTTTAATTAAACAAGTGCCATCGTGTATTCAAAATGGCATTCAAGGGGTTAAAATCCTGAAAATGAAGAAAATGTAAATCCTCAGGGAAAAATACAGGCGTGTTGGCTTTGTGCTTCAGAAAAACAGTTTGTTTCCGTCCTTCACTGGTGTTTTGGGTTCATCCTGAACAGGGAGGAGGCCATGATCGAGTATCTGAAGATCGCCCAGGATCTGGAGATGTACGGCGTCAACTACTTCGAGATCAAGAACAAGAAGGGTACGGACCTGTGGCTGGGAGTCGACGCCCTGGGCCTCAACATCTACGAGAAGGAGGACAGGTGGGTCCCAAAGCACCGGGCTGACAGGAGCATGGAGTCTGCTTTAGTCTGCTGTAGTCTGCTGTAGTCTGCTGTAGTCTGCTTTAGTCTGCTTTAGTCTGCTGTAGTCTGCT
>JAPQRP010000017.1:27232279-27246975 GCA_037367295.1 Apogon hyalosoma
GTCAGTAGGATTTAAACAGAGCAAACACATTAGTTTGATGATAAATGGATTCACCAAACCACTAACCATCAGTGAAATAACAGTTTATGTATCATCATTCATATTCTGTGAAAAATGGACAAAGAATCACAGATTCTGTTGGGGTATGTAAACTTATGAGTACAACTGTACAGATTAATCTGATTTCTTTTGTTCTGTTACGTCTCTGCATGTGTAAAAATAATTAAAATCATACAAAACACAAGTTACGTAGTCAAACATGAGTGGAAGACAATAACAGGAAGTCTGATTCTACCATCACTATGTCCGATAATGGACTGGAGCATCTCAACTAGGGTTTTTCAATTATCGCGTTTCTTAAGTGTGTGTAAATGCATCCAATCTGATTATTACAGTTATCTGATTACTCTCAGTTATCTGACTTTTATGGTCATGTAAACAGACTCACTGATTCCTTTGACTGGTTTTAAAGAGCGCTAAAACTCTGGAATCAAGGCTGTTGGTCTGTAAATGTTTTTTATGAGTTTGCAAACACTTTTATTTTTGTAAACTGTAATGATGTGACTGTATCACTGCCGTCTTGGCCAGGTCGCCCTTGAAATAGAGATACTCCAACTCAATGGGACCAACCAGGTTACATAAAGATTGACTATAAGAAAAATATATTAGTGCATATAGAATTTTTCCTTTTCAGCTGATCTCTAGGTTTTTTTTTTTCTGTTTGTGCAGTTAAGAAATAAGTGTTTAAAGCTGTCAGTTGTTTCTAATGGTTGTAGTTCACAGAAAAGTATGTGTCTTTATTGGTAAAAACATGTAACTAAGTGCTATTATCACTAAATTCAGTCTTATGAAATACAGAGAGCTATTGTTAAATCAGCCCTTGTGAAGTGGTGTTTTTAGCCTTTTAGAGCAGTGGAACCTGTCCAGTATTAACCCTTTAACTCCTGACGTGTCTGTGGTGAGCGTTCTGAATGTATGATCTATTTTAAATATTCATAAAAATGTATCCGTTTTTGCAATAAAAAATTTCAAAATGTGCTGATAGAATAGACTTTGTTCTTTCCATAGACATCTGAGCATGCTCAGTTCACCCCCCACCACTTGTGGAATGGGGGGCGGAGCCACAGACCAGTGAGTTAGACAACTCACTATAAAAATAGACAGTTTGGGCTTTTTTTTACACTGTTTTCCTAGTGTTTTTTTGCTTTTACAGTTGTTTTAAGTGTTGTGGTGACTTTCCTTTATTTTTTTTACTGTGTTTTTACTGAGTTTTGACCATGTAAAAGAGCCCAAAACATAAACTACTGGGCCCAAATTCAAATCCTTGTTGTTGTTCAGTGTGTTCCAGTTCACAGTTGATGTTCATCATCCTAAATCTCTTATTGATGTCCATTCTAGTGCCTTATTTAGTCCAAACCTGTCAAACTTCAGTTCCTCTCTGTCTTTTTCTGTTCTTCCACCTGTTTTGACCCTAAAGCAAAACCACTGAAGAAAAGGAACACAAGCACATACTCACAGCAGCTTTAATGAACCTGAAACAGATGCAGATTCACAGCAGAAATAATGTCTGAGGGGTTAAAGGGTTAATTAGATAGATGCACTGTCATCGGTCTAATAATGGGTCTGGCTTCTGTGAATCTCTTCAGTTGTGAAAGGTTTTCCATCCGGCGGCAGCAGAATCACATGGTGTCAGAGCTACAATCAGGAGGTCCTGCTTAACATCAGGCATTTGAGGCTCTTCCAAATGGGTGTTCAGGGTGATGGAATAAAAACACCAAGAGCAGAAGCAGTTCCTTCATACATCAGCTGTGGACAGGTTTATGCCAAACAATAAAGCGAGATGGACAACGTTCACACCAGCGTCACGTGAGTTCACGCTGAGATCCTGTGTAAAAGCAGCGTTTGGTCTAAAATAACTTGACATATCACTGAAAACATGGGAACCGTCTGACTTTGGCCTGAAGAACAGTTTCCATTTCAACTCCCTGTTGGTTGAAACAAGGTCACGGCAAAGCTCTTACTGTACAGAAAGTCTTTTTACAATCAGGAGTGAGCTCACTGCTTCGAAGGCAGCATCGCAGCTGAGTTTCCACTGCAGATCTAAGCATGTAAAGGAAACAAAGCCAACCGAGCAGCCAATCGTCCTCGCAGACCGCGAACGCAGCACAGCCATGCCAACACGAGTCCGACACAACAAGACCTGAAAGCCCTGGAAACTGAGGCATCTGGAGGAACACTATCCAGTTACAGACAAGCCCTTACACGGCGGAAAAACTGGAGCGACCCAAACAATCTACACGAAATACAGAGAGAGAAATACAAAACTGAGACAAGGGACGGAAGGCAACGACCAGAAGAAAGATGGAAATGAATGAGACGTTTGGACAGAGCTTCACCAGAACTGATTAATTTAACCTGTAAAGACCCAAACATCCACTGGCGACCAAAACCATCTGAGCAGCAAACAGGATGACTACCATTTGTGTTGAGTGTAACATAATTCTAAACTATTCATAATTTCTGAATCTCACTGTGTTATAAATTGAATATACTTGGATTATTAACCCTCAAAGTCCTAAACAACCACCGTGGACCACAACTATCGACTGATCTTAAATGTTTAATACCTGTTGATCCAGTAATCTGATCAATACGTTTAAATAATTGACATAAAATACAGTTTCTGAGCTTTAAATCATCATCAGATATGACTCATCTGGACATTCAGAGGCTCTGTAGTTACCGTGGAAACACCGTCATCTTCTACAACATTGATTCACCAGTAAAATCCATGGAGTTGGATCAGTGACAGTGGATGGACACACTGGGTTTATGATCAGTTAATGATATCTTTGCCGAAAAAGTCACTTTTTCTTCAGTTTTCTCTGTTTTTGATATAATAAACCTCAACTTTAATCTGAGCTTTTATGAACACCTAAATAATCAATGAATTAAGTATAGGAAAATACCTAACTTTCACTGGAATAACACAAAATACAGAGGGCAATATTGTAGTAAATGGTGATAAATCACTTAGGAAAAGTTAAACAGAGAGAAAAATGAATTTGGGAACTGACACTGAAGTAGCACTGGGTCTTTATGGGCTCATTTACAAAAATCTCAGGCAGTAGTGAAAGATGATTCCCTCAGGACTAGAAGGAAAAAATATTTCATTTACTGAATTTTTTACATTGTGGCACAAAAATCAGAATTTGGTGTCAATACTTAAGGTTTCAACAGGTTCAACTTTAAAGTATTAAGACCATTATGAGCACAACTTGAGACCCTTTTGATGATCTGATGTGAAAACGGATCAATACTGGGTGACGGCAGCATTTTTCAACAGCTTTTTTAGTTTTCTATGTTTATGCCAAAGTTCTTAATTGGACAGTATTCTTCCACAAGCTGAAAATTCACTATTTGGCTTTAACTGAACACTAAATCCATTTTTAAGACCTGAATTAAATCATATTTGGGACATTTTTTTATTGGACTTCAGACTTTTTATGGATCTGTGGAAACTCTGCGATCTAAATATCTGATTTATTCTCTTTAATGTATAGTTATAGAAGGAGGGATTCAGTAAAAGTCAACTATACTCATCTTCACGTATGCATTTGAGGACATTTTTAATTTCTTTTATCTCAAATACAAATGGCTCCACTAACAATAAACCTGACCTTTAAATCTTCGGCAAGTGCTCCACATTTCACTCTGGGACAAATGAAAAGCCACATTTAAAGAGCGCCGCTGATGATTTGGTTGTCGTCCAGGGTTTAGTCACAGCAATTACAGTAAAACCTCAAACATTAGCTGCGGTTGTTGAGCCGTACAGTCATAATAAAAATAGAGTAATGGCCTAATCTGGTCGGATCAGCGGGTTACAGCTGCGTGCCAGAACTAATGTGTAGATTTAGATGAATGGACTGTTTGTTTAACTTGGTGACGTTAGTCGTGAGGACAGATATAAGGTCCATATAATCCATCAGGAGTGGAGACACCTCCTCCCCCTTTACCTTGAAGTCTCTGTCAAAGAGTTACATAAAGGTGTTGAAAAGGATTACAGCGACAAATTCATCCTGCAAATGGTATTGTCTCCAAAAACCAGGAAATATACATCGCAGAGTGACGTTTCCTCAGTAGGAAATAACTAAACTGCTTTAAAGTCTCACAGCCCAGGTTCCAGGGTTCCTAAAGGTTTATACAAGTTAAATTTAAGTCTTTTTAAGATTGTTTTAAGACTACTTAGAACAGAATTTAATGTCAATTTCACAGTTATACTGGCAGAAGTTTGTGACACCCAGAATTTAGGAAAACTCATGTTAATAATAATGGTCTGTCCAACCAGGCGTTATTACACTTGCACTTCCGCATGGTTAATTTTTGCTTGCAAGCTGTCCCTTAAAGTTCCTAAAGTCAGCTCCCTCAGCTACACGTGTGTTGAGTTGAATGTTCTGTGAGAATTTCTGCAAATTTAGCGATGATTGGTCCTAATTTCAAAGCAAATTGTTGGGTTGGAACGGGTGGAACTGAGTCGACTAATGTTACTTTCTTTGTAGTTTGGACATTTAAACACAATGCAGCAAACTAATTTATAGCAACATAACTTAAGACTTATCGTATCAAATGTACTGCCTTTCAAAGACTTTTTTCAGCTATTAAATGCAGATTTGTAAATTCAAGACTTTTGAGACTTTTTAACGCCCTGCTGGGAGCCTGTTATTCAGACTTATGCTGCGTTTCCACTACGTGCTACCGGCTCGACTCGACTTGACTCGGCCTTTTTGCATTTCCATTACGAAAAAGGACCTGGAATCTGGTACCTGGTACTAGTTTTTTGGTATCACCTCCGCCGAGGTTCCAAGACTGGGGAACAGATACTAAAACATGACGTATAAACATTGCAGACCTCTGACTGGTCAGACAGTTGTCTCTGTGACCCGCTGTTTTACAAAATACAGATGCAGAAGTTGACAGTAAATATATCGGTAGGTTAATCCACATGATGACAGCCCAAAACTACACCACAGTCGGTCCAGGAGGTTCAGTCTTTGGTGGCCGACGTAAAAATTCAGCATGAGCTTAACGAGACAACACGCAACAAGCGAGTTTATCAGCAACTCTGAGCAGATGACACGGAAGTAGCGTGCCACATCGTTATGACATCCAGGTACTCTGAAGTCGGTAGTATCCTGTGATGGAAACGGTCTCCAGGAATAGGACCTGGTACCCGAGCTGAGTCAAGTCAAGCCGGTTCAATGCAGTGAAGACGCAGCATAAGATGCAAAAAATGTCCCTTATGGTCCTTTGAGAGAGTAAAGGTCCCTGCATGTGGTATCTAAAAGTCCATTCCGTTAGTGCTTATACACGATATAATTAATGTTCAAAAACAGGGCTGTTACTCATTTTAGTTCAGGTTCTATATTCAGCCCAAAATGATCTGAAGGGGGCAGAGCAGTAAAATAATAACAGAATAACCTACAAATAATGACAACTCCAAACTTTTCTCTATGTTTTAGTGTGAAAAAAGTAAAGTTACATTAGGTAAATGTTTATATCTACAAACTACCCTTTGGCAAAATGTGAATAATGTGAACAACCTTAAATAAGTGCAATTTGAACATAATTATGCCTCAGTTTATCATTTATACATGTGCATTACACAGTGGATTTACAAATGCACAAAACATTTAACAACAGACAGAATATTGGTACAATTACACTTACTTTTCTTAAGACATTTCAGGTTGTTCATATTTGTTCAGGTTTTTCTACATTTTTTGTTTGGGTAATTTGTAAATGTCAACATTTTCATGTACTTCTCCTTTTTAAAACTAAAACAAAAACAATAATTTGGAGTTAGGTTTAAGGGATTTATGCAGAAAAAAAATCAGATATATGATGCAGAGGTTGAAAAAAGTGTAAGTAGTGTATAATAGACCTGAAAGAGTAGCTTATACTAGATTGAATAAATGTGCTCAGTGAAGGAAACATCCATTTACAAGTCAAAACCATAACCATTTTTCATTTGTGAGGATTTTCTTGCCAAACTGTGTCAGTATCATGAGTTTTCTTTGCAGCTGAGCATATTTTCTGCTTTTATTCATGAGAACACAGCAATATTTTACAGTTAGTCTCAAAAAAACTATATCCTTGCAGTTCTGGAAAGGAACGAAAATACATTTTTAAAGCTGATTTTTCATGTTTGACTCTTAGAAGATCATTTGTTCACTTGTAGTTTTCTAATAACTCCCATCAAAATGAAAACATGGAGCAGGAATCTGCACCGATCCAAGTCAACAGTCTCTAAGTTTCTAAAAATGACCAATAATTTCATAACAGTTTAACAAAACAAAATGATGGTCACACATGTTTTCCATCATCTTTAGCTTCTACCTCTATAGAAGTCATGTTTTCATTTGCTCTGACTCGCTGTTTAAGTATCACGGCTGGTTGAACAGCTTATTTTCATTTGCATTTTTTCACTTATCCAACAAAAAGAAAATAGTTCTTCCACTGTAACGGGGGAAGGCAGTCTGATCAAAACCAAATCAAAACAGAAAGACAGGAACTCCTGCCAATTCATACTGTGTTAACCATAATGTAAATGACTTATTACCAGTAATAAATGTCTATTTGTGTTACTGTTTAACATCTTATTTCATTATATTTTAAACTGATACATCATTTTACAGACAGAAGCTAAACTTGGAAACTGGATAGAACTGTTTTTTATCTTGTAAAGTAGATGAAATCTGGTAAAGGTTCATAGTGTCTTTCACACATAATTATTGTAGGTAATTCATTCCTCAGACAGGGGTAGTTGTTTGTTTACTCTCTTTACCAGTTTCAGCTACTTCCTGTAGCCTTCGTCAGAAGCATCACATGATGTTGCTGTGACGTGTCTTATCAGCTGCTCAGGAGGATTGGCCAGACATCAGAGGGGGTCACTGAGATACGAAAACGCTCGCCAAGGACAACGAACAGGGACGACAGCACATACGCCTTAACACACACCTGGGATGCGGTCCTGGAGAAGACGTCTTATAGGCTGCTCAGGAGGGTTGGCCAGACAGCAGGGGGCGGAAACCCTCCCTGCTCCCAGCCTATAAGACATGTCCCAGCAACATCATGTGACGCTTCTGATGAAGGCTACAGGAAGTAGATGAAACTAGTAAAGCAGGTAAACAAACAACTACCCCTGTCTGATAAAAGAATTACCTACAATAAGTAGGCAAAATATTTGTAAAACATCCTTAAAAGATACGTTGTCAAACACAGAATGCCTCACTGGCATTTGGGAAGACCAGCATAAATTGGAAATGCTCGATAACATGCACAAAGACTGAAGTATTCAAGATTTTCAGTGAGCGCACGAAGGAACGCGGCTTCCACCTGTTTATGTGGGCGTGGTATTGGGGGCGGAGCAGTGTGAACAGGAACCGAAAGGAGGTGATGCACAACACTGGAACACACTGGAATGCATTACTCCCTGAATTGGAATGAAATTCAGGTGTGAAAACACCCCAACAGTCAAGAGTGTTGACTAGCTGTTTTGACCTTAAGTTAACAGCTGCATTTTTCAGTTCCAGATGCCTGTTACTAAATGTTTTGTGTATTTGTAGACATGCCTGTAAATTATCAAATAAGACATAATATTGTTAAAATTGCACATATCTTTCTTAAGAAATGTTTATGTTCATGTTATTCACATTTTTGTTTGCGAATATAAGTGTTTTCATACTGGAATCTTACTTTTAGTGCCCTAAAACAAAGAGAAAAATTTGGAGTTGTCATTATTTATAAGTTATGATGCTATTATTTGACTGGTCCGGCCTGTTTGAGACCAAATTGGGCTGAATGTGGAACCTGAACTAAAATGACTTTGACAACCCTGGCGTAAAAATGTTGTTTTACAAGGACGTTTGACAAACAAGAAAGAAAGAACAGAACCCACATATGACAGAGATTTAAAGTTTTTCCGTATGTTTCTTATTTTTTGGAGTCATATCTCATCATTCTATAATCTATATTTCCCACATCATTTCTATTCATTCATAGTCACTGCTGTTTTTTCAACACATTTCCAATACAAAATAAATAACACTGAGACTAAAATCCAGCTCTAACCTGATTATTCACATGTTTTTAAAGATATCTGAATACTGAAATGGAATTTTCTGCAGGTTATAACATGAGGGAAGATTCTGAATATCACATTTAACCCTTGTGCATCCGTCTAATTTACTACCCCTCTGCGGATCCTTGAACCAAAATGTAAATGTAAAAAACTGTTATAAAATCCGGATTTGTCAAAATTTTAATCCATTTTTTTTTCTGCTTAAGTCTCTTTAACCACTTCAGCTCTGGTCAAAACTACCAAATGTTCAATAACTTTCTGGTTTGTATTGCATTAATAGTCTTTGTTGAATGCAGGACTTATTGACTTATACTGAAAACATATGTTTTAATCTTACATAAAAACTACTGATGTCAAAAATCAGTGTTACTGATAAACTTTGACATGTCCAACACTGAAATAAACAGACACATCTTTCCAACATGTATTATATGGAAAATCAAGCCTAAAGTGCTGTTTTACAAGTTCCTTTTAACTGCCAGGTATTTAATTTCTATAAAATAGATGCTCAGCTGCAGGATTTGATTGTAACGTGATACATAATTAGAGGCAGCGCGTTGAATAAAGGAAAGTCTGGAGCATGAATAAGCATGTCTGCAGCCTGATAATGGTTCATCCTGTCCTTGAGTGGATCAGATACTCGCCGTCTGCCTCAAGTGTCCTTGGCAACAAACCCTGAACTCCCAGTTTCCCCAGTGAGGCTGCACAGTAGAAAACTGTTTGTACTGGGCAGCGACCAGCGAGTGAGTAAGAGCAGGAGGCTGAGAATGAAGTAGGGCATGTTCACACAATTCCCCCTTTGAAAATGTATTTTTAAAATAAAGAGATGACTCATGTGCCCTGCTGTTTCCTAGAGTTAACGCCTACCGCTGATGACTGTCAAACGTTTTATTGTTAAAGTCTTTTCCTACAGTAGGTATAGGACTTGTCTGGAGTGATGAAATTGTCAATTGCGCTCCTTTTTTTCCAATCAGTAGGCAGGAAAACTGAAAAAAAAGGGGGTAAAATGATTCCCACTGGCTGCTGTAACCAAGTATTATGCGACTTAGTGGAAAAGTCTGCGAGCAAAAGGGCAAATCATGCAAAACCTCAGCGCATTGCATCAAGTCATAGTTTAGAGATAAAGTCATGGTACAGTAAACATCATAATGGGAACAACATTGTCAGCCATATGGGGGGCGTGGAGGGGGGGCATCGGGCCATCTGAGAGGCAGCTGGGCGTTTCATGTCTCGTAGGTGCAAACTGTGATTAATCCTGCCGCTTTTTATAAACCGTCACAAATAAACTGAAAGAAAAGCAGCTCAGATGATGAGCAGCTGCAGCGCCGGAGGAGAACCAGGAGGTGGATCGGACTCGGATGCACGAGACGAAACCGTGACGCTACGATGAGACGATTTTAATGTGTTTATGTCCATCTGAGTCTGATGGTCTGTCCTCTGGACTGTGATTGGACGAAACAGCATCAGACCCACCCCTCATCACCTGATATTCCTAACCCTAAACCAGAGAACGCAGCTTAGACATTAGCTACCAACCGTTAACTTTAGCTGTATTTATTATCAGATGGGTTTAGTTTTTACCCTGGACTTACCCTTTACCCTGACAATCATTTTGTTCAAGTTTTGTTAATTTTCTTCGTTTCATTTGATTATGTTTTATAATTGTTGTTTTCTTTCTAACTATGTTTCATTTAATTTCAGTTGGGAAAACTGATTTGTAAAACAAGTAAATCACAAAATGAGTTCAGTCATTGAACGAATGTTGTACTGCGAGGTTTTACTGTACTTTTTAAGTCCAGTTTTAGTCAAAAATAATGCAATAATTCACTTTTTTAAGTGTCATGTAAACCCACTGACTGTTTTCTAGGTTAAACTATTAGTTGCTGCCATTTTGATTAGGACTCCAGGGAAGAAGAAGGAAAGACTCCAGGGAAGAAGAAAATTAATTCATAAAAAAAGTAAATTGCAAAATGATCTTGGTCATGGAACGAATTAAACTTGTACTTCTGTACTTTTTAAGTCCAGTGTTAGTCAAAATAATGCAATAAATCATTTTTTTTAAGTGTCACATAAACCCACTGAATGTTTTCTAGGTGAAAGTATTAGTCACTGCCATTTTGGATGAAATGGGATTGGGCCTGAGTGTTAAAACAAATATTTCCATATGTATCATCGCCACCTGCTGGTCAGTTTGGCCCATCTTTAAACTTGTCCTCTGTGTTTTCATACTGTGATATTCTGTAATATCTCAGGCCCAAAACACATTCTTTTTATCAAATACTTTTGAGAAGTTTAACTGTTATCTATTTGGGTCTTGTCTTGTCATGTAGGGGTGATAGTGGGTCCTGAAGCCAGACCAGTTCAGAACCACCGCTCTAAAACATCACTGATTACCCACAGCAGCTTTGGTGGAAGGTATAAAAGAGCAGACGAAACCTCCTTATAATGACAAAAAGCCTATTTCAGAGCCAATAAAGGAGAAATATAACAGTTATCAGTGTCGGGTACATCCTGTCCCACTTCTATTCCCCATCTTCCTGACTCTGCCTGTTTTTCATTCTGGTCCCTGTAAGGCCGGGCAGATCTGACGAGCGTCTCGATGGGCGGTAGGTTGTACTAACAGTGAAGGGTCAGCGGTTCACCCTCCACCGGGGTCAAACATGTGCAGGCACTCCCAGGTATTTTAGGAACAAAAGCAAAGGCCAAATGACAACACACGTTCACCGAGGACGCCAACAGGAAAGGCCCGGCTTATTTCCACTGTAGTTTCTAAACGACGCAGAGAGGCGGCTTTGATCGGGTCACGGCGCTGCCATTTAAAGGTGCAGTTATATTTCTATGGTTTTTACTATCCCGCAGCACAAACAAATTGATTCAGAGACATATGCACACACCTGTTGTGGATCAGAACCGGTGACTCAACTGTTACTTAAGCAGCCACTCAGAGTTCTGGACGACACAGAGACGTTTCTGGCCCAAAATGTGTTTTGGAAGAAAAAGCCTGGAACCTAAACCCTCACAGTCCTTATTTTTAAGATGTGTGAGCCACTTTCTCAACTCGTACGTTTTTCTGTGTGTTATTTGCAGGCTAATTATAAGGTATTCATGCTGTGCAGAAACTACATTTTTTTTACTTGTGGACTGTGTTTTACATTTATAATTTGGATTTTTCATGATTGTTAAGATAGCAGTATTAGAGACATAAGGCAAAAAAAAAATCCTCATCAAAACAACTTATCTTTAAACTGTGTCTCACCTTTTTTTGTATTAATATTCACTGGTTTTCATTAAAAAGCAACATAAAAACCATGTTAATTATAAGTTTTAATTCTCATTAATGCTCAAATACAGTCTTGTGAGTATGAAATTAAAAAAAAAAAGTTAAAACTAACAGTACTTTCAGCCTTTTGCCATTTGTTGGCTAGACACCTAATTTTGGTTGAATGGAAGGATGCCCCCCCCCACATATGGACAATGGATTAGAGAGTTTATGCATCATATCCACCTAGAACAAATTAGATATACCATTAGGGGTTCCACCAGGAAATTCTACACCACTTGGCAGCCATTTATCAGCTTTGTAGAAGGTATGGTAGCTACCAACATATCTGTGTAACTCCAATATCTGTGTACCTTTTGCTTTATCATTATTATTATTATTATTATTATTTTAATTCATTTATTTTTAATTTTCTTTCCCCTTATTTATTTGTGAACTTACAGACATGCAAGTGTGTATATGTGTACATATATATGTGTATGCAATAGTCTGTACATGTGCTTTGTTTGAAGGGGATTTATAAATTTTTGTAGTTATGTCTGGCTGTATATAAATTTAACAAAGGTGCAGTACTTGGGGGGGGGGTTAGGAACCGGATACAACTGTTTCATGTTCAAGTTGTATATTTCTTGTGCATTTGAAAAACTGAAAATAAAAAAGACCTTGATCAAAAAATACTAACAGTACTTTCTCATTGTTTTTGGAAAAAAAAGGATTTGTTATGTTGCCATAATAAAGC
Organism: Apogon hyalosoma; assembly: GCA_037367295.1. Taxonomy (NCBI): domain Eukaryota; kingdom Metazoa; phylum Chordata; class Actinopteri; order Kurtiformes; family Apogonidae; genus Apogon; species Apogon hyalosoma. Next base: position 27,244,439 of record JAPQRP010000017.1, read on the forward strand.
AGCTCCATACATGCTTTACATAATCCCTGTTTTTTACTCGTATATGACACATTGGTAACGCAATAATGAATATTACTCCAGTAGCTGTTAACCAGCAGAATGACTAAAACAGGTCCGCTGCTCTTCAAAAGAACAATGTGGTTCCTAGTTTCTCCCAAAAACATCAACAGTTAAAAGCAGCTGGATGAAATGACTACATTACATCAGACAGATATAAAACAGCAGTGGTCCTAATGCAGATCCCAGCCTCTCAGTGGTTCTCCAAAAAGCAGCAAAAAGGGTGAAATGAATGAAAACACAGAGATTCACAGTAGTCTAACAAACCACTGAATGCAGCGGTGTCAAACACATGGCCCTCAGGCCAAAACCGGCCGCCAAAGGGTCCAATCAAGCCCATGGGATGAATTTGAAAAGTACAAAATATTACACTGAAGCTATTAACAATCAAGAACGTCAAACTCCCTTTAGTTCAGGTTCCATATACAGACCAAGATGATCTCAACTAAAATAATAGTATAATAACCTATAAATAATGACAACTACAAATTTTCTTCTCGGTTTAATGTGAAAAAATAGCATTAAACTATGAAATATTTACATTTACAAATTATCCTTTAACAATAAAATGACAAACTGGAAAGTGCAATTTTAAAAATATTCTGCGTGTTCGTAAATGTTTTTTTGTCAATAATAAACTGAGATGTAAAACTGTAGAAATCGTTCTTATTTTAGTTGCAAACTCCAAACTTTTAACAAAATTATGTGTGTTACCAAATGTTTGTGTAACATTGTGTGTAATGCACATGTATAAATGATAAGTTGAGGCATAATATTGTTAAAATTGCACTTGTTTTTCTTACAAAGTTTACATTTTTTCATGTTTTTCACATCTTTTTTGTGAAAGGATAGTTTATAAATGTAAATGTTTTCATAATTGAATGTTTTTTATTGCACTAAAACTAAGAGAAAAAGTTGTTGTCATTGATCATAGGTTATTATGTTATGATTTTATAGCCTGTCCATCCATCCATCTTTCTCAAAGAGAAATACGTCTGGAATCGCAGGGCTTGAATCCAAATATGAAGGCGGGACTAACAGGCGCTGAGTAAACTAATCACAGTTAAAACGGATTTGACACTTTTGACAGAGAAATTTAAGAATACAGGGTGTAATCTGCAATTCAAGCCTTATTTCTGAATCAAGTAAACAACTGACAACGGTTGGAAAGAGATTTGTGAACTTGGAACTGATTTTGACAAAGTTGGTGTGTAAGACGCATTGCGGAAGACCCGCCCCCCAGACTTGTGATTGGTTCGGTATAGAATAGATTGTGCATATTTCACAGTGACTGGCCCAATTCCAGACTGTTTTTTCAGTATTAAATATACTGAGGAAACTGCATGGCTGGCCAGGCTAATGATTTTACTGGTCTGAGATCAAACTGGGCTGAACTAACATGAGTTTGACGCCCCTGATCTAAAGCTAAATACATCTGAAAACATCATCATTTAGACAATTTATAAAAGTGGAGGAGTGTTAAATGGACCATAAAGCACTTGCAGAAGTTTGAGACAAAGGATTTTATAGAGTTCACCGGCCTCAGTCCCATCCACTGTTTCCACAGATCTGCCCATGTGCTAGAGGTTCCCTCCATCCCTTATGCTGCAGAGTTCATGTGGGTTGGACTCGGTACTCACCGTCTTTGGTGGTTCCGTCCGTCTGCAGCGGCAGGCCGACGTTGGACTGGTACTCAGGGGTGACGGTGACACGGTAGGTGGTCTGAGGCCGAAGCTGCTGCAGGACTATGGTCGTCTCCGGGCCGACGGTGGTCGTCTCCATCCTCGAGGCCTCGTCACCGACCGGTTCGTAGGACAATCTGTAGCGAGTGACGGCTCCGGGGGCTGGCTGCCACGACACTCGGAAACTGTTGGTGGTCTCTTCAGATACTCTCAGGTTACGAACGGCACCAAGTTCTGGAACAAATGGACAAGTTAAAGCTATAAAGTGCATTCACAAAATAAGTAAATATCAGATATAAGGTTCACGGAATTCTGGGAAAATATCTGCTACGTCGAAACCAGATGTTGTCATGACACTGGAGAAATTAGTTTAATGATTTTATTTTACATTTTTCATGGACAAATGTGTATTTTTTCGTGTAACTTACAGCCGTGGACAAAAGTTTTGGGAATGACACAGATGGATTCTTAACTTTAACCAAATAAACCCCCAGAGCTACTTTTATAGCAGTTCCCAAATGCATTTTTATGTCTATTGAACCTTTATATTGATTTATCACCATTTAGTCTAATATTATCCTCTGTATTTTGCATTTTGTCACTCAGGTATTTTCCTACATTTAATTCACTGATCATGTAAATGTTCATTAAAGCTCAGATTAAAATTGAAAAATGATTACATCAGAAACAGAGACAACTTAAGAAAAAGTGATTTTTTTCATGAACTGAACATAAACCCAGTGTGTCCATCCACTGTCACTGATCCAACTCCATGGGTTTTACTGGTGAATTAATGTT
>JAPQRP010000017.1:27288652-27301270 GCA_037367295.1 Apogon hyalosoma
TGAATGAATGAAGAATTCAGAGCCAAGCAGAGCATTTACAGTTTATGGAGAGCACAGGGAAAGGATGGAAAAGGAGCCAGTTCAGTTTAAAAAAGAAAAATATCACTTCTTTAAAACCGAGCTGTCAGACTCATTTTAATTCAGTTCCACATTCAGCCCAATATGATCTGAAGTGGGTCAGACCAGGAAAATAATAACAATAATTTAGAAATAATATTAACTCCAAACTTGTTATGTCTATGTTTTAGAGCACAGGTGTCAAACTCTAGTCCTCGAGGGCTGGGATCCTGCAGGTTTTAGATATTTCCGTCTTCCATCACACCTGGTTCAATTAATGATCAGCTCCTCGTCCAGCTCTGCAGAAGTCTGATAATGATGGAATGGCTTGTGTGTGATGGAAGAGGGAAATATCCAAAACATGCAGGATACCGGCCCTCGAGGACCGGAGTTTGACACCCCTGTTTCAGAATGAAAATTTTAAAAATTATATTATGAAAGCATTTAGCCCACACATCTACAAACAATCCTTTAAAAATGAGAATAACATGAACAAATACAAACTAAAATTTATAAAGAAAAATGAGTGTGATTTTAACTATTCTGTCTTAGTTTATCATTTACACGTGCACTTTGACTTCTGGACCACAGTGGATCTACAGATCTACAAAACATTTAATAACAGACAGAATATTGGGACAATTACACTCACGTCTCTTTAGACATTTCCTGTTGTTACTTTTTTACACTAAAACAAAGAGAAAAATTTGGAGTTGTCATTATTTTTTGGTTATTATGATGGTATTTTACTGCTCTGAGCCACTTGAGATTGAATTGGTGTATATGTGGAACTTGAACCAAAATAAATGTTAATAATTTAAGTGAAATCTTTTTGTATTTACACATTCATCCCACAGGCTGAATTGGACCTTTTGGCGGGCTGCTTTTGGCACACGGGCCGTGTGTTTGACACCCCTGCCTTAAAATAAAGACAGACAGAGCAAACATATGTAGCCTAATGAAAAAACAATCCTAGTGGTGAAAACCTAAATCTTAGGTGTCACCAGCCCGCCAAAAAGTCCACTCCAGCCCATGGGATGAATGTGTGAAATGCAGAAATTACACTGAAGATATTAACCATCATCTTAGTTCAGGGTCCACATTCAGACCAATTTGATCCTAAAGTGGGCCAGACCAGTAAAATAATAATACAGTAACCTGTAAATGATGACAAATACTAACGTTTCTCTTTGTTTTGGTGTAAAAAAAAAAAAAGCTAAATTACATGGAAATGTTTAAATTGAACTATCCTTTCACAAAACAGGTGAGTAGAACAAAGAGAAATGAGTGTAATTGTTCCAATTTTCTGCCTGTTACTAAATGCTTCGTGTATTTGTAGATCCACTGTGGTCTGTACGTTATAATGAACATGTGGAAATCATAAACTGAGGCCAAATATTGTTAAAATTATACTTTGTTTTCTTAATAAAGTTCAGTTTTTTCATGGTTGTTCATGTTCATATTTTTTAAAGGATAAATTTTCCAATGTTAACGTCTACCTAATTTAATTTGACTTTTTTCACTCTGAAACATATAGAAAAGTTTGGAGTTGACATTATGTATGTATTCTTATGTTATTATTGGACTGGTCTGATCCACTTAAGCTCACATTGGGAGGATGTGGAGCCTGAACTAAAGTGAGTTTAACTCCCCTGTCCTTTAAACTAATTAGCAGCAGCAATCGGAGAGAATTTAGTCATTTTGTGGATTTGTTTTACACAGATTTAATGGAAACTAAACCTACTTGTTTCCTCTCAAACATCTGAACTTATGTGAGAGTAGAACCTCCATGTTGGATGTGGTGAAGGTTCAGTTATCGTAGAAACATCTGGAGGCAGAACTCCAGCTGCAGTCGACGCGTGGCCGGTCTTTGCTCCCCGTTTGTGAGCGTTTGACAGGTCCAGACATAGCCCTGGTGTGGCCGCGGCTCTGCATTCTGGACGCAGACTCACTCCATCAGCAGCCTGGAATTAGACCAGCGTCACATTGAACCGAGGCGGAATTTGGCACCGAGGCTGTTGAATGGCAACGTGGAATCCAGAACAAATGACCCCGTTCACAAGGGTGACCACATGGAGGTTTTTAAGGTTCAGGCGAAGCATCGACCTCAAATTACTTTAACCCTTTAACCCCTGACGTGTCCGTGGTGAGTGTTCTGAGCATGTGATATGATTTAAATATTCAAAAAATGTAACCGTTAATTCAATAAGAAAAAAATTCAAGTCGTGCTGATAGAACAGACTTGTTCTTTCCATAGACATCTGAGCATGCTCAGTGCACCCCCAGCTGCCTGTGGAATGGGGGGTAAAACACAGAGCAGTGAGACCGACTCACTTTAAAAATAGACGGTTTGGGCTTTTTTTTTTTTTACACCGTTGTCTCTGGGTTTTTTTGTTTTTACTGTTGTTTCCAGTGTTGTGGTGATTTTCCTTTATTTTTTTTTTACTGTGTTTTTACTGAGTTTTGACTACAGGTCGACCGATATTGGTTTTTCTAATGCCAATACTAATTTTTAAAAAAATTTGATCAGCCAATGGCTGATATCTACAGCCGATTTTTGAGGCTGATATTTAAGGCTTTTTTTTTTTTTAAAGCACATTGACCATAAAATACAGTTGAAACACTCAGATAATAATGATTTTTATGCAGCAATATAAATTAAATTATTAATATAGCTAGGTACACATAATACTCTTCTAACATTTATTTAACTTCAAGTGCTGCCCACACAGGTGCCTGATCAAATATCTTATAACATTTTTATTACTGATCAAATATCAGCTTTCAAAAAAAAATTTAGGCCGATAGCCGATATTGAAAAAAATCAATATATCATCCCACTACCTCTAGTTTTGACTGTGTAACTGCTTTTTGGAGTTCAGCCAGATGCCAAAAAGCAGCTGGACTGATTTAGAAAAAAGAGTCCAAACATAAACTCCTGGGCCTAAATTCAAATCCTTGTTCAGTTTGTTCCAGTTCACAGTTGATGTTCAACTTCCTAAATCTCTTACTGATGTCCATTCTAGTGTCTTATTTAGTCCAAACCTGTCAAACTTCAGTTCCTCTCTTTGTCTTTTTCTGTTCTTCCACCTGTTTTGACCTAAAACACACAGTAAAACCAAACCACTGGAGAAAAGGAACACAAGCACAAACTGACAGCAGCTTTAATGAACCTGAAACAGACGTAGATTCACAGCATCAATGAAATAATGTCTTAGGAGTTAAAGGGTTAAAATTAGTGTGGAGAGCCTCATAAATAACTCCTTGTCCTACTTATTTATGCATCTGAGTTTCAGTAAACTAGTGGAAAATGCTTGAACCCAGACAGCACCTAAGCCCCTGAAAACTCAGAGAAAATCCTGCACATGATGCTCCACTAATCACACACAACAAATGAACACGGAGCCGCAGCTTTGGTACCTGAAGAATTATGTTTGGGTTTTTTTGTTGTTTTTTTATCCATTTGCTTATTTCTACTCTGCTTTTTTGACAGGAATGAGCTGATTCTTATCGGCGTTGAAAATGGAGAGGAACAGAAAGTGCATCCTGTGCGAGACGGTCCACGCCTCCAGACAGGTAACGCCACCTGGAAACACCATGTTTACGTCATGCATTCACTGGTCAAAGCAGCTTATTAACACAGTTAGTGGAAACGCAGACTTAGACTTTATTCGTCCCAGAGGGGAGAGTGGTTTCCACTTGACTGTACATAGAATTGTCAAATAAACACACACATCAACATCAAATAGAAAAGGCAGACAAATACTCTTAGTTGTGGCGGACATGGTGACAAATGTACAAACTGGAGTTACACAGTGGTTCAAATGCATTTAAAGGGATTTGTTCCAACATTAGTCCTTCAGATCCCCAGACGGTACCAGGTCATCATTTGTCATCTGTAGCTGTGAAGTTTTCTAAAATCCGATCAGATCTACCTTAAACAGGACATGCAGTGATTTTTTTTTTTCCCCCTATTATTAAAAAGGCCAGGAGGTTCTAAAAGTAATGTTAAAGTATCAGAATGCTCATGTAACTCATGCTTAAATCTAAATTTATATAAATACTATTATATAAATAGCACATTTCTTTTTTTTCTCTTTCTATTTTATGTTTCACATGTTTATATTTTCTGTTTTTCTGTTTCCCCTGCACTTTATCTTTGTATTTTGTATATCTTTGTATAGTTTTGTATGCCTTGTCTTATCTTAAATCATCGTAACTTCTCTCATCTTATCTCATCTTAAATTATCTTAATCAAATAATCTTATCTTCCCTTTTATCATCTTATCTTAAATTATCTTAACTCATCTTATCTTAAATTATCGTAACTTATCTCATCTAATCTTATCTTATCTTAACTTAAATTATCTTAACTTATCTCATCTTATCTTAAATTATCTTAATTTAAGATAAAATGAGATAAGTTATCTTAACTCATCTCATGTCATGTGATTGACAAAACCAACAGATAACTGCACCCTCCAAAACCACTAGAACCATCCTGACATCCTGTGATAATGTGCCAGGATTTCCACATGATGGTATCCATGGCACTGACAGGAAAGGGGCGTGGTCAGGAGCAGCTCACACAGATTTACAGCAATAGACGCGGAAACGGTGCCTTTAGTTCAGGGCTGAAATCCAGGAATTTCCTGATAGAATGAAGTACATCTGCAGGGAAAATGTTGATATACACATGAAAAGACTTTTGACTCTTAGAACAGTGCGTTTTTTTCAGTTTTATTTCACATGTGTTGTGATCATATGTAATAATAACTTCTTTTGACTGATTTTTACACTGTCCATCAGCACCCACAAAAACCCAGAAACACCTAAACCCTCTAAAAACTGGTTATGAAAAATATAGTTTTGGGTTTTTTTTAACCTATTTATATCTACAGTTCCTTTAGCAAATGTCCCACCTCTGTTCTCCTTGATCATATCTATGTAAATTTTTGTTTTTATTTTGTTTTTTATTTATTCTTCTGTACAGCACTTTGGTCCACTGTGGTTGTTTTAAAGTGCTTTACAAAAGAAGTAGAGAGAGAGAGAGCTTAATTGTTAATCTTCCGCTGTAAGTCACTTTGGAAAAAAGCGTCTGCCAAATGCGTAAATATAAATGTGAATGTATGTAAATGCACTAAAAGCTTTATTTTCATTGTGTTTCTGCAGGAGATGGATGAGCATATGAGAAGTATGCTGCACCACCGAGAGCTGGAGAAACTAAAAGGCAGGTGAGTCGACGTTAACATCACATTTGTGCACAGATCGTTTATTCTGATGCATTAAGTTGAAATCTCGTGATATCAGTGATGAGCAGAATTAGTCGTCAGCGTCACAGCATCGGGTTTAAGCTGTTAATGCGTTTTTAACACATTATATTTAAACGAAGTTGTAATAATTCTAATATCAAGCTCTAACTTTATTTTATTTATTTGGGTCATGAGGCACGTGTACACTCCACACGTGCTCATCACAGTCACTGGGCAAGTGGATATAGAGGCAGCTGTCTCAACTGTGGCTTGTATATTTAGACACAATCTCTCCGGAACAACAGGCATGACCGATACGAGGCAACTGGCCGATCTTATGACCGCCACGTAGATTACTACAAGTATGTGCACTCTGAGGTGGAAGAACCTCAAGTACTGCCAGTACTCACTCAGAGTTGCATCTAAATCTAAAAAAGTCTGAAGTTTTGGCCTTAAAATATAGGAAAGTTTTATTCTGACGGGCCTTCAAAACTGAGAAATGGAAGAAAACAAGGGGTGGTCTAATAATTTTTTCCGCGACTGTATATATACGCACACATATGAAAACGGTCTATTAAAACACTTAGAACAGCAATTTGTACAATGTACTAGACGATATATTGTCAGAATGGTAATTAAAGCAATATACATATGTAAGTGTGCAAAAATATAGCTGTGTTATTAAAAATTCTGTCGTTATAATGAGGAATTATATATGTCGTTATCTAATCATCGTGGTAAAAAGTCTTGACTAACTTTTATGCACATTTAGCTGAATTACAAAGCAAAACAAATCCACATTAATAAAACTGATTTGTTCTTTATTGAAACTCAAGGTGTCAAATTAAAAAAGTAACCCAATCTTTTTGTCTGCCAACTGCACGAGAGGTCAGAAAATGGCAGCGTGCCACGACACAGATCTGAAAAAGAACTGGAGAAGGAGGCAGCATCAGGAGGACAGGATGACATACTTGGGAGAGGTTTTTGAAGTGGGAGGTGTGGAGCAGCTGCAGGAGGCTCCGGTTTCACAGGCTTTGGTCCGGATTGGCCGGCAGGATCTGCCCCGCTGCTCTAATAACACATGGTGGTCTACGGGGGGGCTGGGTTCTGGCTCCGACAGAGGAGTGTGAGGTCAAATACAGACATTTCCTTGTGCAGAGGCTCAGAGTGCAGCGACTCCATCATGAACGCGCACTAGGCTGAGGGCGCCGGCCTCCCCCTCCACCCCATGGTCGCGGTGGTTGGACAGAAGCAGCTGCTCCTGCCTTCGCCTCTGCCACCTATGGCCTACTGAGGACGCAATAACAGGATCAGGATGACACACACAGAAACCTTTATTCTAAACTAGAGAAAATTACAAGTTAGTTACCTCCTGATCTGTAAAGGATAGAGAATTGGATTATTTCTAAGGATCGTTGAGTAATCTCCTTTCCTGGTTTTATTTAGACGTTTAACAGAAAGTAGAGCCGGTTTGTTCGCAGGCTCTGCAGGCGGGAAATAAACCGAACCAGACTAGATCAGAACCATGCCCGAAGCAGCGACTGAACGCCCGCTGTCGCCTTCCCTCGCCAGGGACTGCGGACACGAGTGCCGAGTGTGTAAAGTGACGGTGGTGAGCCTGACCGACTACGCCAGCCACATCTCCAGTCCCACGCACAAGCAGAAGGTCGAGGCCGCCGAGCAGAAGCAGAGCCACAACGAGGCCGACGAGAACTACTTCGACCAAGGCCTGGTGGACCTGATCGACAAGAGGAAAGAGCAGATCCGGTAAGATCAGATCTGGTGTCGAACAGACTGATTTAATGAGTGAAGGAGCAGAAAACAGTAGGTAGAGATCCTGTGTTGAAACTACGGTTAGAAAATGAATTTATGGTGGTATTTAAACCTTAGATACGACTAGAATAGAATAGAATAGAATAGAATAGCCTTTATTGTCATTGTGTGTTCAGATATAAGAATAGAGCGAATATAAATTACAAAAACTAAAAGTACTATAAGAAAAATAGATTATAACTTTTACAGTTTTGCAAAGTAACATAAGACTAGAGCTAAGTAGAACAAAAACTAAAAATGGATAAAATATAATTAGATGCTAATTTACAGTATTAACAGTGTGTTTTTCTATAAACAGCATACAACAGTATGTATTATGTGTATGTATTATGTACTAGAACAGGGTCTAACTAAAGCAAATAATTAGCCTGTTTAAGTGATTTAATTTCAGATCAATGTTATAAACAGAGTAATGGATGTGTGGAGTAAACAGTGCATCTATAAACAACAACTACCACAACAGGACTGTTGTTCAACCTGCAGAGTTTTTTAATTAATGGTTATTAAACGGTCTCACAGTGCAAATGAGTCCTATTCTACTGTGGATTAACATTCTTAGCAATACATGTTCAGAATATTCTCTAAAACAGTCCTTAATTTCCTATATATCTACATGTTATAGCATTAATTGATCTTTTTTTTTTTTTTTTTAACTTGTCTGTTTGGACCAAATTAAGCTTTTCAGCTGACAATTTCTTAGATTTGGTTTTGAAAAGTGGCAGTTCTTTGTTTTTTTTTTAAAATTTGTTTGAGATGTGTCTCTGAAGATGTAATTGGTTTTGTTTTATTTTGTGTTTCCACCTCCATTGTTTGGTTGTTTGGTCTTACCACTTGTACAGGTAATGATTATCTGCCTATGATCATGTGTTGGCAGTAGTTTGACCCCCTCACTTTAGTTCAGGTTCCACATTCAGCTCAATATGACCTCATGTGGGCCGGACTAGTACAATAATAGAAAAATAGCCAAGACATGTTGACAGCTTCCAATTTTTCTCTTTGCTTTATTGCAAAAAAGTCAAATTAGATTATGAAAATGTTAAAATGTCTACATTTACAAACATTTATTTTGCAAAAAAATAATGAATTACCTGAACAACCTCAAATTTCTTTTAAAAAAATACATGCAATTTAACAATATAATGCCTCAGTTTATCATTTATATATGTGCATTACAGATCACAGTGGATCTACAATGACACAAAACATTTAATGACAGGCAGAATATTGTTAAAATGTAGGCGTTTGGAATTTGCAGTTTTCATTATTTATTATAGGTTATTCTTTTTTTTTATTTTACCGGTCTGACCCACTTCCGATCAAATTGGGCAAAAATGAGTTTGACACCATTGACTGTTATTATCTTCAGTGTAAATTTTGCACTTTGTAAATTCATCCAGCGGGCCGGATTGGAATCTGTGGTGGGCCTGTTTTGGCCATGTGCCGTATGTTTCAACCCTCCTGCCCTTAAACAACCTGAAAATAGAATTTACCTGTTTGTTAAATAGTTTCTCTCTATGATTTTGTGCTTTAAGTGTAACAGTAGGTGTTTGCTCGTTAGCGCCTGTGTGTACTTGAGCCATGTATAGTCACAGACCGGTCAGTGCTGCTCACAGGCCTGTTTTAGTTTCTTCTCAGAGGTCGGAGTCGTATGTCAGGACTCCAGCCTAAAAAAAAACACATAACCCCCTCACACAAAGTTCACTCACATCCTGCCCAATGCCTATAAAGGCTCGAATACGATGAAACCTCCACTACTGTCTTGTAAACCTTCTGCTTTATCCTATTTGACTGTTTTCTCATATTTGCGCTGTCATTGCAACGGCCTGAGGAGTGTGATATGTGTTGAGATAGTGGCTGGTGAAATGTGGCGTCCAGCTGTCAGCAGGTCACATGATCAGTCTGTCCTGTCTGTAACTTCATACCATTTGTCACTAGTGACGCTGACTTTCAACTGCATCAAATGAGTTTTAAACCTGCATTAACGTTATTATTCCTGTCCACTGGGGGGCAGCAGAGAGAATACGAGACCAAAGTGCCAAGGAGGGTCACAGATGTGTGTTGTTTTTTAACCCCAAGATCTGTAAATAATAGGAAGAAGACAAAAACCCAGGCACTCACTTGGTTGGAAAAATTAGCAATTGTAGAAAGCCGTTATTTCATGAGGGTCTGTAGATGAATTAATTGGGGCTGGAGTTAAAAACACACCAGCGCGTGTCGGCATGCGCCTTCTTCAGGGTGTGACAAAGAAAGAGGAAAACACTATAGCACACAGCAAAAAGGTTTTTTTTCCCCTACATGTTCTGTCCTCTAATTACAAGAGTGGCTACTTGCTCCCACTTAGTGCCTGAAAAACATTTTGCTGTCGTCTCACTGGCTGCCACACCTGCAGTCCATGAGCGTAAATTAGTGTCGTCCTCTTTCTTTACAACACCCTGAAGAAGGCGCATGCTGACACGCGTTGGTGTGTTTTTTAACTCTAGCTCTGAATTAATTAATCTACAGGCCCTCGTGAAATAAAGGCTTTTTACAATTTCTGATTTTTCCAACCAAGTGAGTGCCTGGATTTTTGTCTTTTTCCTATTGCTCATGCCCCCTCCATGAGCACCTCTGGTTGGTCTAATACCAGTAGCTCCCTGTGAATTTTTTTTTTTTTGTCTTTTTGGAATCTATAAATAATAATTGAATTTGCAGGAAAAATGAAAATCTTGGTGCCGTGTTTAGTGTATTTCCAATGTAAAATGTAAGAGGCTTTAATTTTTAATTTCTTAGGGTAAAGTTATCATACAATAATAGTTATAGCCATAATATATGGACTGCGTAAATGTAGTACTAATCTCTGTAAGTTACTATACTCTGTACAAAATACCTAAAATGATAATTAATAAACATGACATAAGGACAGCTTGAGTCATATTCAACATCTCAACAAGACGTCACGGAAGAACTAACGTGGAATCAATGTTTTATGTTTTTTATTGCATTCGACAGGAATTAAAAAGACATAACCTGGACTGATAACAATTGCAAATACAAAAGCACCACAAAGTTCTGAAATAATCAGACAAAACAGATTCAAAATTGTCGTACAAATAGAATGATTATTGTACATTTTGTAACAGTTGAAATGTCTTTAAGCTGACTGTCAAATTAAATAGAGATATTTCTTTATTATTTATTTATGTATTATAAAGAGGTCTCATTTCATATTACAATTGGGGCATTACAGTATAAGTCATGAATACTAGTAAATAACTAAATGTGCACTTTTTGTTCTATGTTCTGTTTTATTACAGAGAAACATGTGAATTGGAACCAAAGTAGTGCATTCTTTAAAAGATATCTGATAGGAACAGAACAGAACAGGTTACTGTTGCATATATGCTATGGCTCTAAACTCACTTATTTTTATTTATAGAAAAGACAAAGAGGCTGCTGCTGCAAAACAAGCAATCAAAGAGGAAGAGCAAAGGAAAACGAACGAATTCCATCGGAGGTTAAAGGAGGCTAAGGAGCGTTTCCGGCTGGAATGTGACTGGCCACAACCATCAAATGGTTTCAGTGGGCCCAACCAGTACAATTCTTGGTATCAGAGCAACCGATACAACACCCAAGCTGGAGATTATGAACCCTGGCAGCGCAGTAAACAGGGAAAGAGCGCCACCTGGCATGCTCAGCAGCCTCCCAACTTTCACCAATGGGCATCTGGAGAGTTTTCAAGTGGGAGTCTGCACAACCAGGAGAGCTGGAACAACAGGCAGTGGGATCAGGGCATGCACTCTGGGGGTCAGAGACCACGGCTGCCCTGGCTCAGCAACGGAGGAAGCAGCCATGGCATCTATGGACGCAACAATATTAACCAGTATCCCCAGAGGAACCGGCCCCTGAGCCTCCTGGGGCCCCCATCCTGGTTCCCATCACCGCCAAAGTTTTTTGCACATCAGTTTCCTAATACAGACAGGAACGAGGGAGGTCATCAGGGCAACGTGCCTCATAATGGTGAGCAGCAGAACGCAGAAAGTGACCACCACGGTAGTAAGACCTCCAAGACCTTTGGCAGCAATTCAAAGCTGGACAAAGCCTGTCGCTGGTCGCCTTATCCGGTCACAAAGGGGCTCGAGTCTACATCACACAATCACGCAAACTCATCAGAGAAAAACAACACGGCGTCCAAACCGCAGAAGCCAGAAAAGGCAGCAGATAGCAATGCTTTGAACAGGAAGTCAAGACCTGAGCAGAAACCAGGGCCAGGGGGCTCTGGTGGGCAAAGTGTGGCAGAAAAAGGGAAGCAAAAAACCAACCCCGCAGCCAAATCCAGGGATAGGAGTAGTAGTGGCAGTCGGAGCAGCAGCGCTCAAAGAGAAGCTCACCAATATTCTACTCCCAGTTTAAGGGAAGATCGCCAAAACTCTTCACCCAATACATCCAGCCAGAAGACGAGTAAACCAGCTGCACAGAAAGACAAGAAGTTGTCCTCAGTTTCTGGTTCCAGCAGTGTTGCTCAAATTAGCAAGACTTCCAGTCAAGTAAGTGAAAAGGTAAAGCCTAAGCACAGCGGACTCAGCGCTCCACCTGTTGGCCTCCTGCAACCACGGCATGATCGGCAGGTCCAAGAAACACTGAGGAAAGCCAGGCAGATTGTGCTAGAGAAGAGGGCATCTTTAGAAGGTTCATTATCTAACAGAGTAGAGGCAGCTCAGCAGAGTAAAGAGGAGCAGCAGAGGGCTCAAGCCCCGAGTGGGATCAACAAAGAAAACAGCTGCAGGCAGAAACCAGTGCTACCGGAGTCCATCAGACCGTTTCCACCTGGGAAGGACAAAGAAAAGGTTGCATCTTCAGACAGTAACCAGTTCCTCCAGTCATTACAGGTCAGCACCTCCACCGAGGAGAGGCTGAACGTAGTAGCTCTGAGCCCGGAAGACGAGGAGAGCAGGAAAAGAGAGAGGGGGGCCTGTTCAGACGAGGCCATGCAGGGTTTAGAGGCAGGACAGGGTTCTGAGAGCGACACCTCCAGAGGCGGTGAGGCCCAGGCAGGTCCAAACGCCTCCAGTCTGTCCAAGCTCGACCTGCCTCCTGTCTTAAAGCGAGACCTGACCAAACACATGAGCTCCAAGGCCAAAGTAGGTGTCAGTCATGAACCCAACCTGAACATCGCCAGGCGGGTCCGAAACCTGAGCGGGTCGAGGAGGAACGAGTCAGACAAGGACTCGGGGCTGAAACCGACCGTACGGCAGCTAATCAGCTCCTCTGGGTCCCGGCGTAATGTCAACTGGGATCAGGTCTATCAGGAGGTCCGCAAGAAGCAAGACAAAGGAAAAGGGATGCCCAGGTAACGCCATGAACTTACACCAACTGCACCAGTACGATTAACCCTTAAAGACCCAAACATTTACCGTTGACCAAAAGCATCTACTGATGTAAACTGTTTAATACCTGTTGATCCACTAATCCTATCAATACATGCAAATAATTGGTGTAA
>JAPQRP010000017.1:27307303-27325518 GCA_037367295.1 Apogon hyalosoma
CTATTCTATTCTATTCTATTCTATTCTATTCTATTCTATTCTATTCTATTCTATTCTATTCTACTCTGTTCTGTTCTATTCAATTCTATTCTGTTCTATTCTATTCTGTTCTACTCTCTTCTGTTCTGTTCTATTCTATTCTACTCTATTCTGTTCTGTTCTATTCTGTTTACATTGATCCCTGTGCCTCTGAACCTTCTGCAGATCTCGGCCTAAACCTTCATCCATCTACTGATAGAAAGTCTGGGCTGTTCCCAACAGACACAGAACATGAGAAGGAGAACTTCGGAGAACTCATGGACTGCAAAGAGAGCCAGTCGGGACTAGTTCACTTGATGGACAAGGAGGTCCAGGCCAGTAGAAGCAGTCTGCCCGACTCCAAAAGCCACATAAAGCTCTTGTCATCCAGTAGGAGGGGCTCTGAGGTGGGCGGGGCCGTTGAAAGTATAGAAGCCCCGCCCTTTGAGCCCCCGCTGGTGCCTTCAGTCCTTCATTTACCAGCCTCTCCTGGAAATGGAAAGCGTGTCAGGAAGCTGAAGAAGAGGAAAGCGTTGAAGAAGGCTCAGGGGGCGGAGCAACCTGAGAGCAGCGACACCGAGCTGGACACCGAGGCCCTGAGGCCGAGGTGGCCCCGCCCACGCAGAAGGTCCAGCGGCGGCTCTCAGGTCAGCACCTCCACCCTGCAGATGGAGGACAGGGAGGGGGACATGAACGCGGAGGAGACGGGGGAGGCAGCAAAACCTGAACCAGAGCAGGTTCCGCCGCCTAGACGGACGGGCCAAGTGCCTCAGGTCGCCCAGGCAACGCCGGCGGCAAATCAGAAACCGGAGGAAGGTATGGAGGTCACAGCAGCCATTCAGCAGCCCACGGAACCAGAACCTGCAGCGGTTCAGGTCCCAGACTCTTCCATACCAGAACCACAGAACCTGGCCTGCAACGAAGTCTCCTCCACCAGTGACATGGACGTTTCTCCAGTCCACTCCTCGGACAAGTGAGACCAGTTCCACGTAGCATCAACAGTTACTACATCTAGAGTTTTGGATTGTATCAGTATTTCAGAATCCAGGTTGAGTTTTGGTTCAACTTCTGCCCTCGTTTTCTAACCCGTTTCCCTTCGTTTTTATTTTTAGTGACATGCCGATAATTGTCACGAGGCCAAACATGGAGAAGGCTTCATCAGGTACGTTGTATTACATTAGAATTCAAAAGTTGTTCATTTTTGCATGACTTTTTTTTTTTTTTTTTTTTTTTTTTTAATTCTGGCCATAAACTAAAATTTACAAATTTTAAAAAAAAAAAAACCCCAACACTAGCTCCTGTCTCTGAAGCGTGCCAAACACACACTGTTTCTCCCATTAACCACTGTTTTTGATCCATCAACCATTGAGGCATAAATCCTGCTTTTACTGAGATCTGGGCTTTATTTCAGAGGTGTGGCTCTAAATTTTCACATGAACCGTTTTTTTTTACCCTGTGACACGAGAAGGAAAAAAAATGACCTTATTCTGTGACTTGTGTCGATTATGCACACCTGGTGGTCAGGAAGGACTCCTGTGGATGGGATACCGGAGGGTTAATATTCATATTTGTTAAGGAGAGTTTGTAAATATAAACTTTTTTTTTTCCATTTTATTTTTTTGGTAAAAGGTAACAAAATATTTCCAACATTACCATTCATACAGATGTTATCTATTAGCGCCCTTTGTGTATTTCCTATTTCATACAGTCAAAAGTGTAAAAAACAAAACCCAGAAAACAAAAAACGAACATGTGAACTGGATATTTACAGATTCGGTATTTCTCACTTAAAAACAATCACAGTGTTACTCTACCTCTGGGTTCTTTAAGCATTATAGAGGAAAAAAAAGATAATCTGACTGTATTTACTTAACACGTAAAGCATCGTTTTTGGTGGAATTTCCCTGTTTCTACTCAACACAGGCCAATTATTATATAACACAACAATATTTTAACACACTATTATACAAATTACTATTCTAAGTGTGTGTGTGTGTGTGTGTGTGTATATATATATATATATATATAATATACACACTTAAAAAATGTAAACATTTTCATGTAATTTAACTTTAGTTTACTCTAAAACAAAGAGAAGAATTTGGAGTTCTTATTATTTCTAGGTTATTATGATAGTATTTCACTGGTCTGACCCACCTGAGATTGAATAGGGCTGAATGTGGAACCTGAACTGTCATGATTTTGACACCATTGACTGTTAATATCTTAGACTTAGACAAACTTTACGGATCATAAGGAAAATTTCTTGGCCCCAATAGCTCAGTTGTAAACAAAAACACTCGCAAAAAAACAAAAAATAAAAGGAAAGTAAGTGTGAAGAGATAAAAGCAATAAAAAATATAAATAGAATACACTAATGAAGCAGAAAAAACCACAGGGTTTGCATGTGAACAAACCCACAGGATCCTCAGTGTTCACACATTCATTCGTGTGTCAGAGCGTCAGGTTCACCATGCAGAGCTCTGATGGAAGGACTCTGATGTTCTGGTTTTCAGATGCGTCCTCTGACCACGGTGAGGACGACATTCCCACCGAGGGCGCGTTCGAGGGCCACGTGGAGGCGGTGAACGCCATCCAGATCCACAACGGGCTGTTGTACACGTGTTCAGGAGACCGGACCGTCAGAGCCTTCGAGCTGGTGGTGGGTGTTCAGCCTGCGTTCATTCTGATGCTCAGCGTTCCACCACACACACCCACCCGTCCTGTCTCTGTCTGTCGTTGCAGAGTCATAAATGCGTGGGCGTGTTCGAGGGTCACAGCTCCAAGGTCAACTGCCTGTTGTTGTCCACCAACCCCTGCCTTCAGCATCGGCTCTACACCGGCTCCAGCGACCAGACCATCCGCTGTTACAGCCTCAGGGTAAAAAAAAAACACACCTTCATTTAGCTCGAAGGCTCCTACAGTCTGAGGTACACGATGTGGACAAAAGTCTGTGGACACGTTGAATCCAGGTGTTTCTTTTCTAACAGGGTCTGGAATACAAACATAATGACTAATGTCAGAATATAGTTTATATTGGGATAAATATCAGTGCATTGGTTAGTTTGGGTTAAATTGTTATCTTTGTTTCCAAAATGACTCAGACATGGTTTGGACTTTGTTTTTATCAACATTAATTATTTTTTCATCCATGACTATGATTTTAAATGTTCTTCCTCTAAATTTCTAAAATATTTTTTGTGCTCTTGACTGTAAATAATAATTTTCACATCTAACCATCTACTTTCTTCACATCTCACTGAGGAAGAAAACATTAAACTTTATGGAAATATTGATGTTTTTTTTAATGTCAGATCCTCATGAACAGGACATCTGACAGCTGTAGACATGATGTGTCCCAATACTTTTATCCATATAGTTTAGAAGCATCAATGTTTCTTTGGTTATATTATTTATGGTTATAACATTGCTTTTTAGTCCAAACCAAAGTTCGCACTATATTTTTTTCATTTTTTGTCTGGGATCAAACCTGGCTTTAGACACATACGCACTGATGATGACTGTCACCTTTAATTGGTCACTTTCTAAAGTATCTGTGTTTCTTTTTGCATCCCCAGTGGCAGAAGTTTGAGCATCAGTTCTCTCTGTCCGATCGAGTCCTCTGCCTCCACAGCCGCTGGAAGATTATGTACGCCGGGCTGGGCAACGGCACCGTGGTGACCTTTAACCTCAAGGTGGGTGAAGTGTGATGTGTAGAGTTTCAGAGAGGTGTTTAAAAATCTGGGATATTGAGGAAAATGGTAGTAATAGTTTATTTGGTTGTTAATTACTTTAATCAAACAAAATAACATATCCATCGTTCCATATACAATGTGACCGAAAGGGTTTAGGCTGAAGTACAGACTTATTTTGCCTAACCCTATTTACAACTAACATAATGTTTCCACAAGAAAACAAACAAACAAACAAAAATGTCAATGTAATCATTGCTAAATATACAACAGAAGAGAATATATATTTAATTTAATTCAGGTAAATCATGTCCTTATCTCAGCTACCAATAGTGATCCTAGTCTTTTGAACAAGTCATTTCTTTAGTCAATCCTGAACTTTATATTTATGAATAATAGTTCATTTGTACATCTTTTTAAAAGTTTGAATTGTTTCAGATTGTTTTAGTGTGTAAAAAAAATCCCTGGTGTAACTATTCCTATCATGAAAATCTGCAGTATTAAAAAGCATTTTACAGTTAGTTCATGGTCTTGTAACTGCATTTTATTACCTGTGAATAAAAGTGCGTCAGAATGAACTAAAAAGGCACTTTTCTGAGATGAATTTGAGACTTAACTGCCTTTACTTTATTACTTTCCTTTATTAATCCCAGGGGGAAATTGTATGTTATAGTTGCTTCATTCGAGTAGAATAAAAAGTATCAGGAAAAAACAACAATTTGTACAACATGGACTAGAGAACATACTATCAGTATGATAATTAATAACTGTCTTCAATAAATACATGAAATATTATAAATGATGGTGTTGTATTAGCTTATAAACGTTACGTTTGTCCATGCTCTTAGATGCAGATCAAATCACATTTAATGACAAACCCTGCAGAAAACTAGGACTTTTCATGTTTTTTGTTTTTTGTTTTTTTAATGTCAAATGAGTATGAGTGTAAAGTATTGCTTACACGTACAGAGGCAAAAAAATGACCAGACATGGATTTCAATCTTAATTCTAAATATTGTGATTTTATTTTTTGTAGATTTTCTAATACTTGGGTTATGTTCAGATGTTTATTATGAAAATTCTACATTTCCTTATGAACCAAATATAGAGGATGTTTGTAAATTAACTTACTCAGACTCAGCTTTATTGCCAAAGAAATATACATAAATAAGTGCAAAAATATTGTTGTGTTATTAAAAGGATGTGTTTATTCAGTAGTTCAGACCTCCCCCACCCTCAGGTTTTCTTCTAATGTCGTGTCTTTGTGCGTTCAGACCAACAGACAGGTGGACGTGTTCGAGTGTCACGGGCCGCGGGCCGTCAGCTGCCTGGCCACGTCCCAGGAGGGCGCCCGCAGGATCCTCCTGGTGGGGTCGTACGACAGCACCATCAGCGTGAGGGACGCCAAGAATGGACTCCTGCTGCGGACGCTGGAGGGACACAGCAAAACGGTGCTTTGTATGAAGGTACGGCACGTCCACGTCACTGCAGACAGGATGTCTGCGGACCCTGAGAGGCTGCAGTACCATCGTCCTAGATGAAGGCTTTAATTATCTGTAACACTGATAATTAACCCTTAAATCTGACACTCAAAATTACAGACCCAATAAATGGTATTTACTGTATTTTCTTTGTACAGAATTAGTTCGATGTGTAATTAGTGTTGATCATTTTATGGAGATGGGATTGAGTGGAGCCTCCAACAGTCATTCATGGGTAGGGGGAGTTCAGCAGACTTGACTGTACTGTCGCATGTTTTTTGTGTATTTGAGCATATTTTTGAGTATTTTTGTGTCATTTAGTGGATTATAGCATATTTTTAGTATATTTTAGTGTGAACTTGGGCGATTTTTAGTGTATTGTCCGTGTAGTTTAGTGTATTTTATCATATTTAGCATATTTTTGGAGTATTTTAGCATATTTTAGTGTACTTAAACATATTTTTTTATATTTTTGTGTATTTTAAGCTTTTTTTTTGTATTTTAGCCTATTTCTTTTGTATATTTTAGTGCATGTTTTGGGCATTTATAGTGTATTTTAGTAGTTTTTTTGTGCATGTTGGTGTGTAATAACTCCAACAGTCATTCGTGGGTAGGAGCTTGAACAGCTTCAACGTCAACAGAACAAACATTCACGGACAAATGTTAATGTAACGTTAGTGGATATAAATATGGCTCAACACAGTTACTCTTGAGGCCTGTTGGACTGATGTTAATGTGAGTAGAAGGAATGAAGGGAGAACAAAGACACAGAGGAAAATGTCTAAATGAGTCACGAATGGTGCTTCAGACCTACTTCAGAAACAGCTGCTGAGTAATAAAGGGTCTCATTTCCTGAAGTCTGCTGTTTCCTCTGTTCTCAGGTGGTCAATGATCTGGTGTTCAGTGGCTCCAGTGACCAAAGCGTCTACGCACATAATATGCACGTAAGTCACTGCGCGCGCCTCAGACGAAGGCCGTTCACCGCTGGTTAAAAGTCGGCTTATCCTCTGTTCACTGCTCTTCTTCTCATGACTATATATTAAAGCGAGTTGAAGCCGTCGGTGACATTTAAGGTTCGGTAATGACGTGCGTGTGTTCTGTGTTCCGTTCAGACTGGAGAGTTGATGCGGGTCTACAAGGGCCACAGTCACGCCGTCTCCGTGGTCGCCGTTCTGGGAAAGGTGATGGTGACCGCCTGCCTGGACAAACTGGTCCGGGTCTACGACCTCCAGGTGGGTTTTCCAGCCTCTGCTCTGAGCCCTGTATGTTCACCGTCTGCTCACGTTAAACTCACTTCCACGCCTCTGTTCGGCCTTTCATTCGTCCACAGTCCCATGAGCTGCTGCAGGTCTACGGAGGACACAAGGACATGGTGATGTGCATGAACATCCACAAGAACATGGTGAGCCGCGATGTCACCTGTTGAAAAAATCCATCAGATTCTGGTTTTTAGCTCCAATAATTGTTAGTTTAAATGGTTTAAAGCACTGGCTGGTTTTGTGTGTGTGTATATGTATGTATAATAGATTAGAGTAGCCTTTATTGTCATTGTGTGTTCAGTGTTATTCCAGTCAGTGCAACAACATTAACAGAACGCCAGTACTTCAGAAAATAAGAACAGAGCGAATATGAAATTACAAAAACTAAAATAAGAAAAGAAAATACAATATAAAAGTAAGATAAGTATAAAACTAAGTAGAATATAATAGATGTTAAATATGAATAGACACAGTATTTACATTTCGAACTGTATATGACTGTATTTATTTACACGTCAGTGATGTGATGCTCATTTTTGTTTAATGTAAAATGGTTAAAATGGATGTTGAGTGAATATTTGAGAGAAAAGGGCATAAAAGTCAATGTGTTGTAAACATAAAAACAATATAGATCAAATAATTAGACTTGTGTAACCTGTATTAATCCAAATATGACATTATGAAGACAGAAGTATGTTTCTGACAGGATCACGCTGCTGACCATCGTGTGTGTTGCTTCAAAACTCTCCTTTTGTTTGCGCTGTGTTTCAGATCTACACGGGCTGCTACAATGGCAGCGTCCACGCCGTCAAGCTGAACCTGATGCAGAACTACCGCTGCCGGGTAAGACCAGGACTGGACAGGACCGGGATCTGGACCGGTTTTAGTCACATGACATGAGACTAGTGTTTGTTGTAGATTTCAGGTCATGAATTCATCGGATTAAAATGAAAGCAGACGACACAGGAAGGTTTTTTTACCACCCAAGTTCATATCAGTTAGAAAATAGAGCCGATACTATTTTCATTAGTCAACAGTGAAAAGTCTACAGACACACACATATATGTGTATGTATATGTATATATATTTATGTATGTGTGTATATAGATAGATAGATGTACTTTATTTATCCCAAACTGGGAAATTATAGTGTAGCAGCAGCATGAAACACATACAATAACAATAGAAAACCACAGCAAACATGAGTACAGAGAAATATACATAAGAGCAAACACTATACACTGTTGTCTATAAATTAGAAGTATAAAAAGATCTGGGTAGAATCTGGATCATAACTGTTATGGGCTGAAATAGAACTGTAAGGTGCAAGACAAGTTGAAATATTCCAACCGGGAATGTGCAAAATGAAGTGCAAATGGATTTATGACCAGAGACCTCAGACACAGGTGGGTTTATTGTACAGTGATATGGAAGGTGTGTATATAAATGTGTGTGTATATATGTACACACACCTACAGTATATACACTCATATATAAAGATCTCTGTCTCTAAAACACTCACACACACAATTAGAGGAGCAACTTGTACAATATGTACTAGACAAAATATCATCAGTACGATAATTAAAGAAATATACATACTGAGTGTGTTCAAATATTGTTTTGTCATGTAATATTTGGCCTGTGTTGAGTAGAAACAGGGACATTGTTGCTGTCTGTTTGTAAATGTGTCGGCAGTGGCATGGCTGCTTGCTGGTCTTCGGGGTGTTGGAGCATCTCCAGGACCACATCCTCAACGACCACGCCACCGCCAACGTCCAGACGCTCAGGTGTCGCTGGAAAAACTGTGAAGAGTTTTTCTGTGCCCGTAACAGCTCCAAACAGGTCGAGTTTCAGTTTCTCTTACTTTATCTAAAAAAAAAAACATGTAAAAGGTCCAGTGTGTAGAATAATAATGAGGTTTTATTTCACTTAAATTTGATCTAGTGTTGACATTCCAAAGTGTCACCAGCAGGGGTCAGTCTGGTGCCAGTGAGCGACTCACTACTCCCTCTAGTGGTCACATAAATGCCCCAGCCTGTCGCTAGAAATAAATTCACCTCATATCTGTACAGTCCAATACAGTGGGAGTCACATTATTAACCCTGTAAAGCCTGAACCATTCAGTCATTGACAGAAAATTCCAGTTCTTTAAACTGGAGCCTTTATTGGTCCTTCTGAACAAAAAAAAAAATTCAAATATCAATTTCCATGTATGTCTTTCAATTTTGTATCATATTTGATCCATCGGGTCTCAATGCTCAGATATTATTATTGTTGAACAAATAAAAACATAATCTAACTCAAACATGTCGAACACATTGTTAATTCCTTTTCTAAATGGTCTCAGCTCTTCCTCATTAATGTCAGTCTTGTAGTGTCACTAAAGACCTCTGGCCAATGAATTCCTCCCCCTGGTGGATTATCTGTGTACTGCATGTATCTAATTGTATACATCAGGGTTTTCAAGAAAAAAATCTCACACTGATCATGTAGAGGGCTTCAGAACTCATGGATCAAATATGACACGTTTGGTGTTATAAGGAAACTTCATAGATATAAACATTTTCATAATGTAACTGGACTTTTTTCTCTGTAATTGTTTTCCTGGTTCTGACCCACTTCAGATCATTTTGGGCTGAATATGGAACCTGAATTGTTTTCCTTGTGCTTTGTCGTTGCAGACGATGCTTTTGCACATGCAGAAACACACGGAGGAGGAGACTGAACCGGAGCCTTAAGAGCAGCAGGAAATGAAGGTTTCCTCCACGCTCATTTCCCTACTTTTCTTCCTGTAACCTTTGACCTTTACCCCCCCTCTCTGTTCACCTCCCATATTGGGGGGGGATTGATCGATCGTTCTCGGGACCCACTTGTGACGAGTGGCGTCCGATGACTCCATCCTTTCTGATCCATGTTGGAATCCAACCATATAACAATAATAACCAAGGAGGGTTGGTTGTGTTCTCGTCTTTTTCTTCTTTTTTTTACGTTCTATAAAAACACACCTTCCTCTGTCTAAAGTCTGACCATCGCTGTTCGACCAAAATAAATGTGACTTGTTTATTGAAGAAACTCCAGCGTTGCCGCCAGAGCGAGGGATTGTGACGCTTCCAGCACAAACCAGTCGATCAACCACTGGCTTGTCTTCACTATGGCATGGGTTAAGAGATGTTTTACTGTTGTTGTGCAGTTGTGACGTTTCATTTTGAGCAACTTATATTATTTTTCTCTTTTCATTTTGTCACGTTGCCCTTGTTCACTCAGAATAGTGTTTTGGTAGCTTCAGACTTGGAGTGATGTTTGGAACCCATGTGTCTGGTTGTTTTCAGGAGGATCTATTTATTCATTGTTTGGTTTTCTTTTCAGAGCCCCTTTCTCTAACCTTTCTTGGGTTTTTTTTTTTTTTTTTGGTTGTTGCTCATTGATATTAAGGCATGGAGGGACTTTGGTGCAGTGTTTGTGTGACTTGTGGCCTCACGTTGCCATTTGAGACTTTACATTTGCAGTGAGAACAGAAACAGAACCAAGACGTTGTGATGATCGTGTGTCTGTGAACGTGTTATTCTCTACAAAGGGCTGTGAAGATCCCTGCTTTCCATGCGTGTGTGTGCATGTGGTACTGTTTTTGATGCGATTTCCTCCTCGGAGATCTTTTTCTGGTTTTTATTTTATTTATTTATTTATTTTTTTTACATCGGAGCATCGAGCAGAAGGCGCCTAAACTGTTTTTCCGAAGCGACGACAGTTTTCTAACGAAGAGGCATTAGTGTGGAGGTGAAGGACGTTTCGTGGAGGTGTTTGATGGACGAGCTTGAAGGGAAGGATTAGGTTTTATCTCCCATGCCATAACCTCAGCCCACTGAAAACAGGAACACATTAACCAGTGCTCAGCAGCGTGGAAGGCCGGCCGATGCTCTCCGCGGCGTATGTGGTGTGGTTACGACTCTCGGTTGTGTCTTCTCTCCCTCTCTCTCGCCTTCTTTTTTTTGAGGATCTGTTTCTCAAATTTAACCCGACGTTTTTCCCGTTTTCATCCGTTCGTACAGTTCACCTCTGCTCTGGCATTCCTGAGTTTCTTCAACATGTT
Source organism: Apogon hyalosoma (assembly GCA_037367295.1). NCBI lineage: Eukaryota > Metazoa > Chordata > Actinopteri > Kurtiformes > Apogonidae > Apogon > Apogon hyalosoma. The sequence goes on from JAPQRP010000017.1 coordinate 27,317,844, forward strand.
AATCTTTTCTTTACGTTGTAAACAGATATTTTTTAAGAATGTGCAATTAAAGAAAGTGTTATTAAAAAAAATATTATTAAAACACTATAAACCACTTCTTGTGTGTTTTTGATTTTGTGACAATTACTGTGACAGAATCATCAAAGGGTTTTGATGGTTCTACCTCGAGATCAGGTATTTTCAGGCATTTTAGAGACGTAACGATAAGTTGTGCCAATAATCAACAGTTTAATTACCAATGAAATCAGGGTGCTTGCACAGGTTTTGAAAGTCTTAAAAATTGGAATTTTGAAAGGCTGTTTTCCAGATCTTGAAAAGTCTGGAATTTTTTGTGAAAGTCTTAATAAAGTATGGAAAAAAGTTTCTGTTATAGTTGAATTTTAGAGTATGATTAAAGGCACAATTAAATAAGATAAATACACAAGGAAAGCAGATAAAAACTTCATATAATTTCACTAATTGGTCGGTACGAGAATGATTCTAGTGAAACTTATTTGTGTGATATCCATGCACTTTTGTCATTTTCATATATTTTGAAAATGTGTCAGTAAAACATAATTTACTGTCAATTATGTATTCATTCATTTATTAAAATGAACTTTTCTACTACACACAACAGGTATAATCTCAACCATAAAAGTAAAGGAATAAAAGGAACATGTATAAAAGTACAAAAGTCAATGTCTGGGGAAAAAAATAGCACTTTTTGTAAAAAGTCTGGAATTTTTATTCTGATAAAGAGGATGCACCCAAGATCTGAAGTTAAAATCCAGTCAAATGTGGGTAAATTTTCCTTTTTTGTGAGTAAATTTTGTGCCAAACAGTCATGTAATAAGGCCAGCCTCTCCTGTATTTCATTTTTTATTTCATTTTTCCTCCATCTGTCCCTTTTCCTCCAGTTCAGTCAAAGGACTTCATGGTGCATTCAGGTGCATCTGCCCTTGAATGGTCATGTTTTCCAGGTTTGTTAAAACAGGAACATTTTTCGTTCATGTTCTGCACCCGTTACTTCATTGTCTTGTTTCCTTCGTTTATATTTGCAGATGTTTAAAGTACTCGCAAATGTTTTATCAAACTTATATTTTTGTGAAAGAGGTCCCTTAAGTCATACTTTACTGTAGTTTTCTTTAGGAGTCAAAACCCTAAAGGCATATATTTTGGATATTGGATTTTTGGCCAGAAAATGATGACGCTTTTTGCTTATTTCTCACTAAATGGTAAGATATCTTTAAAAGCAGGAATTTGCATTTGTAGGAAACAGGGTTGTGATTAGTGTGTCTCAATATCCTGTTTGCTGAGCACAGTCTTGGTCAGAACAGCCTTGGAGAATGGACGTCCAACAGCTGGTGCTTGTCAACTTTCCTCCCTGACTCTGCTGTATTTTCACCATCGGCTCCCTATCGTATTCCCACAGTCCGCCACAATATGTCTCCGATTTGATTTCAGTACATTTGTATTATGTCACTTATATTTTTATACATTTTGTACTGTGTGTTTTGTTTTCAGAACTGGATAAACACGTTTTGTGGAGTCCCATATCATGATAATAAAACAAGTCAGTTGATCACAGACATGATCAGAACAAAACAGTTTCCCAGGTCTCCGTGGCAGCGTGAATGTACAGCATAAAAAAATAGACAATAGATAAAAATAGGTAAGAACAATACAATGGAATAAATAGTACTATAAAAACCGCTAAAATAAATATAAAAACCTCTGAATCTGTACAATATTGCACAATATGCAGCAGGGTTTCCCATGGCAACAGAAGCGGTGCCTCGTGGGTTTTGTAGTATTTTGAGTCAGTTATTTTTAATGACACACCAGAGGAGCGGGAAAAAACAGGTAATCATAATTGCAATAAAAGTGGAAAAATGCAGTAGCTCTGCTCAGCACATTTAATGATCTTAATATCTTCAATGACCTCTGACCTCGCAAACTCAGGGATGCCCATGTCTTTACATGCGCTTTATTTTCCTTTTATTCCCCCACCTATTTATATTTATTTAACTTTTTGTCTTCTTTAATTCTCTGTAATATTTACTTCTGAAGTGCCTCTACCTTTTGTGCCTTGTTGTATTCTGTTTAAATGTGCCAATTTGTTCTGTACATTTCATAAATAACGATAAAATAATAATAATAATAATTGCAATAAAGTTCGTTAATTAATAGGCAACGTAGCATCATAATGTCTCATAATTATTATTCAAATGTTATTAATCCATTTATTTAAACCTACTCAATCGTTCTGACCACGCCCACTTCCAAAACAGGAAGTGATCCGCCTCATATGATTGGCAGCTCTTATCTTTGCGGGTTTATTTTGGAAAGCGGAAGTTGTTCAGCCGCGCGCCGTGGCTCGTGTAGCCGTTCTTGCTAACCCGGTGTTCTGTCAAAGTTTGGTGGAACATAAACAGACAGTAACCGCCTCAACATCTGCCGGTTGTTCTTTACCTCCACCGACGCAGAGCCGCGCACGTCTTCCGGTCTGTCTGTGTGAAATGGCGGAAACGAACCTGAGGTATTTACTTTTTGTCAGCGCAGACCTTTGACATTTAAATCAGTTTATTTACAAGACACATGGAGCCAAATTTGTCCAAAGTAACCTGATGTTCAGTAATTCAGCTTCATTTACTGGATACTACCTCCTTATAAGTGCTTGTCAGTTAAAACTCCTCTGTCACTGGTTAAATTGTAATACGTTCTTTAATAAATTAAATCTGTTAATAAACCATGCTGTATTGTCTCTGGCCAGCTGCTGCTTTTCTGTTTTTGCAGGATTGGAATGAACACATTTATTTATACTTGTCTCTTTATTAAGGAACAAAAATACACAGAACAGTTTAACAAACATACAACAAAAATCAGAACTAAATGGGTTCTAAATCAGTGTTTAGAGTAAATTTGTTCACATGATAAATAGTAGCTTAGATAAAAAAAAAAAAAAAAGATAGATAGACGGGGATGGGATGTTTTACAATTTGCTAAGTTTTGTAAAAAAATTTTATCTGCATTTTAACACAGGTAATTTGTTGGTGTATTTGTTATTTCTGTTTGTGTGGATGAGATAAGCAGTTTACTTGTTAAACTTAAACTTGTTAGGAGTTGTAGAATGTTGCTCTTGTAGTGTCTAATATCAGGATTCTCTTGATAATCGTAGCTCAAAAAACAAAACACATACCTGCATGTTTCATAAAAAAACGGGTTATTGTTCCACTCTGTTCCTTGTGTGATGTGTTTTTTCTAATTCCTCAGCTTCGTCTCTGATGATGAATGGAAGGTGCATTTTAAGAAAAGTGACCAAGTTGCATTTTACAGGTGTGTTGAGTCTGGTTTTCAACATGTAATATGACAAACTCAGTCATCATATTAAACATTAACAAGATGTTTTTCCTTTTCCCATATGAAGGCGACAGATGCAGGGTCCGAAGCACCAGTACCGAGCCCTGTTGGACTCCCTGGTACTCACTGAAAAAGGGGCTCGATTAGAGTTGTTGGATCCTAAAACACAGGTTTGAAAAGAAATGTTAATTTATAGGGAAAAAAACCCCAGAATGATCTGGATGATTGTTACTTTCTTTTATTTTTTTGATTTCTGTACAGTACAAAATAAACATAAGGGACATTTGGGATACACTAATCATAAAAAACCTTTGTGACTAACAACTGGTTTTAATAATGTGATGTTGAAATGAAAACTGTCCATTTGTCCCATTTATCATGACTCTGCTCTTCTTGAGTTCTCAATCTATGAGTCAGAATCTCCATCTCAAATATTCCATTCGCAATTTGTAGTCAGTCGTTAGTTGCAGGTGGTTTTAATCTGCACCTTTTTTTGGTAATAGCCATTTCACAGGCTGCCAATAGTATTTTAAACAAATATCTATCATTTTAAATTACATTATTACCAATATTATATCTGAAATACATCAGCAAACATGTTTTAGGGATTGCATAACCCAATAACTTAACATTTGTTGAATATACGTTATCCCAAAATGATGCAAGTTTAGGACATAACCAAAAGACTTGTGCATGATTTGAACTCTGGACACAATTTTAGGAGTTACGAAAAATCTAATTCTTTTTTTCCAGCAATGTTCCCTCCATATTCTTGAAGACATGGTTGACTTGAATTCTCCAGATATTTACCCATTCCTCATCTCAGACAGCCATTCCTAGTTCTTTTTCCTGATTGTTACTTACTTTCAGTCCGTTCAGACAACATTAAAAGTCTTGAATTCCCTCCCTGTGTCATATTTGTCCATTAAACTCTGTGCTGTAACCTCTGTCCTCCTCTCACAGACCAAACTGCTTCTGTCTGTGTTCGCCTGCAAAAATGACACAGTGAGGATATTAATCGATGAGCTGCAGCCCATTAAACCGCGCTACAGAGTTCCAGATGTGATTAGAACTGAGCTGCAATGTGAACAGTAAGAACTGCATCCGCATCATCCCTCTATTATCATCTAAATACTTAAAAAAAGAACAACTGTCAAACATCCATAGTGCTGTTGGAACAAATGAGCGAACCCTCAGATTTAATAACTGGTTTAACTTGACTTGTATGATTGTGCTGCAGGTTGAGAGTGGACAGGCAGACTAAAGACCACATCATCCTCTCCTGGTCTACGGGACATCACCGGGTCCGGGTCTGGCACTTCCCGTTCCGTCTGGAGGTTCTGTGTGCAGATGAAGTCACGGTGACGTTCAACTCGGAGAGCAGGCTGTGGCTGGAGACTCTGCAGGATCCGCTCAGGTGAGGAGTCCACCAACAGGTCCTGTTAGTAAAAACCAGCACATGGAAAACACATGGAATGACTTTGGAATTATTTCAGGGGAACGTCTGATGGTGTCGAGGTAAGAGGACGCTGACACCGCGGTCATTATCTTCTGTTAATACTTTTAATTTCGTTAAATTTGACTTTTCTTCTACAGGACGACACCAGTTCATTATGGAAGGAGACGTTCAGAGAATTCGTGGATTTCAAAGCTAATGGTTTGTGTTTTGTGGAGAATTTCTGGATATTTTTATTTATTTGCACAAACAGAAGCACTTAGTGGTTTATTAAAAGTAAAAGACAGTAGAGACCTGAACTAATGTCACTATTTAATGTGACCTTTGACCTCATGACAAGAAGCAGCACAAACAATTAGAACCATCTGACATGTGTTGAATCAAACCTGATTATTTAGTTTATTTTTGGTCTTTTTTTGCTTATTTTGTTCATTGTTGTTCATTTTGGGTTGTTTATTTATTTTGTAAATATTTTTTTTCCTTTTGTTGATTATTTCATTTATTTTTATTCATTTTGTGGTTCATTTTAGATTAGGCTAGACTCAGCTTTAATCATTTGTTCATTTTGTTTGTTTCTTGGATTATTTTATTCATTTTGTTCAGTATTTTGTTCATTTTCTTCTTCATTTCTGTTCATTTTTGCTTCATGTTGATTGTTTTTTTTTTTCAATTTGTGGTTCATTTTTCTAATTTTGTTAACTTTTGTACCAGTATAAAACCTCATAAAATGGCCATAAATGTCATATTGTCTGAACTAAAGGGTTAAAGACATGCTAAGGTCAAATGGAGGTCACTCTAAACTGTGTGTGTTCTTGTCTCCAGGTCCCAGCAGCGTCGGGGTCGACCTTCGTCTTCACGGGTTTGATGATGTGTACGGTTTACCAGAACACGCCGACCGTCTTCGGCTCAGAGACACCAGGTGCGTTCTCATGACACCGGTTCTGTTTAACTTGTGTTGCCCTTCATACTCAGCGCACATGCCGTTTCCTACAGCCCGGTCTAACAGACCCGCATTCCAAGGTCCTGGATGACCCATTACTCTGACTGAGCAGTACAGCAGAGCGCGGTCCCCCCCCCCTCCACACACACACACACACACACACACACACACACACACACACAGGCCTCCCTGTGTACTGGGCATTGGAGCTTCTTATGCTGGTTGGAGTTTCCTATGCTGATCGGAGCTTCTTAGGCTGATCGTAGCTTCCTATGCTCGGTCGGAGCAAAACCCTGTTCCCTTTATATCAGACAGCAATGAACAGCAGCCTCACAGCAGACCAGCCAGTCCACTGCGAGCAACCAGTCCGTACAGCTGACCGAAATGGCTCTGATCGAGACGAGCGCCAACCCCACATGGGGATGCTCCCCGTTCGGAAACCTCAACCTGCTGTTGCAGACCTGGGAGGCCTTCATAGCCAAGCTGAATGATAAGCGTATCTGCTGGGGCTCGGTCAAATCCATACGTAACTACATGCTGAAACCCGAGGTGCCCAACTTCTCCAGGGTGATCTCCCAGTACACCAGAAAAGACAAGGGCAAGCTGCTGCACTTGTACGCCAAGAAGTCCGACGGGGGGGTGGAGGAAACCTTTGTAGGTTTCTTCATGGGGAAGTACAAGGTGCGGCACGCCTACGGCGACTACATCTCACCCAACTCCGCCATACGGTATTGGTTGGAGGAAGACGACGACATCCCGAAAGACATGCGGACCATAGACTGTTTCCTACAGAAGCCGGCCCACATTGCCGAGGGACCCCCGTGCAGGGCCGTGCTGATCGTACCCGAGATCCGGAGGTTCATTTCGGAGGCGGGGTCGCGCTGGCTAGGTCACTTTCACTCTTTGCCCCGCGACAATAAGGACTTGAGGCACCTGATCAGGTGCACCATCGCACGCAACGCAGGACGGAGCCCTCCCCCGGACACTGAGGATGACGAGGATGAGGCTGCGGTTTCCCCCCCTCCTCCCAGGGCGGTGGCATTCGACTACACGGGTAGCACGTACTCGGGCTACCTCTTCACTGTCGTGAACTACGGATTGCGCACCCACAGCGTCCGCGTCACAGGGAATGGGTACTACATAGTTAGCAGGCGGGGCAACACGGCCTGCAGCTCCCTGGTAGACATGGTCATTCCGCTGCTCACGGGAGAGAGTGAAGAAAAAAAAGAAAGGCAGAGGGGCCTCGGGGAGGACCGGGAGCAGGCCAAGAACCCAAGTTTTCCCACAAGAAGAACAGAGACAATAATTTTCCTCCCCCCATTGCACTTTTGTACGCTTCAATAAAAATATAACGTTTGATATATATTATTTGTATATGTGTCCTCAGACATAAAGGGTTGAAACTGGTTGAAAACTGGATGAAAACACACTGGGTAAAATAAAAGGCACAAATTCAACATAAACCGGGTAAAAATATATACAAAAATAAAATAAAATAAAGACTGTGAGATTCAGAAATTCAAGGTATACTTATTGTTTTCTTCCTTTTTTTTTTTCTCCTCCTTGTACGTTTCAATAAAAATTCATAATATTCGAATGTGTATTCCTCAAGACATAAGGGGTTGGAAATTTAACTGGTTGAAACCTGGATGGAAACAGACTGGGTAAAAAAATAAATAAGGCACAAACTCAACATAAACCGGGGCAAAAAAAAAAGACTGTGAGACTCAGAACTCCATTGGTATCCACTTTATTTGTGAGACTCAGAACTCCATTGGTATCCACTTTATTTCTTTATTGCTTTCTTTCTTTTTTTTCTCTTCATGTTGCACTATGCTTCAGTACGTTTGATAAGAATAGTTGTATGTGTGTCCTCAGGGTTGAAACTGGTTGAAAACTGGATGAAAACAGACTGGGTAAAATAACATTTGAGGCAA
>JAPQRP010000017.1:27354463-27365815 GCA_037367295.1 Apogon hyalosoma
CAGCTGTTTTCTGTTCGGTTTGTCGTCAGTAGCTGAACTAAAGATCTGTTTGAATCCAACAAACAAGGTCAGAACTGGCACAGTTTAGTCTGAACTGTGGATCAACAAACAGTAACTTAGCAAAGATAAGAACATCCCATAATAACTTTATACCTTCATGAGCATTAGCATTAGAAGAAACGTGAACATTTAACCATCAAACTACATTCTTTACATTTACAGGTGAGTCCAATGGAAACAACACAAGTCGGTTTTCCATTGGACATCTGCGCAAAACTTTACCGATATTTACTAAATGTCAAAAAAACAGAAGTGCGTAATGTGGGGTTTTCCATTAAACCACAAATGTGATGATTTGTTTATTTATTATCATGAAATGACATGTGAAGTCATTCCATAAACGTGGTGACAAACATAAATATGGTGTTAATTTGCAGATATATTCATTATTCTTCTATATTCCCCCTCTATCTCCTACTAAATTCAAAAATGTTTCGGTTTCCTGGTGTGTCCACACGAACTGCACTATATTTCTTTTAAAACTCTTCTTCTTCGCTTGTTGTAACATCCGTCAACATCTGTTTTTTTAATTCATGTGACTCTAGTTGCAGAAAAAGGTCTGTCCATTTCAGTTTTGCATGATATACCATCTGCACTACGCCTGAAAAACCACCTCTTGCCAGAACAAAATCGAAAAACAAGAATTTTGGCAAAATTGTTGTTTTTCCATTTGGTAAATTTTTATGCACAAGTTATATTCGTGCAATTTGAGGGTTAATGAAAAAGCGACTACAATGTCCCTAATTTTATCACTTTGTTTCTGGGACTCTGACAGTTGTTTCTTTCTGGTTCTCATTCTCAAGTTGGCTTTGGGTGACTCACTACTCCCTCTAGTGGTCACATAAATCCTCATTACTGGAAATAAGTTCACTTCATATCTGTACAATCCAACACATCTGCATCTTCGGCAGAACTTCACAGATATTTATTCAATACACTAATGATCATTTTAGGATATTTTTTAATAATTTCAGGTCGAAATAGCTCATACTGCCCTTATAATGGTCAGTTAGCGGAGCACTAACAAACACCAGAATATTATTTTTGTCACACAAATGTCATGCAATACCTTTATTCTCAACACTAATGATAATTTTAGGTCTTTTTTTTAAAAAATATTTGACAGTAGAAATAATACTTTCAGACCCTTTAAACAGCCTGATAATCCATTTTAACGTCCTCTTCTACTTCATCACGTCCAGGTTTTCGTCTTGGTTCAGGTCTGGTCTCTTAATTGCTCTCCAGAGTTGTATTTGATTGGGGTTTTGCTTTTGTTGGGGTTGTTTTTTTTTTTTTGGCGGGTGGGACACAAACCACCAAGAACAAACAATTTTAACGGCGATTTGATTTGTAGAGCTGGAAGAAATCGGCCCCAGTTCGAAGCTGTTATGGAATCTTTTTTAGGACAAGACGCGTCAGATATGGGCATGCACTGGTAAACTTTCTTAATATTCAGTCCTGCATATTCGACCACAAGCATCCAGCTCCGGCTGCCCTGGACCACCAGACAGGACGGACCCCCCACCCAGAGCTGGCTCTGGGACGGACCAGCACAGACAACACAGATGGGCTAAAACAAAAAAAACAGATAAATATGGATCCTCAGATATTAGTAGAGGTTTAACCTGTTCATTCCCACCTGATTTGTCACTTAACTTTATTGTTATTTGATCAGTGGTTCATAATAGAATCAAATATAGTAGCAGGAGAAAGATAAAAGGATAAAATATATAAAAGGTAAATAGGATAGAATAAAAACTACCATAAAATATGCAAAAAAATAAATGAATAAATTCTTAATATGTGCAAAATTGCACAGTATGCAGCAGCAGTACAGTTAAAGTGATGGTGCATGTAACGGCAGCAACAGTGAAATAAAGTCCAATCCAATCCAACTTTATTTGTAAAACACTTTAAAACAACCGCACTGGACCAACGTGCTGTACAGAAGAATAAATAAAACCAAAACAAAAGAATAAAATACAAGAATAGATTAAAAAAATAAAAGAAGCTATACAATTAAAAACAACCAAAAATAAGAATGATAATAAAGTGACAGTTTGTGTTCATTTTTACCTGTTTACCAAGTTCCAAAGTTTATAACTGCAGAACCACAAGGACAAACGGAATCAGTTCCACCTCATTTGAACAGTAATAACCTGTAGAATGTTTCCTTTTGTATGTGGCTAAAATACAAACTGAAGTACACGCACCAGCCCCATGAGCTTTGGGATTCTTCCATTAATGATGTTTTGGTGTTCAGGAATACTGGAAGTTAAAGTCTACACTTCACAAATATTTACAGATGTTTTATTGTAGAAATTTTAACCCATAAAGACTCAAACCTCCACCGACGACCAAAAGCCTCTGCTGATCTAAACAGTTTAATCCCTGTTGATCCACTAATCCTATTAATACATGTCAGTAATTGGTGTAAAATACAGTTCTTCATCTTTTCATGGTCATTAGATATGACCATATTTGGACGTTCAGAGGTTCCGTAGTTACCGTGGAAACACCGTCATCTTCTACAACACTGATTCACCAGTAAAACCCATGGAATTGGATCACTAGTTGCTTTTCCATTGGACATCTGCGCAAAACTTTACCGATATTTACTAAATGTTGAAAAAACAGAAGTGCGTAATGTCGGTATTTCCATGAAATCACAAATGCGATGATTTGTTTATTTATTATCATGAGAAGTCCTTCCATAAACATGTGGATGAACATAAATATCTGTTGTGTTGAATCTAGAATGCTCGTTACCCCTCTATCTCCGACTTAATTCAAAAATGATTGGGTTTCCTGGTGTGTCCAAAATACAGCGACATGTTTGTTTAAAACTCTTCGTCTTTGCTTGTTGTAACGTCCATCAACATCCTTTTTTTTGTATTTTATTCACATGACTCTAGTTGCACAAAAACGTCTTTCCATTGCAGTTTTGTGTGATATACCAGTTTAATTACACCTGAAAATCCACCTCTTGCCAGCGCAAAAACTTTTCATCAAAAAATGAGAGTTTGGTGAAATTATTGTTTTTCCATTAGGCAAATTTTTATGCACCAGTTACATTCACGCAATTTGAGGGTCAATTGAAAAGCGACTAATGACAGTGGTTGTAGACGCCTGTTTTTATGTTCAATTATTGATATATTTACTGAAAAACTCAATTTTTCTTCAGTTTTCTCACTTTAATCCAAGCTTTTATGAACATCCACAGGAGCAGTGAATTAAATACTGGAAAGTACTTGATTGTCACTGAGATAGGCAAAATACAGAGGATAATATAATAATAAATGGTGATGAATCACTTAAGAAAGGCTAAATATAGAGAAAAAATCTATTTGGAACTATCACAAATGTAGCACCGGGTCTTTATGGGTTAATGCATTTAATATGAAATGGTGCGTGGATCGCTGATGATCCGGTGGGAATGGAAGGGTTAATGAATTAGATTATGAACTGATAACTGCCACTTTCCCATCTGGTGATTTATGAAGCATTAAAACAAATATTAATGACACATTTAACCTCATCAAGCCCAAAAAAAGACTTCTGCCTTCTTCTACCAAGAAGGCCCAAAATGTGAAAAAACAAGAAGCAAAAAGAAGAGCATGAGCATCAGGTGGTATTAACGAACACATTTTATTCACAGCTGCATGTGTTTGTGTTTGTGACTCTTAGACACAGTAGATTCATCCTGTAGTTGAACCCTTACTCGACTCTGTGTTCAGTTTCTGATGAGCAGTAGATGATTGGATTCAGGTAAACCATTAGGTCGCAGGTTGATGTCCAGATGTTGTGACTTGTCACCATGGTGACTGCTGTCTATTCGTCTTCACTCAGGGAGATAGAGAACAGGATCGAGGCCGACCATCCGGTGGTAAGTGTCCTCCATCACTTTGTCGGATTTTAGGAGATAAAACGGCTGCATTATTGGGAAACGTCTGCAACAAATACAGCATACGATAATAATCATATTTCTATTTTTATTTTTTTTTTAATTTGTTGGTTTATTTAATAAGGATCATGCATATTTATGAACATTGCTGTGTAAAAAAATACACCCATGTAAATATGTCAGAATGAGTAAAAATAACTACTTTTCATCTGCAGTCCGTAGGCAGGTGACAGAAACAAGACATAAAACAGCCAGCAGTGATACATCACTCATTCACTATAAATTAAAAATTTAAAAATACACATAATGATGACATAGATGTCACTAAAACAAACAGACAGACAGACACAGGATGATCACAGGGTCATTAGCCTCCATACTTACGTACATTTCAGATGCACGTGACACTAGAAACTGAATGACTTAACTTGAGCCACATCAGTCAGAAGAAACTATTTACTATTGAATCCATATGAAATTTTAACTCTGGTGTTTTTTATGGGATGTTTTCAACCCATTATGAACATATTTATAATGAGGAACAAAACCTTTCTTTTGAAAAATGTACGTTTTGCCAAACGCTATTTGTTGACGATACTCGATAAATAATACACTGTTTTTAGACTATTATTATTTATAAATAGCATTCTGAAAAAAGTGCATTTTACAGGTGGAAGGTTTTGTTCTTTGGTCATCACTATATTTGTGTGCTAATGCTAATGACTCTGTGTGCATTGTGGGTAAAATGCAGAGAAATTTCCCTATAGAGAGTTAACCTATAAAGAGAGTTAACCTTTAACCCTTATAAGCAAAGCACATATTATGACAATAATCATTATTTTCCATCATTTATTATAGATTATGAACATATTTATAATGTTTACAGATAGTCAGAAACACTCAAATATTTAGAACAATTTTAATAATCGTAGCATATAATGATCTATAACATGCAGGCATTTTTTTTATTATTGTATTGATAATTTCTTTCCTGCTACTTTTATTTTATTTTACTTGAATGGAGCGACTGTAACACATAATAATTAATCTAATAAAGTACTCTGATTGTAATTAATATATTCAAAATAGATCGATAACACAACAGACAGAACCATCCCATAACCCCAGTACTAACATGTCGTCTTCTTGTACATTCTGTCTGTTTCTTCTTCTTCTGCCCGTGCGCGGCGGCGGCGTGGCGTCTCAGCCGGCGCCGGCCTCGGCGGGGGAAGAGAGCGAGGAGGACCAGCAGTTCAGGACCATTTTTCAGGAGATAGCCGGCGATGTGAGTCATGTGAGGAAACAGGGCGGAGTTTAAGGCTTTCGCTGACACTTTATTCTCAAACTAATTGTCACCATAACCTGCTGTGGAGACACTGATGGACTGAATTAACCCCCGCTGTTCTGTTTCCTCTGACCTCAGGACATGGAAATAACAGCCAACGAACTGAAAAACGTCCTGAACAGAGTTATCACCAAACGTAAGTGTTTCTAATCTGACCCTGGTGTCAGTTTTATCTGGTTCTTTATGCTTTAAAACATAAGACAAAGCAATTTAGCAGAAATAAAATACAGATCTGGGAACAGTTTATAACCCGAGGAACAATAATAATCTATGAATAATAATCCTGTTTTCTCTTTGTTTTAGTGTCAAAAAAGTAAAATTACATTATGAAAATGTGACTAACCTGAACAATCAATCATGTACAACCTGACATTTTTTTTTGAAAAAGAAGTGCAGTTTCAACAATATTATGTCTCATTTTATTATTAACGCAACTCACAGATCACAGTGGATCAACAAATACACAAAACATTCAGTAACAGGCAGAATATTAGTACAAATGAACTTATTTTTCTTAAGACGTTTTAGGTTGTTCATACTTGTTCACGTTATTCACATTTTATTGTGAAAGGATAGTTTCTATATGTAAATATTTTCTAATGTAATTTTATGTTTTTTCACATTAAACCAAGAGAAATATCTGTAGATGTCATTATTTACAGGTTATTGATATTATTATACTTGAGCTCATATTGGTATGAATGTGGAACCTGAACTAAAACCAGTTCAACACCCTGGACTGTTAATATCTTCAGTGTCATTTTTACTCTGATGGGCTGGACTGGACCCTTCGGTGGGCCGGTTTTGGCCCACGGGCCGTACGTTTGACACCCCTGGACTAGAACACTATTTAACTGGATATTTAACTAATATTTTTGTGCTAATAAGACGTCTTTAAGAACATTTAACATCCTCGGAATAATCTGAAACTCACCCCTGTTGTGTGTGTGTGTGTGTGTGTGTGTGTGTGTGTCTGTTTGTGTGTGTGTGTGTGTGTTGTGTGTCTGTAGATAAGGACCTGAACACCGAGGGCTTCAGCCTGGAGAGCTGCAGGAGCATGATTGCTCTGATGGACGTATCCTTTGTATCGAGTGCATCGGGCTGTGTTTTCTGTAGGACGCCCAACCTGCCGACACACGCACAGGGTCTGACATGGACGCACACGCACAATGACAACACAAACAAACAAACAAACACACACAAGAGCAACACAAACAAAGAAACAACACTAACACAAACAAACAAAAAAGACACACAACACTAATACAAACAAACAAACAACACAAAGACACAACAACAACATAAACTGACATACAACACTAACACAATAACACAAACGCAACAACACAGACACAACAGCAACACGAACAAAGACGCAACAACAACACAAACAGACATACAACAACAACACAAACAATCAAACAGACATACAACACTAACTCAAATGAACAAATACAATAACAAACAAAACAAACAAACAAACAAACAACACTAACACAAACAGACACAGCAGCGACACAAACAAAGGCTCAACATGGTGCTCAGGCCTCTGTTCACCACATCAACACAACAGCGACACAAACACAAACAAACCAAGCCCAGCGCTAACGCCAGCCCAGCCTCCTGAAGTCCGGTCCCAGCTGATGGGACCTGAGTGTGAACTTTATTTCCCAGACTGACTCTGCCCAGGGTTTAGGCTCGGTCCAGTCAAATACAGAAACAGAGAAACACATTCATTAGGTCGAACGTTTGTGATAAAACAAAAAGAAAACTGAAAATCACAAACAACAACTACATTTCACAGGAATTAAATGTATGGAATTTTGCAGAAAGAACTGGTGTAGATGTAAATGCAGATGCAGTTCTGTAACATGTTCAGGTAAAAATGACCCAGAACGGACTTTTCTGTCCATATGTGACAAATCAGACCCAGGTCATATCCGCCCCTGAATCTGATTCATATCTGATGTTTTAGTCATATCGCATTTTATGTCATTAAAATGCGACAGATGTAAGAATTCTGCGCTGGCGGCGACTTACATTACTTATTACTTATATTTCGTTGTTACGACTATGATTACTATTATTACTTTATTATAACTTCTATCCTGTGATTATTAAACTATATACTTATGTATGTATACATATTGTGGGTATTATAATATTATAACATAATTAGCCATTATTATTATTATTATTATTATTATTATTATTATTATTATTATTATTATTATTATTATTACTTTATTACCCTGCCCCCCCGAAGGGGAGGCAAGGGGTGTTGTTCAGGTTCGGTTTGTTTGTTTACACTTCAGCAGCAAAACTATTGGTTGAATTCATACCAAATGTAGTTTCTAGATTGCCAGTGACCCAGAATAGATCTGATTACATTTTGGGAAAAGTAGGTCAAAGTTGCCATTTTTATGAATTTTTAAAATATTTTTTCTTCCATTTATTTATAATGGGCAAAATTTCACATCTATAAAAACATCAGTTTTGTTTTAATTTACTTCAAACTTGGCACATATGTAGAGGCAACTGATATGACATCAGTACACAAATAGACATGATGACATCAGCTGGATCGATGACAAAATAAAATACAATTTGTGCGAGGGGCGGGGCTTGTTGTGCCTGGAACCACTTGTTATTACTACTTTGCTGCTTGTTTCTATTCGTTCTTTCTAATGTGCAGTTGCCTGTTTTGTTTTTTTTTTGTCATTACTGCTTTTATGGTTATTTTGCTCTTTTCTTGTGGTATTTCTTGTGTTTATACACACATCGTTCTTCTGCTCCTGGAACCTCAATTTCCTGAGGGACCAATAAAGTTCAGTCTAATCTAATCTAATCTAATCTAATCTAATGTGAACAAAAACACAAAAATAACAGGCCGGATTGGACCCTCTGGCGGCCTCTTTTGGCCCGTGGACCTTATGTTTGACACCCCTGCTGTAGCTCAAAACCACCAACTGTCCATCTGAGCTCAGCCTTCAACATGTAGAGCAGAAAACGGAGTCATAAACCTCAGAACTCAAACTAAAACACTGTCAGGAGGCGTTTTCGTGCCGGACTCGGGCCTTAACTCCTGGTGTCAGATGGACGGGACGGGTCGCCTCAACCTGCAGGAGTTCAGACATCTGTGGAATAAGATCAAACAGTGGCAGGTGAGGCTCATCGTCCTCCGTCCGACCTCCTCAGCTCCTCCACGTAACAAAGCCCGAGTCTAAACCTCCTCCTCGTCTTTTCCAGGGAATCTTCAAACACTACAACGCCGACCAGTCTGGAAGCATCAACAGCTACGAGATGAGGAACGCCGTCAACGACGCAGGTAAAAACCCCTTTCACTGGACTCATGTTCAAATATCTGTCATGTTAGTATTTATCACTGCTTTAATACAGTCACAACAGATGTAACAAGAGCAGTTTTATGTAAAGTTTCCACATATCGTTAGCTGAGCTCAGCATAATGACCGAACTCAAACACAAATGGACAAAAGTCTGTGGACACGTTGAATCCAGGTGTTTCTTTTCTAACAGGAGTCTGGGATAAAAACAATAAGGACTAATGTCAGAATAGAGTTTTATATTATGGGATAAATATCATTGCATTGGTTAGTTTGGTTTAAATGATTATCTTTGCTTCCAAAATGCCTGACTTAGTTTCTCTCAACATTGATTTTCTTTTTCTTATCCATGAGTATGATTTTAAATGTTCTACCTCTAAATTTCACTTAAAATCAAACATCAAACTTGAAGGAAATATTGACGTTTTTATCTTAAATCAGCATGAACAGGACATCTTACAGCTGTAGACATGATGTGTCCAAATATTTTAAATGTTTTCATTGATTTGTTCATTTTTATTGATCGATTGATTTTGCACATACATAACATTGATCAAAGACATAATAAACCAGTAAAGGTGCAGGCAGGAAGCCTCCACCTTATCAATACATAAACATTATTAAAGTTATGAGACTTCCATAGTTTTATGCATTTTGTTGATTATCGTGGTCTTTTTTCCCTCATTTTGTTGATTATTTTTTCATTTTTTTGCTAATTTTTTGACTGTCTTGTTCATTTTGTTCATTTTTTTGGTCTTTTTTTACTCATCGGCTCAGAACTCCCAGGATCCCTGACCTAGTCATCTCACATCCATCCTCTAAGACTAGGAATTAAGTCAAACCATCTCTGAGGCATTTTAGAAGCAAAAATAACAGTTTAAACCAAACTAACCAATGCACTGATATTTATCCCAATATAAAACTATGTCAACAATAATTTTCTTCCTCATCTAACCATGTACTTTCATCACATCTCACTGAGGAAGAAAAATCTACCATTGAACGTTAAGGAAATATTGATGTTTCTAAACTATATGGACATAAATATTGGGACACATCATGTCTACAGCTGTAAGATGTTCTGTTCATGAGGATTTAAGATTAAAATATCAATATTAATAATCAAAATGATATTTATCCTAATATCAAACTAGATTCTGACATTAGCCCTTATTGTTTTTATCCCTGTTAGAAAAGAAACACCTGAATTCAACGTGTCCACATACTTTTGTCCATTTAGTGGATGATTTAGGTAATTATGCTATGAGGCTAACAATATAGTTTCAGGAAATACTCAGATCCAACAGTTGAGAGATGTGACCCTAAACTTTGCGTCATGGTCCCTTTGACCTGCTAAACCCAGACCGTGTAAATTCAGTCCTAAAGACGCTGCTTTGGCTGGATTTGTCGTGTAGTTTGTCCTTCACATGAGTCAGGATGTGATATATGATCTGCTGCTGATGATCCTGCACCTTGAACTCATCCTCTAAATGTTCTTGTCACTGTACAGTCATGTGTCTTATGTCCCGCTCAGGCTTCCGTCTCAACAACCAGCTGTATGACATCATCACCATGCGCTACGCCAACGAGAACATGAACATCGACTTCGACAGCTTCATCAGCTGTCTGGTCCGCCTCGAAGCCATGTTCAGTAAGTTCGCTCATCAACGCAAAACACAGAAAACAACAAGTCAAAGACAGAGAAACCGCACGAATCAGCCCTGTGAGTCCACAGACTGTATGAGAAACTGAAACGGAGACTAGAAGGACCGTCAACTTTAGACCTGGACCTCAACTTTAGACCTGGACTGTCAACTTTAGACCTGGACCTCAACTTTAGACCTGGACCTCAGCTTTAGACCTGGACCTCAGCTTTAGACCTGGACCTCAGCTTTAGACCTGGACCTCAACTTTAGACCTAGACCTCAAGTTTAGACCTAGACCTCAACTTTAGACCTGGACCTCAACTTTAGACCTAGACCTCAACTTTAGACCTGGACCTCAGCTTTAGACCTGGACTTCAACTTTAGACCTGGACCTCAAGTTTAGACCTGGACCTCAGCTTTAGACCTGGACCTCAACTTTAGACCTGGACCGGACCTCAACTTTAGACCTGGACCTCAGCTTTAGACCTAGACCTCAACTTTAGACCTGGACCTCAACTTTAGACCTAGACCTCAACTTTAGACCTAGACCTCAACTTTAGACCTGGACCTCAAGTTTAAACATAGACCTCAACTTTAGACCTGGACCTCATTACACATGTTGGTTCATATGGACCCAGACTTTTACACAGGACTATACTGTACTATATGTATACTATATGTGTACTATATGTATACTATATGTGTACTATATGTATACTATATGTATACTATATGTGTACTATATGTGTACTATATGTATACTATATGTGTACTATATGTGTACTATATGTATACTATATGCGTACTGTATGAATACTGTGTCCACAGTAACGATACTTCCAGCTTTTATCACTGACTCCCTTTCACCCACTATAAAAGTTGTTTCTTACTGGTTCTCATCCCATCCAGTCACTTTCTAACACTTTGGTCAAAGGTCTATTCTGTTTTCTTTTCTCATTTGACATACGATACAATACGATGCGATACAATATGATATATGATATCAGTGTTTCCCCCATAGGCCTGGCGGCCCCCCTGGCTTTGCTTGCCCCC
>JAPQRP010000017.1:27371580-27383711 GCA_037367295.1 Apogon hyalosoma
TGACCTACATTCACCAAAATTTAATGGGATCTATTCTGGACCACCTCACACCTTTCCTGAAAATTTCATGGAAGTTGGTCCAGTAGTTTTTGGGTAAAGTTGCTGACAAACAAACAAACAAACAAAACTGAACCAAAAATAATACCCTCGCCTTCCCTTTTTTTTTTTGGGGGGGGGTTGTCAATATGGTGGATGATCTGATTTGCCTCTTTTTAAAAAAACCCAAAACTTTATTAAAAACATTTAAATGTATGAATATGAATACAGATCTCTGATCTGTAAATCGGGTAGCCACAGTCTGACCGTCACACACTTATTCAGTCAAAATGAAGGATTTCACCTCCTACAGGGAACTGAAATCCTACAGTTGTATCTGTTCACTTCTCTGTACATCAGTGCATCTGTACAGTTCTCCTCTGCAGGTTATATCTGTTCATTTTCTGTATATAGGTAAACATCTTTCTCTGTAAATGTATACATTTGTACATTGTTCACACTGGACAGCATCCTATATTATATTATATCCTCTCATTTCTATCATTCTATCCTTTCAGTATTCCTAGCTCTATGTAAGACTCTTTCTAAGTGTTGATGTTTGTACGTCATGCTATTACAAAAGAATTTCCCAAGTGTGGGATCAGGAAAGTACGTTTAAATTAATTTAAATGTTGTTAATAAAGTTTGGGTTTTTTTTTTTTTTTGTTTTTTTTTTTTTTTACAGACGCAAAGATCCTCAAATCGGTTTTGTCCAAATGGAGTTGCCGTAGTTTAGCGGCCATGACGGCCGACCATATTGCGCATGCGCAGTGCATGTCGGGCAGGCGCGCCGCTCCCAGCCGGTGCGGCCCGGTCCAACATGGCCGCCCTCTGCCTCCCTCTCCTGTCCGGCCTGTGAACTACATCCCTCCCTCTTTCGGCCCGGAACTGGTCGCGGATGTGAGTGTGAACTACATGTATGTGATGCACAAATGAAGATGCCAGATGCTCAGTCGCGCCGGTTATGTTTGCTGCTCTTGTCCTTTGTTGTCCGGGCCGGGGCTGCGGCAGAGGTGTCCGTGTGGAAGGTGTTCATCAACTCGGTCAGTTGGACTTCTCTGGCTCGTGCATGTGTGCGGTTCTTGTGCAGTTATTGGTGTCAAAGCGGCTGTAGCTGCTGCTTTTAGCCGGTGATGCTAGCTGAAGGAGCCGTGTTCCTCCACCTGACATTCACTGATGACAGGCTGAGAGAAGAAGACCACACTCCTCTGACACTCCGGGCTTCACGTTTGTCACATTTCCAGCTTGAATAATTCAGTTTAAAGGTGTCTTTGAGGTCAGCTAACAGGGCACTGGCCTACGCTAACTCACTGAGAGGCAGATAAAGCAGCTAACTTATCATATTATTAATAAATATATCAGCAAAATTAAATGTACTGCTGTTAAATGTGATTCCACTGTGTCAGCAATAACCTCAGACTGTTCCTATTATTGTAATTATTAGAGTTGATGTGTTGAACCAAGCTAACAGCCTCAGTGTTATTGGGTTTATAAAGGGACAGGAGGTTTATTATGCAAAGGACTTAAAGGCCAGAATAGGAGGAAGTAGATGTGTGTTTCTGAAGGAGATGATGCATAGTTTATTCAGTTCTAATAGATCATCCTTAAGGGAGTATCCGCCTGTGTGCTCAACACTTTAAATAGACATAACCAGACCTTCCTGTAGGTAAATATTGACATAAACCAACAGTTAAAACATCTCAAAGATATAATCTGGTGTAAAGTGTAAAAGCACTTGTAAACTTATCTGCAGCTGCCTGTTGTACTTGTCTTGCTCTGATGGAATGAATGCTATATCTTTTTTATTCAGAGTTTGGTTCTAGTTCTGCACATCACTCATAAAAGCCTGATGCAACGTTCACGAGGTGTTTCAGTCACACGGCGATGAGGGGGGAAAGGCTGATGGATTTATGCACGACGCAAAGTGGCAGCGTTTTTAATAGATTTTCAGTCTGCAGAGCTAATATCTGCAAACACTGGTGGAACAAGTACTCTGACATTTACTTCAGTGCATCTAAAAGAAGTAAAAGTACCAGGTTGTTGGGTGGAATTTATATGTTCATATACAGATTTATGTAAATACTCACATAAATGGCAGATTTTCTTTCTTCTATTTATATTTTATGTTTCACATGTGTGTTTTTTCTGTTTTCTGTGTTCCCTGCACTTTATTGTCACCTGTTTAATTTCTCCATGATGGGATCAAAGTCTTTTCTTTTCTTATCATATCTTTTCTTATCTTTTCTTATTTTATCGTGTCTTGTCTTATCTTATTTTATCATATCTTTTCTTATTTTATTTTATCTTGTCTTGTCTTGTCTTATATCTTATGTCATGGGTTTATGCTGAAACAGTGCAGTCATCCTCTAACTGTCATATCTCTCTTGTGTTTTTAGACACAAGATGCAGTGTTTCGGAAGACGCTGTACGCCAACACTACTATTTACATGAAATGTGAGTAGTTTCGCCACGATCGTGCTTTGTCATGTTTACTTTCTACCTTTATCCACTGGGTGAGGTGTTAGACTTGGCACATTTTTTGGTTCCTGTACTGTTCTTTGAATCAATTCTTCATTCCCGCTGAAAACTGGTTACATTTACGACAGTTGTCTCACATTTTCCTGCATCCAAATTGTTGCAGAGTGGTAAAGTAAACTGATAAAACTGTGAAAAGAAAAGATTTCCTGTTCATTTGAATGAAATATAATAAAATACCCTGGACAGATTTCCATTTACAGCTGAGTCCAGTGGAAACAACAGCTTCTATTTTAATCACTTCTTTGCTTTGACTCTAAAAGTTGTTTCTTAATGGTTCTCATCCCATCTGGTCATTTTCTGATGCTTTGCTCAAAGGCCCTGTGGTGTTAGTTTTCCTCACCATTTTAGACCAGCAGACTGACTCACTACTCCCTCTAGTGGACACATAAGTACCTCGTCCTGTTGATGGAAATAAATAAATGATAATAAATAATAATAAATTCACTTCCTATCTGTACAGTCTAATATTTCGGCAACTTTAGCAGAACTTCACAGCTCTTTATTCTCAACACTAATGATAATTGTAGGTCTTTTTTTATTATTATTTTACAGTACAAATAATACAAGTTGCCTCTTTAAATAGAATAATTCTAACTTTGATTTAGGTTGAATATTCATTTTCCAGGTAAAATGACACTGAGATCCATACAGTTACAAACAAACAGTGTGTTGGTGGAACTCCAAACAGTCCAGATCATCCAGAACTCCTGAAGAGTACATTTACTCTGAGAACCCCACACAGGAACCTTGTGTTGAGCCTTTGACTCTGAACGTCAGTGCCTGAAACCTTAAATGTTGTTAGAACCACGCAATGGAAACGCTGTGTTTTCATCCTTATCAGTGTTTCTCCACCACATGAGACAAGATGACTGATTCTGAGCCGTTCTGATCCGTCACTGGTTTTGTTTTTCTTCACAGTCCAGGCTGATAACGGACCATGTGACCGGAACCTGGCCTTCAACATCAGCTGGTACCTGAGGTCGTCTGTTTGTTATAATGAGGTTTTCAACACACCGGTGAGTGTCCACACGTGGTTCTATGACAGGGGGGTCAAACATACGGCCTGCGGACCAAAACCGGCCCACCAGAGGGTCCAACCCGGCCCGTGGGATGAATTTGTGAAATGCAAAAATTCCACTGAAGATATGAAAGCTGAGCTCATGACCTGTTTGCTTTGTTTTTTGTATCTGTTAAAAAAAACTTTCATAAATACAAAGTTTAAAAAAAAAAAAATCTGTCAGACCTGAGTCGTAGCCTCAGTATCATGAATCCATTAGTCTTTGTGTGATTCCGCACCTGAATCTCCTCCCTCGTGGCGAACAGTTTCAAAGTGTACTCCACCGTAAACAGTCCATGTGTTTACAGACAGAACCAGTAGGTCACTCGGGCATTTTCAGTCATTTGTCACGACGTGCATTGTGAGAAGCGGAGCCGCAGTAACAAGAGGCGGTGAAGGCGTTTCCGTGTTTGTTGCCGCTGCGACCGTAACGCGGCTGCGTGGCGCTCCACTTCACACAATGCACATCGCGACAAATTTCCAAAAATGCTCACGTGACCTACAGGTTCTGTCTGTAAACACATGGACTGTTTATGACGGAGTACACTTTGAAACTGTTCACTGTGAGGGGCCTGAAACGGGCCTTAAACAGAATCCATTTTCTCCTTATCTGTGTCAGATAAACATCATTTTAATGTCCTTATGTTCAGGAGATTTAGTGACTGTGTTGAAAATGGATTGTCTGTTTCCTGCAGTTGATAGAATCTGTCGTAAACTGTAAATCACATCCACTTGTCCACTTGGAAATGAACGGGACAGGGTCTGCCTCTGGTGACGGACAGTCTGTGATACGGCGTCATTTTAGTTCAGTTCCACATTCAGACCAGTATGATCTGAAGTGGGTCAGAACCAGTAAAATAATAACATAACATTTGAATAATGTCAACTCCACTCTTTTGTCTTTGTTTTAAGGTGGAAAAAGTCAGATTACATAATGAAAATGTTTACATCTACAAACTATCCTTTAAAAAAATGTGAATAACATGAACAACCATGAAAAAATAAGTGCAATTTTAACAATGTTCTGCCTCAGTTTATCATTTACACATGTACATTATAACCTACAGATCACAGTGGAGCTACAAATACCCATTAAAATGACATTTCAAGTTATTGGCATGTTTTGTGAAAAGATAGCTTGGAAATATAAATGTTTTAATGTAATTTAACTTTTTTTTTTACATTAAAACAAAGAAAATAATGTATAGTTGTCATTATTTATAGGTTATGATCGTATTTTACCAGTCTGACCCACTTTAGATCAGATTGGTCTGAATGTGGAACCTGAACTAAAATAACTGTTAATATCTTCAGTGTAGTTTCTGCATTTCATGAATTCAACCCGTGGGTCGGTTGGACGCTGGTTTTGGCCCGTGGACCATATGTTTGACACCTGTGTTATGACGTATGATGTGACTGATTCTCTCCCGTGTTCTGCTGCAGGACAACAAAGCCATGAACATGTTCGGGTTGGACCACATGTTGAAGGACGGATGGAGCGGCTTCTACAGCCAAGGATACATGTACTTTGACAACTGCTCCTCACTGTTCCTACCGAAGGTCAGAGACGTTCACCCAGAAAACACCGCGACAACCAACCGTTACTGTACGAACAGATAGGGGATGAGTACTCGAAGTCAGGGCTGTCAAACATGCGGCCCGTGGGCCAAAAGTGGCCCGCCAAAGGGTCCAGTCCGGCTCAAGGGGTGAAGATATTAATATTCAAGGGCATTTTAGTTCAAAACAGACCAACTGTGATCTCAGGTAAAATAACAATAGAATAGAATAGAATAGAATAGAATAGAATAGAATATGTTTATTGTTATTGTAACACGTACAACAAAATTAAAAGTGCCATCCAATCTATACAACTTATAAAACCTATGATAAAGATACAACTAAAAGCAGCTAAAATAGAAGCTTCTTTTTATTCAGGTTAATAAATGATAATCTACAAATAATGACTTCATATTTTCTTTGTGCTTTAATGTGAAAAAAATTATATTATGTCGTGCATATAAATAATGACAACTCCAAATGTTTCCCTTTGTTTTAGTGCAAAAAATAACTTTAAGTTGTACAAATATTTACATTTACAAACAATCCTTTAATATTAAAATGCGAAAAACTGAAATGTCTCACGAAAATGTCGTGTAAATTTGACCAATATTCTGCCTGTTATTAAATGTTTAGTGTCTTTGTAGATCCGATCCATAAAGCACATGTATGAATGATAAATTGAGGCAGAATATTATTAAAATTGCCCTTTTTTTCTTAAGAAATGTCAGTTTTTTCAGGTTATTCACATCTTTGTGTTTGGATAGTTTGTAAATGTAAATATTTTCATAATTTAATGTTGTTTTTTTTGCACTAAAACAAACATTTGCAGTTGTCATTATTTATAGGTTATTATATTTTACTTTAGATCCTATTGGTCCGTATGTGGAACCTGAACTCAAATGAGTTTGACGTCCCTGCTCTAAATGTATTACTACTGCTTTTAATCTTATATACAGTATATATGTTTTTCTTTTCTTTCTAGGGGTATTATTCAGATTTCAACCCTTATCAGCCCCTCACCAGCCCCAGGGTGAGTCATACATTTCACACCTAGTCCTCCAGTGTTGTTCTATCTGATTTAATCCACCTTCAATATCAGCCCTATACCATAAATACAACACAAAAAACACAATATACCAGGGTGTTGCATTCTAGACAGATCCACTATATGGACTAAAGTATGTGGACACGTTGAATCCAGGTGTTTCTTTTCTAACGGGTCTGGGACAAAAACAATAATGACTGTCACAATATAGTTTATTTTTATTTTACCTTTATTTAAGCAGGAAGTCCCATTGAGATCAGATTCTCTTTTGTAAAGGAGATCTAGCCAAGGTAGCAGCCATACAAAGTCCAGACAATATAAAACGCATGATACACAATCAAACACAATAACAACTATCCAACCATAATGGCATCAAGAAAAACAGTGACCTTCCCTGCATTCTCCACGATACTTTTAAAATCATCAACAGAAATGAATGTTTGTAGTTTGAGAGTCTTTTGAAGATTATTCCACGACCGTGGTGCATGGTAGGAAAATGCTGTTTTTAATAATACAGTTTTATGTTGGGATAGATATCATTGCGTTAGTTTGTTTTCATTCATTATCTTTGATTCCAAAATGCCTCAGAGATGGTTTGAACTGAATTTCTCTCAACATTGATTTTTTTTTTTTTTAATCCATGACTGTGATTTTAAATGTTCTTCCTCTAAATTTCTAAAATATTTTTCCTGCTCCGACTGTAAATAATAATTCTCTACCACAACTAACCATCTACTTTCTTCACACCTCACTGAGGAAGAAAAATCTCCCATTAAACTTTAAGGAAATATTGATGTTTTTATCTTAAATCCTCATGAACAGGACGTGTAACAGCTGTAGACATGACGCGTCCCAATACTTTTGTCCATATAGTTTATATGACGTGAGACCATGTTCTATAAATATGAATGTATTTTATGATAAGTATGTTGTCGTTTTTGTTTAGAGTGACCCGACAAACCAGACGTTTACTTGGCCTGTTAAACCGGTAAGACACGTTTTTATTGTTTATCATGTACATAAGCAAATTTATGTGTGGACCTTTCATTTGTCAAGCATTTAATTGAAAATATAAGAAAGGAATAGAAATAAGTGTTTATTTATTTATTTAATTTGTGACATTTATACGTATATACATATACATCGTTTTTCCAGTTTCCTGAAATATAACTGTTTTGGACATGAGAGGTTTCTGCCCGACAGAGATGGTATTTTCATACATTTTACTAGGGATGCACCGATACCCCTTTTTTTCCAGACCAAGTACAAGTACTTACATTTGAGTATTTGCCCATACAGAGTACTGATATGACTACTTAATAATCCCATTACAGTTCTTAGTTCCTTTTGAAAATGTGCTTTATTGTCATTGTCATTAGTTTGACTGGAACAAAGTGCTGCTACTGGCATTTAATGTGTTGGAATGAGTGTTTATCAATCAATCCACCAGAGGGCGCCGCTCTGAATTAACCATACTGGACAAATACCACCAAGAAGAGTAACATTTCTGGATAATAAGAAGAAAGTCAGTAATAATAAACATGGAGATGACAGAGGAGGTAACGCTATTGTTGATGCTAATGTTGATATTGATATTGATGAGGGTAGTTGTCATAAAAATGTCAGTAGTTTTTCACTAACTCACTCAGTCGCCCTTTGAAAAGTGGTGTGTGGTATCGGTGCGGTTGTATCCGAGTACTTTTACGAGTACAAGTACACACGCTGAGTATCGAATCAATACCCGATACCGGTATCAACATCAGTGCATCCCTACATTATACAATGATATAACGACATTATAACATAATTATGTTTACATTGTATAATACACATTATTTATAATCATACAATATAAAATACACATTGTGTATTATTTTACTGGTCTGACCCACTGTGGTCATACAGATATATGGATATACTTTATTTATTCCAAACTGGGAAACAATAGTTTTGTTTTGTTTTGTTTTTTGGGTAGATATCCTTGTTAAAAATAATCGAACGGTTCTTGCCGGGGTTCGAAGCCCAGTCTCCTGCATCGTAGATCATATCGTTCCTTACTGAGTTATCCGTCCACATAATATTCTGTCATATTGGTCTGAATGTGGTGCATGGACTTGGCTTTTCCAGGCGCTTTAGGGTCATGAATGTAAACCTGGCATCACTTATGCAGGTGAACTGATACCTGTGTATCTGTGACTGTTATGACCCAAAGGCTGTAACATATTTTACAGAGGACGCAGGAGACTAAAGGGCTCAAATTGCAAAGTTCTTTATTTTTACTCATAGTTTGGTGTTGGTTTGTCTGATTTAAACCCTTCCTGTGCCCTAAACAAAAAGAAAAAAAAAACAAAGGTTCAAGAGAAAAAACAAGGACCAAGGTGAGCCGGCTAACTTACCAAAAGGACGGTATGTGGGTCCGGCCAACCCCGTACAGGACCGTCGGAGCTGACCACATACCCCTACCCTATCGAACACAACCCACGACTACTGTAAACCCTGTCAAAGGAAGAACTGAAAACAGGACGTCTGGGCTCACCTGGTCAAACAAAAAGCAAAGGCGCAGCCAACGCGCCGCTTCAGAACGGCAGCGCAGACCCCTGGTGCTCCGTCTGGAACCTGGTGTCGGAGCAGGAGGCGAGAGAGCGAGCCGAGTGCCAGCGTCCAATTTATGATCTGTGTGGGCGGGAAACCAGCTGGCTGTTGATCAAAAAACACTAAACACAGAAGATAATACAAAAATGTTATACAGGCAAAAATATGAAGAAGGAGGGAACAATGATTACTTAACAAAATAAATGAAGAATTATAACAAAACCCCACAAAAGACAAAGGGGAAAAAGGTGCACCAGAACATAACAGTTACTTATCAAAGTCTTATTTCATCTGTGTGTTGTGTTAAAATCCTTTAGGACATGAGTGCGGTGGCCAAAGCGTGGGAGGACAGCCCATACCTGTTCATCGTCAAGGTTCAGCCCATGTTCCGCGGAGGGGACGATGATGAAATCGGCGCCGAACAGCTCAACTTTGCTTTCACGAGTGAGGAACGACTGCATTCCACTTTAAAATGACCAAGAAACTGATGCATAAATTAGAAATAAACAACATAAACATTAGAACATGTTTACATGTAGAAACTGACTTTTAACAATAAAATGTGAATAACATGAACAAATATGAACAACCTGAAACACCTAAAGAAAAATAAGTTCAATTAGACCAATATTCTGCTTTTTGATAAATGTTTGTGTGTATTTGTGGATCCACTGTCATCTGTAAATGTGTTTATATTAAGCACAGAAATACTATTGTTGAAATTGCACTTTTCTAATAAACTGTACATGGTTGTTAACATTACTCATGTTGTCATAATGTAATTGGACTTTTTTCGCACGAAAACAAAGACAACATTTGGATAAATATTTCTAGGTTATTATGCCTGTTCTTTCACTGATCCAACCCCTGCTTTAAACTCTATTCTTGTTCTTTTGGGTTTTTTCGACAGTGAAAGTAGAGATGATGGGACCACATGACTACTCCTCTCCTGCTGATTGGCCTCTGATGATGGTCTGTACTATCATGGAAAACCTGTGTGTGTGTGGGGGGGTATATTAGTTTTATTGATATTCTCCCATGACAGTCTTTATTAAAATGGTGTTTTATAAAGTTTGACTAAAACATCTTTTTCAGTTGGAATAGATGAGTTTTATACTTTTTATTTATGTTTATTAAGTTTACTTTTACAAGTGCAAGTACCGTACAAGTTTGAGGAATATAATAGTTTTAATTCAGTGTTAATATTTATTTTTAGTTTTTAGGTTTTACGAGTAAAAGTCTAGATTTATAGAAGCTGAAAAAGTCATGTGAGTAACTTCAATATTTACAAAACCACAGATTATGACCCTTACTGACCTATTTTGCCATTTTTCTTTTGTTATTTGTTGATCTTTATATTTGTGTCACAGCTTATGGAATTCATATTTACCAGAATGTGTCTTTTTTAAGCTAATATCAGTTACTCTTACAGGTCTTTCACACACAACTGACATGTTTTAGCTTTTAACTTTAGTCTTGATTTATAGAAGTTGAAAAAGATGAAAAAAATACACAACTTTTCACGGCTGTTAATTACAAAACTCCTGATTATTAAGGGTCTAATATTGTGCAAAGACATTTTCTTAAATATTTTATCATAATCAACAATCATGATTGCAAATTCAGCTGATTTTACCTGCGTTTTTGTACATTTTAGTTTGTATTGCATTACTATTTTAGTTTTAATTCATTTTTCTGGTTTTGTATTTCAGTTACATCACCGTTTTCGTACTGGTTTTATTTTGTGACCTGTGTTAAACCTGACCTGTCGCTGGAGCCAGTCTGAGGCTGTTTTCTTTTGTCCGTCCTCCAGTTCTTCATGGTCATGTGCATCGTCTACGTCCTGTTCGGGGCCCTCTGGCTCTTCTGGTGCGCCTGCTACTGGAGGGACCTGCTCCGGATCCAGTTCTGGATCGGAGCCGTCATCATCCTGGGGATGTTGGAGAAAGCCGTGTTCTACTCCGAGTACCAGAGCATCCGATACAAAGGAGACTACGGTTTGTGGAGTCAATGAATGGTCTGGTTTTAATGTGTTTGTCGATGTTTGTCTCACCTCTATCTGTGTTTTATTTCCCTCAGTTCAAGGTGCTGTGATCTTTGCGGAGCTGCTCTCTGCTCTCAAACGGTCTCTGGCTCGGATCCTGGTGCTTATCGTCAGCCTCGGTTACGGAATAGTCAAGTAAGTCCACGTACTTCTGTATTTATCATGTCACATTCAGTCTGTACAGTTTAACTCCAAGTTCAGACTGGACAGTATCAGCCTCATTTCATCTTGTTCGGTGCATCCTGACAGAACCATGAGCATATAAGTGCATATATGCTTTTAAAAACCAAACTCACATGTTTACATTCATACATATTCAGAGGCACATACCTCAGCTCTGGCCTCAGACCAGTTCACCCTGTTTTGTCTGAATAATTAAGGGTTTTGTCTTTATTTTTTAGGCCCAGACTGGGAACCACGGTTCATCGACTGGTCGCTGTCGGCCTTCTCTACCTGCTCTTTTCTTCTGTTGAAGGTGTCCTGAGAGTAACAGGGGTAAGAATCCACTATTATTGTCTCTAAGTGTGTCTGTTAAATTCACTTAAAGCTGGGCTGTCAAAGTCATTTTCCTTAAGGTTCCACATTCAGCCCAATTTGGTCTCAAGTGGGTCAGACCAGTAAAATGATAATGTAACACCCTATAAATAATGACAATTCTTTGTTTTAGTGCAAAAAAATAACATTAGCTTATGAAAATATTTAGAATTTTGCAAACTATCCAAACAAAAAAGATGTCAATAACCTAAAAACACTGACATTTCTGAGGAAAAATAAGTGCAATTTTAACAATATTATAACTCAACTTATCATTTATACATGTGCATTACAGATCAGATCTACAAAAGCACAAAACATTTAGTAGCAAGCAGAATATTGTTAAAATTGCACTTATTTTTCTTTAGACATTTTAGGTTGTCCATATTTGTTTAGGTTATTCATCTTTAATTGTTTTGTTAATGTAAGTATTTTCATAATTAAATGTTCTTTTTTGCACTAAAACAAGAGAAACGTGGAGTTTTCAGTATTTATTGGCATAATATAGTATTATTTTTTTTCCACATTAAACCAAGAAGAAAATCTGGAGTCATTATTTATAGATTATTATAAACCTAAAAAAAGCAGCTTTTATGTAGCTGCTTTTGTTTGTATTTTTATTTTTAGACATTGCAGGTTGTTGATATTTCTTCAGGTTATTCACATTTTATTGTGAAAGGATAGAAACATTTGGAGTTGTCATTATTTATTGGCATAATGTTATA
>JAPQRP010000017.1:27389253-27399904 GCA_037367295.1 Apogon hyalosoma
TATTAACAGTATGTATATCTATGAGCCAAGTCTTTATAAAATTGTACCATTATGTTTTGATAAATGTTGAATAAATAATGCATTACTTTTGCAGAACAGAAGATTATTGCACAACTTATTGCACATAATTCACATTTGTAGGATTATTGCACATCATAGGAGGTGGTTTGAGGAAACACTGAGGAAGGGAAGGTAAACAAAAATAAGGAAAAGTAAACAAAAAGAAATGAGCCCCGAGCCGGAGAGCAAAAAGCCACAGCACCTGTGTAAGATCCAGACTTCAGACTGAGCTTCCTTTGTGTCCACAGCCTCCATCATCTTCATCATCTGGACCACCAAAGTCTTCAAGCTGGTCGACTGCCAGACGGTCAGTTTGTTCCCTGTTATTGATCCTCAGATTCCGTCCGGACGCTTTTCTCTCCCTGCTGTTTATACCCAGATCAGAACGTGAACCCTCCCGTCCTGTTCATTCCAGTGTCGGTGTTGTTTGTGTGCAGGGTTGGAGGGACCTGTGGGTGGACGATGCCTTCTGGCGTCTGCTGTTCTCTACCATCCTGCTGGTCATCATGGTGCTGCTGCGGCCGTCGGCCAACAGCCAGAGGTTGAACCACCAGCCACAGTCCAAAACCCAGTTCAAAGGGACTGGTTCAGGGCACTGGTCCACACCACCAGTCACATCGACACAAAGAAACCATACATACATAAAAACTAGGGAGGACCATGACTGTGAATACTGACATTCCAACTAATTATTGGACTGTTTGAAAGTTTTTCATCACACTGTCCTTGAATGAACAATAATTCAGTCACATACCTTCATAAAACTATCTCTAATATACTCAAGGACACAGAAAACACACAGTTACTAACCCCAAAAATGTCCAGTTAATGATATATTTGACTGAAAAAGTGACTTTTTCTCTATTTAGATATAATAACGTTTCATCAGCATCTACTGTACATGTTACCCTATCCTGTTCTATCTCAGGTTCTCCCATTCCCCTCTGATTGATGAAGATGATGAAGAGGAAGAGGCCAAGGAGCCCATGTTGAATGAGGCTTTTGGTGAGGACACAGTCACAAACTCCATGTGTCATCTGTTGAGACACCGACTCCTTCAGTTTTATCTCCTTAATAAACTTAATGACTCAGTTGAGGAAAGCCTAAGCTTTGTAGCAAGGTATAATATGTCTGTATTGACAAAGGTTTATCATAAAAACTTTAATGTATTTAATATTTTTATACAGTGACGACTTCGATCTGGGGGGAACTTAGTGGTTAATGTGAGCCCGGGCTTTTTGGAGCAGCATCTAGTGGCCGTCAGTGGTATTACAACAGTGAGATGCTTCAACGTTGGTTGCATTTTTTTTTCTCACTAAAGTTTTTATTGAAATTTTATAAACATGTAGTCTCCAGAAACAAAAAAAAATGAACAAACACACCTTGCTTGGGTTCACTACATTCACATTAGTCAGTCCTTCCACTGTTCTGGGTTCTGTAATCAGTCCATTTATTCCATTTTTCGTCCATTTCTGCTTCTTGTAGTCGAAGTTTGGGAGTTATTTTTTCCATTGTATATATTCTTTCAATAATTGTAATCCATTGGTTCTTTGTTGGTGCATCTGTCTTTCCCCAGTTCCTTGTAATAACTTTTTTCAAGCCACTAAACGTACCTTTACCAAGTATATGTCACTTCCCACTACACTTCCAACACATCGGTTGCATTTTTGAGCCTGTGAAACACACATAGTGTTAACTATTAAAAACAGTTTCACCTGAAAGATCAGACCATATCTGAGTGCACACAGAGATTAAATACCTGAAAAATGAACATTTATGATAAACTAACTGATGTTTTACAAACTACTTCACGCTCTAAGTATTTCTTCTTTGTTGTTGTTGGTTCCTCTTTGAGTTTAGGATAGTTTAAGAGATTCAGGAGAACTTATGTTCATATTTTTAACGTTAGACATAGACGCACTATTTTTTTCATTCCAGATTTACATGTAAAATTGAAATTTCAGTGTAATTGGCTCAATAAAGCAGACACTATATACAAGATAGAATAAATATGCATGTAAAAAGTATCTGTCAAGTATAAGAAATATGGTTTAGTGATTAAAAAAAATACTATTATCTTTTTTGTTTTTTTTGTTTCACATTTTCTTTATTTCATTTTGACATGGGCTTTATCACATGAAAACACCTAAAACATTTTTTTGCCCATTAATACACTTCTTACACATGCATACATACAAAAAAAAACATTCACATACACAATAAGAAAAAAAAGGAAAAAAAAAAGAAGGGGGTCACATAAAGGGGAGAGGAAGGAGGCCACTGAGCTTCAAACTGTCCTGGTATTATGGCTCTGGATCGCTGACTCATGTATGGATATAGCTTACCTCTACTGACTCTAAGGGTAATGTAATGTGCGCGTGGATGTTCAAAAATACTATTAGTAGTAAAAGCCATGATCAGTAATAAGTAAAAGGATTTGTGTTGCACAGTTAGATTATTGCACAGACATTAGCACAAACACTCTGAATAACAGTCTTTTGTGGTGATTTATTTGTTCCATATGAAGTCATTATGTCCATTTTTTCTTCTGTAACGGATCATTGTGTTTATGCCAGGTTTGTTTCAACTGCCCATCTCCCCCTGATGCGATAAACCCCCCCATGTGCAGGTCATTTGTGTCCAGATCTGCTCATACGTCACCTCCCTGTCAGCTGCAGTCTTTTGTTGTGTTTAGTTTTGTTGTGTAATGCGTTGCTACTGAGGCCAAAACCTAAGACACATGTGCAGGACTTTGAGAAACACTGGTTTTATAATCATGTTACTGTATAAAAAGAACATTTTAACCCGGTTATGTCCAAATCTAATTACTAAACAAGGGGTTTTATGTGATCTCATTGGGTTTAATTACGTTTCAGAGGGAATGAAGATGAGAGGCTCTAAACCTGACACTAATGGTTCCCAGAAACTGTTGAGTAAAGAGGTGGGTTGTTTTTAGCATCGTCTTTAATACAGTTAATGTTGTTTAAACAGATAATTAATACGAATACGTACGTCATTTTTACAGGATGAAGACCTGAAGTGGGTCGAGGAGAACATTCCTACAACTGTTGCAGATGTGTAAGTAAAATAGTGTACTCAGGTGAAAACTGATGACTGTATTCGTTTAGTAACAGTTAGAATATATATTATACAAACAAATCACAAACTGTCCATGCAATGACACATAAATGTACAAGAGGGCATGAGTCCACTTCATCAAAAACTAGGCTTATGCCGTTGGAAGCCACGACTAGGGGTATATCTATCCCTGAACGCCCCCAGTCCTGACCCAGACAGGTATGATGTCCTGAGGTGAGGCATCCCCAGGTCATGACCTTTCATTTGCACTTGATTTGAAGTCAATCAGACAAACAGTTCCACAGATAT
This sequence comes from Apogon hyalosoma, assembly GCA_037367295.1. Taxonomy (NCBI): domain Eukaryota; kingdom Metazoa; phylum Chordata; class Actinopteri; order Kurtiformes; family Apogonidae; genus Apogon; species Apogon hyalosoma. The sequence continues at coordinate 27,392,701 of JAPQRP010000017.1, forward strand.
GAACAAAAGAGTGTTTAGTGATTTTTAAACTTTAGAGCGGCCCCTTGTGGACAATCTACAAATGGGAAATCGTCCAAAATCGAACCAGTTCTTCCTCTGCACGATATTCACTGATACAGAAAGCATGGAATTTCTAAACCGATTATCTTTCAAGTTATCGTGTTAACGTGAAGGATATCCAGCAGCGGCGGTCGGACCAAACACATAATATCCCCGACACTCCGTTCAGGGATATAATTACATTTCTGTAGTTACCGTGGAAACACTGTCATCTTCTACAACATTGATTCGCCAGTAAAACTCATGGAGTTGGATCAGTGAGAGTGGATGGAAATGCTTGTTTTTACAGTCAGTTAATAATATGTGTAGTGACTATTTGTCATCAAATTTAAACCAGTTTAAAAGTGACTGAACTGAAGACTTGAACAGAACTCAAATATCCACCAGATGCACCGTGGGTTTGTGGCTGACGCAGTCAAAAACATAAAGTCCATTCCATAGATGCATTTCAGGTGTTTTATTCTCAGGTTTTGCAGGTAAACAACAATTAAGGCCTATTTGCTGCCTCTCCTGCTCATCCTGTCATCCTGGCTGACTGACCAGTAAAAAACCATCGGCCCACCCAGGTGCATGCGGGTCAGTCTCCCTTGGTGCTGCTTATTTAGGCCCAGGTGCCCACCGTCTAAACCAATGAGAAAAAATGAAAACAAAAGGTGCTAAATGGTAAAGAATGATAAAAATATATTCGAAATACTAAACAAAAAAAGCAAACAATCAAAAATAAACAATTAGCAAAAAATACTAAATTACTAAACAAAAAAGTAAATTAACTTTGAACAAAAAACTAAATAGACAAATAGCTCCTACAATATATTTTACTGAAAAAGAGGGTTTTACTTCAGTTTTTTCTGTTTTGATATAATAACCTCTAAAATTTACTCTGAACTTTTATGAACATCTACATGATTGGTGAATTAAATATAAGAAAAATTATTTTCACAAAAAAATGCAAAATGCAGAAGATACTATTATAATAAATGGTGATAAATCACTTAGAAACGATAAAATATAAAGAAAAATAACCTTGGAAGTCTCATTATGGGTAAGTTTTAGCAGCAAAAAACAAATAATAGTAAAAATAGAGAAATAAACTTATAATATTGTAAATAGTAAACGTATTATGCACAGGTTTGGTAGATCTGTGAATGAATCCCCTCTTTTTTTTTTTTTTTTTTTACAGAGCTCTCCCTGTAATCCTTGATGAAGAAGAGGTAAGACTGGTGTATTTCTTCTGCTTAACCCTTTGTAGGTCACTCACTGAAATCCTCTGAAATTCAACATTTCAACCGTAGTGTGTTATTGGATGTTGTCATCTACCTCCTCATCGGTTGCCGTGACAACAGTCTCCCTCTTTTTGCCATAAACATCAGAGCAGCACTTCCTAAAAAGGAAACACACGCAATAAAACAACTGTTATAAAGTCATAAACCAACAAAAAACACTTGTATTCACTATTTCCAGCTTCAGAAGGTCTATAAAATCTAAACCAACATGCTTCTGGTCCACACTGAGGCACAGGATTGGCCCCATATTTAATGAAATGACCAAAAATAGTCACTTAAAATACTCTCCGCAGCGACGTTTAACTCCATGTATCCACACATACATTAATACACAACTCGATTTTTCCAGGAAATCCTCAAAACCAAGATGGAGAGATCGAAAATGGAGTGAACGGCCAAGCGAGAGGATGACGTGAGAATGAAAAGGAAGCAACGTCACCGAGGCAGCGACGACTGCGTCGAAGTGAACGATTACCAAAAAACATGGGCAAAGCCAACTGTTCTCTCCACACACTTTAAAAAACGTTTTAGGTTCATTTCACTGGTATTTATTGTGTAACATGAAGCAGTTCAGAGACGATGTAAACGTGTACTGTCCAACTCTGACGGGTCTATGGAAGTGAAGAAACACCAGAGTGACTTGAATATTTAATTTAATTTAATTTAAACACATAGAGACCTGTCGTTACTTGAAGCAAAAACAGGACATTTGGCAACGAAAATCGCCCGTTTACAGTAGAATATTAATCAAAATGCTACGATATAATAGTTAGGAAAAGTATGCTCAACCAAACAGTGGCGGCTGGTGTTCAAGAAAACTGACTCTGGAGCGAAGAGAACCAGTTCTAAATGTACGTGATATTTAAGGCATCAGTGGGATAATACTGTCTGATTTAATGTCTGCTTCTGTTTCACTGATTTATGCAACAAAACATTCACATTTAATGAGAACTGACTGGTGTAGCTGCCATTGAACCCCTCGTATTTGCCAGAAACATGACATATTGTCTTGTGTGTTTGCCAAAAGGCATCAAAGTGCATTCAAACATAGACATAGGATCACAGAGGTTTAACCCTTTAACCTCTGACACATTATTTCAACGTATCGAGCTGCTGGGAATTTGAGTGGTTTGGTTTTACTGTGTGTTTTAGGTCAGAACAGGTGGAAGAACAGAAAAAGACAAAGAGAGGAAGTGAAGTTTGACAGCTTTGGACTAAATAAGGCACTAGAATGGACATCAATAAGAGATTTAGGAAGTTGAACATCAACTGTGAACTGGAACAAACTGAACAACTACAAGGATTGGAATTTGGACCCAGGAGTTTAGGTTTTGGGCTCGCTCTCTCTTTTTTTTTTTTTTTTTTCTACATCAGTCCCGCTGCTTTTTGACACCTGGTTGAACTCCATAAAGCAGTTCCACGGTCAAAACTAGGTGGAAAAAAACAAAACAAAGGAAAGTCACAACAAAACTGCAAACAACAGTAAAAACAAACACAAGGAAAATGGTATAAAAAAAAAAAAAGAAAAGCCCAAACTGTCTGTTTTTGCCCCCATTACACAACTGGCATTGGGGTGAACTGAGCATGCTCAGATGTCTCTGGAAAGAGCAAGGTGTATTCTATCAGCACATTTTGAATTTTTTCCTATTGAGCAAACAGTTGAATTTTTATGAATATTTAAAATAAACCATACATTCAGAACGCTCAGCAGACAGGTCAGGATTAAAGGGTTAAATGTGTAAATGATGACTAAAGTGCACAAGACAAGCCAATTTTCTATTTATTTCAGACATTTTTCTATAATTTGTGACAGTAGCTCTTCTAAAGTAATTTAAAGTGGGGGTGTTGCTCCAGCGCCCCCTGGTGACCAGCCGCCACTGCACTGACTGAAATACCAAAGTGAAACCAGACGTACTACGAAGGAAAAGGTTAGATTAGAACGGAAATGGAGGAAAAACAAGTTATTGTTAAGGAAAACTTTATTAGTTGAGCAGCAGAAATGAAAACACGTCAGTTAAATACAGTAGAATATAATTCAAACACTGAAAAAGAAAACGGAATCTATACGTTTTTTCTGTTTAGGTTCATTTTTATGACAAGTTTACGTTAAATCCACACAGAATCACACTACAGCTAAAAGTCATGTTGGGAAAAAAAATGTTCTGAGTTCAGTAAAATCTACAAATAAGCTGATTTCATCTTGTTTTAGCGTGTTGCGTACTGATAAAGCTCCGTTGTGTTAAGTATAAATACACTAATTAAAATTTATTATGTAGCCGTTTTAACTAAAACCAAGTGTTTTAATGTGAAGGTTCGCTCGGCTCATCGTTATTTATTTTTTGAAGCTGCGACGAATTCTATTGAGTATCTATGTTTTACTGTTAACACATTGTAGAATAGACTGAGTACGTGAAGAAATCCAAGGAAAGGCAGCATCACCGTCGGAAACACAGTTCCGCCGGGTAATATCGATACTTGAACCATATCACACTGTTGAGAAAACTGTGAAAAGTATCAAATCTATAAACCACTGACTCCGACCGTCTGGGCCTTGAAATTCTTTCAGACTCAGGGACACGTGGGTGAACTTTAGGGGCTGTTCCACGAAGAAGGTTTAGGGTTTATTAACCCGGAAATGAGGGGAAATCTGGGTTTTTTTGTTGTTGAAACTACTGGTTCATTTCCAATTTTAGATGTAGCTTCATTGGAACAATGTCTACAAAGTTTGGTCACAATTTTCATAAATGTAGATTTTTTTCATTTTTGACCAATTTTTGAAATATTAATTTGCTTTTATTTATAATGGTTCATATTTTAATGGTTTCTAACATGTAAATGGTTCCAGATACCAATGTAGTTCCTATTGATCACTGATAGAAGTCATATATGGACTTTATTTGGGTCCATGACCTTTGACCTTCAGCATAGCGTTTATTAAACCTTCTTCATGGAACAAACCTCAGATCCACCTCTATGTGATCGTATCACCTTAAGATACTGAAATGTGTCTTTTATGGGTGAATCTGAAAGAAATCAAGGCCTGCACAGTTCTCATCAACTGGAAACCGTCTGTAAAACCTGTTTCTGGGTCTGCGACGTCATGACACTGCATTCATTTCAATATCCGTTTGTTTCTACAGATGTTTGTAGCTTTTCACTGCACCAAAGTGAACTTCAGTTTGTGAAGCACAGAATCCAGTGAGGTTTTGTGTAAAATAATTGTGATTTCTTCTAAATGTGCACACTCCATCCTCGCTCCCCCCACTCCGTCCTCACCTAAATTCAGTAGTTTAACGAACAGCGTACACGACTGACGAAGCCCAGATGAAGTAAAGCTGGTTCTACTCACACTGCAGCACTAATGACCTCACCGTTTGTGGCAGAATTAACCTCCGTCCTCGTGCAATTTACTGCAGTTTGTGTGGATACTCTGAGTTTCTTACATTCTGTTGTTTTTTTTATTTTTGTTTGTCTGAGTCAGACTTCAGAGAGATACTAAGCCCATTTTCTGGATTTGCATTGTAATGTGAAGCTGATGATACTGTATGGCTTCTTGCGTATGTTCTGCAAATAAAGATTTATATTGAAAAATGAGTTCAGTGCTTTTGTTTGTATTTATTATGATGAAATGTAATTTTAAGCATAATGTGACTGTTTTTACCTTCAGAAGTTGAATTTTGCTATTTTAAAGACCTTTTCCTCCTTATTAAGTAGGAAAACATAACAGTTATACATGTAAATGATTATAATATCAGATCAATATATTGAGACTTCAAGGAAGCCATGTTATTGTAGCCCTTAAATAGAAGGTTTTTGGACACAGACAGTTCATCTAATCACCAAAATACGGTCAATGTTAAGGAGACGAGGCTCAACTGAACATGTTTATGTAAGTTTCATGCAGGTTTAGTGGAAATTGTGTGAAAGATGGAGGTAGAAACTGAGTTTCTCTGGATTTTAACAGAAACGTCTGCTCTGATTCATTATTGTGTTTAACTCTGAAAGACAGAACTATTTTTAGGACTAGAATAAGTTTTTAAATAACCGTTCCTAACATTTAGTTCCATTTATTATAATGTCCTCTGCATTTTTCATTTTTCAGTGCAAATATCAGTTCCAACATCAGAGACATTAATGTTATATCAATAACACATATTTGGTAAAAAGAGAAAATGAAAAAACACAATAAATAAAAATATACAGAATGTGCAAAAGTGACAGATTGTACTGCAAAACACCTGGGACTATAGTTTTCCCACCCATTTAACTGTTCCTCAGTGATTTAACACCACATGTTTTGATATTATCCTCTGCATTTTGCATTTTTCAGTGCAAATCATGTATTTTTATATATTTAATTCACTGATCATGTCGATGTTCATAAAAGCTCAGAATAAGGTCAAAGGTTAGTATGTCAAAATCCAACTCCAATCCAACTTTATCTGTAAAGCACTTAAAACAACCGCAGAGGACCAAAGCGCTGTACGGAGGAATAATTCAAACCAAGATAAAATAGTAAAATACAGAATAGATTAAAAGACATAAAAACATAATAAAAAGCCATACTATTAAAAACAAAAAAAAAAAAAGAACAATAAACCCCTACCAAAGAAAAACAATAAAATGAAAATAATACCTTCAAACATAATAGAGAAAATGTACGAAAAAGTGACTTTTTCAGTAACATCTGTCATTAACTGAACATTAAACAAGTGTCTCCATCCACTGTCACTGGTCAAACTGTGTGTTTTACTGGTGAATCAGTGTTGACGGTGTTTCCACGTTCACTGTGGATAAAACAAAATAAAAACACGGGTAAAATGTGAATGACCTGAACAATCATGAACAACCTGACATTTTTATAAGGAAAAAGAAGTGCAATTTAACATTATTACACTAAAACTTAGTGGTTTAACTTCTTAGAATAATGACTTTAATATTAGCAGCTATAATTATAAGACGCTCGCTATTTTTATTTATTTATTGTTTACAAACTATGAAAAAACATGCTTCGTTAACCATCACAAAAGCCCTTAAATGATGATAAATCTGAGTTTTATGTTCGTCAGTCACTTTTCTTCTACTTGTTCTTTCCTTTCCGCACTGACACATTCTTCTTGTAATGAACAATAAAAACACTCACTGCTCCTTTAATTCGTTCCTCGTGAGCGCACACTTCAGTCACGTGCCTGTCAAAGCCTCGCGCAGCCGTTGTCAGCACAGCTGCGGAAGTAGCATGAAGCTAACCGGCTGAACGCGAAATAACAGCTGAAATACGACTCGCACGGCCTTTACCACCACTCGTATCTGGTCACATAAGGTTAGTCCGCACCGGAGACCGTGTTTGCTTTAGTTCGGGTCACATGGAGAAATGTTACCGAGTAGTAGCCGTCACTTGCTAACTTTAAGCTAGCAGGCTAACGATCAGCTGTTGTTTTGGTCGGGGGAATTCTTAGCTCAGGAGCCGAACTGACAGTTTTAGCTCGGTCTGATATCGGTGTTTGTCAGACTATATCTCCTCCTGTTTGTCTGTGCTGACTCAGAACGGCTCGGTTAGTTAATGGAGACCCATACAGGCTAACGGATTCGTCAGCGGCGGCAGAGGTAAACACAGAGGGGGTCTCATCCATCAGTTCATCATCATCATCATCATCATCAGATCCTTCCAGTATCTCTCCTCAAGATGCATGACGCCTATGAACCAGTGCCTATTCTGGAAAAGCTGCCTCTTCAGATCGACTGTCTTGCGGCCTGGGGTGAGTTGCTGACACTTGATAAATCCGAAAGAGCTGCTTCTTATTTCTTTTCTGAACAAACTACACAATAAACCAGGGTTTCTTGGATATTCGGATGCTCTGGGT
>JAPQRP010000017.1:27417407-27429198 GCA_037367295.1 Apogon hyalosoma
AAGGAAAATCCACTTCTCCCTTTGTGCAGTAATCTACACCTGGCTTTACTGCCTCCGTCCACAATAATAGACATTATCTAAAATTAACGCTTATTCACAACATAGTATAAAGGGCTGCACGATTAATCGTTAAAAGCTCGCAATCTCGATTCACACATGTACGCAGTCTCATTTCTAAACACGGATGATTCTTTAGCATTTTATTTCATGGGCTGCGTTACAAACAAATGCCCACAAACGCAGAACCGCCGCCGCCTCCTCCCTCAACCAATGGTAAAGTGTCTTTACAACACGCGAGCCTGCTGCTGTCGGCTGCAGTTGAGTGAGGAAAGAGTGAATTACAGCAGAGGAACGTCTGCGGTAAAGAGAGTGAAATGGATGAAAACCCCAGTGGTAGTGGTAGAGTCAATTCAATTTCAATTCAGTTTTATTTATAGAGCCCTATATCACAACAAGATGGTCTCACAGGGCTTTACAGAGTTAGTTAAATATGAACAAACAACAGTCACCCACCTGAACTCACGCCCAATAAAGGCTGGCATTCAGCGGGGTGAATCTCATGTGGGTCTTTTCTGTCCTCCAGATCCAAGTGTCTTTTCACTTTCACTTCTCTGATTTCTGCGCTGTTCTTCTTCTCCTTTTCTTGTCTTTGCTGGTGAGGACAACTCTGTCTTTAACCACGAATCAAACGTCTCGCCCTCTCCAAAACCTTTATATTAAAAAAATTACATTGTGCTGGCTGGGAAGTTTCTTTGTGCTGCAAACTTTCACAGATCAGCTGACGTCGTTTAGCAACCGGGACTATAAGTGACCGGACTACTTGCGGAGTGATATTAAAGATGCAAATCAGAGGAAAAAGACCCCATTTTCCTTGACAGCAGTGCAATAAACATTTTGTGAAAAAAATTGTGCCAGAGAGTTATGATCTCAATTCTAAGCAAAAAAATCGTGATTTACATTCTTGCCAAAATCGTGCAGCCCTAATAGTATAGCAGATTATAACATGATCAGAAACAAATTAATTTTAGGAAGAAAAAAAAAGTCTACATTTTGAATGTCTGGGGTCGCCAGAAATTTGTGATTAAAAATATGTTTTAAAATGGGGTCACGAATCAAAAACGTTTGGGAACCACTGATGTAGATGTTCATAAAAGCTCAGAGTAAAGTCAATGGTTATTGTATTAAAACAGAGAAAACTGAAGAAAAAGTGAATTTTTTTAGCAAAATCTATCATTAACTGAACATAAAAACCAGTGTCCATCCGCTGTCATTAATCAGATTAAATGGGTTTTACTGGTGAATCAGTGTTGTAGAAGATGACGGTGTGTCCACGTTCAAAATGAATGGATCAACAGTCATTAAACATTTTACATCAGAAGATTATTTTGGTCTGTGGTGGCTGTTTGGGTCTACTCTTTAAGGGTTAAGATGCACCGTGAGTTGTAATCGAATCTTGGGGTCAGTGATGAATCCCGTCCCTACTGAAGTTGGACACAAGTTCCAAATGAGGTATTGATGGAGGCGACCACGTCGGTTCCAATAAAAGACACCGTTTTCGTCATGTTTCCTGGTCGTCGTGTCTTCCGATGATGATAATGAAGATCGTTCCCTCGTCACAAAGAAAAGGCCTTTTGTTCTGACCCATCCTTCATCTCATCTCCTTCCTTTGTCTCTCTCAGGCCAAATATCGTGTACGTTGCCAGTAACCACTTTGTGTGGCGTCTGGTGCCGGTGTCGATCGCCAGCCAGATCCGGCAGCTTCTTCAGGACAAGCAGTTTGAGCTGGCTCTTCAGCTGGCGGTGAGCACCCCCACCACCTCACTTTACATTTATATCAGCTTATTCAGTTCCTGAGGATTCAATGTGGGCTTCAACTCAGAGGATAAAACGTTCAATAAAAAAACACTTACCTTGATTAACCTTCCAGTATCTGGGTGAGCATATTATACAGTTTTTGCACTTCATGTAATAAAAGGTCGTATTATTTTTCATAATTTGTTTCGGTCAGAATTCAAAAGTTGTTAATTTTTGATTTTTAAAATTCTGACCCATCCACTAAAATCAGCACATTATTAACAATGTTAAATTCCTACACTAACACCCTTCTACTAAGTGAGTACAAAATGCACAGACACATAAAATATCACAAAAAATACAAAAATAACAATGAATTCATTAATCATTTTAAAAATGGCACAAAAATAATAATGCATATTAACCAGTATTTCTGAAAATCATTGACATATCCAAGGATGAAAATAAATAAATATAATTTTTTATGTAGTAAAGGGGGGGGGTTTGTATTAAAAAAAATGCTTGATGCATTGTTAGTTGCATCAAAAAAATTTATCAAACATTTGACCTAGCACAGAAAATAATAATTCATATATTAACCAATGTTCCTGTTAATCATTGACATATGCCAGGATGAACAAATCCCAAATATAAGTAATTAAAATTTTATGTTGTATTTTGAAAAAAAAAAAGTTTTTTGTGATTTTTTTTTATTTTATTTTTTTGCATTAAAAAAAATGATTTGTTTACATTAGAAACATGGCTTTTAAAGGGTTAAAATATGACAGTTATTGAGTATTTGGTATTTTTGTTTATGGCTCAAGTTGATGAAATACACATTTTTTTTAACTTAAAAATGAACTGTATGAAAAACAAATTATGCGCTGTGGGTGAATAGACGGACCTCTGTGGGCAGATACCAGAGGGTTAAGAGCAGCATGTTCAGAGAACAGGAGCGTGCTTATGGGTTTGCCCTTTATGGTTACTTTATCTAACATTACATCTCTGCATATGCATTCCCAAGAATAAATGCTGATATTCATGTGTTTATTACGTTCCTGGAGGCTGGAATTCAGTCGTAGCTGTTTTACCGTCGTGTGATGAGCTTGTTGAGTCTGGTTTTTCTCACCAGAAGATGAAGGATGATTCAGACGGCGACAAGAAGCAGCAGATCCATCACATCCAGAACCTCTACGCCTTCAACCTGTTCTGCCAGAAGAGATTCGACGACTCCATGCAGGTGTTCGCTAAACTGGGCACAGGTAGGGCTCCGGAACCGTGAGGCGTTCAGGAACAGTCTGTAAAATTAGAAGCAGACCTCGGTCAGACTGGGGACATGATCCCGTTCCTCCCAGGGTGGTTCAGTTGGCTTGTTTTACCTTTTATTAGCTGCAGTTATATGGAGATGTTTTATGAATCTGTTATGACATTTAGTTTTTCTTTTCATCAAATGAGACATCTGGTTTGTATTTTGAGAACGAGTCGATAAAAAGAGAGAAAGAATCTGAAGTTCAGCCTTACAGTGTCTGTGTGCATGTTGTTAGGTCTTAGAAAATAATGGATTCATGACGGTAACATCACTGTTAAATCATAAAATGTGTTTTGGTATTGATTGAGCTGTAACAAAACTACACCAATGTGTAACCAAACTGCAGCTGGTGGAGTATGTCATCAAAAAAATATCCACTTTTAGTAATAATGAGTTCAAAATGTTAGCTAACTTTAACCCTTTAACCTCTTTAATTCAAAATTCTTGATAAACCCCTTGATTTGATTTTTACTTTCAGGTCCACTGTGTTGGTGTATACAGGAAAAACTATTAGACTAGTGTCACTGTCCAAATACTTATGGACAGGACTGTATATTTATAAATAAGATCATGGGATAAATGATTGGAAAAAATAACTAAATGAATACTTTTGTACTTCTTACTCCTTTTTGAGTATATGATCTGTGTTTTTGAGAATTTCTTCAATTTTCTGTTTATTTTGCGACTCTTTTTTTTTGGTTTCTTATTTTTAAATGCTCTAATGTATGGGGGTCAAACATATTATGGACCAAAGGTTCTAATCTGGCCTGTGGGATGAATTTGTGAAACGCAAAACTGACACTCAAGATATTAACAATGAGTTTAGTTCAGGGGCCTCGTACAGACCAGTTTTATAGTATCACAGTAACCTATAAATAATGACAGCTCCACATTTTTCTCTTTTGTTTTAGTGTCAGAAAATAAAATCACACGAAAATGTTTACATTTACAAACTATCACAAAAAATGTGAATAACCTGAACAAATATGAATGACATGAAACGTCTTAAGAGAAATAAGTGTAATTGTACCAATATTCTGCCTGTTATTAAATATTTTGTGTATTTGTAGATCCACTGTGATCTGTAAGTTGTAATTTACATATGTAAATGATAAACTGAAGTAGAATATTGTTAAAATTGCACTTATTTTTCTTTAAAAATTTCAGGTTTTTTTTATAGTTGTTCATGTTGTTCACATTTTTTTTAAAGGATAGTTAGATGTAAACATTTTCATAATGTAATTTAACTTTTTTCACTCTAAAACAGAGAAAAGTTTGGAGTTGACATTATTTATATGTTATTATGTTCTTATTTTATGGATCTGATCCACTTCAGATCATACTGGGAGGATGTGGAACCTGAACTAAATAAATGTGACACCCCTGCTTTAAAGAGAAATGGCTCAAACTCCTCCTCCATCGACTGTGTAAATAGTGTTCAGCATGTTTTGAGTCACACCACCTTCACAGCTTTTGTTAGAGTTCAACTTCAGAGCTCCAGTCAGCTCTTTTATTTTTATTTTTTAATAGATATAGTAATGTCATAAAATAGTTTAATTAATCAAGTACCGCTGAAGTAAATGTGGTATTCTGAGTTGGTGCTGTCCTCTTCCTGCTGTCCTCAGATCCCACTCATGTGATTGGGCTGTATCCAGACCTGCTGCCTTCAGATTACCGTAAACAGCTGCACTACCCAAACCCTCTGCCCACTCTGTCTGGAGCTGAGCTGGAGAAGGCCCACCTCGCCCTCATCGATTACCTCACACAGGTGGGTCTGATGACTGTAGCATACGTAGCATTCCTCACAGGTAAAATAATTAAAAACCCTGAAACCCAGGCTGGTGCTTTAACTCGGAGCCACTGTTTCACTGAGGTGAGGTAACGACAACGCAGGAAGCGTATTTTAACCCTCTGTGACCCGTCAGAGCCTTTCTGTAATTTTTTTGTCATTTTCCTTTTGTGACTAAGGATCATTATGTCTGTGTAACAGCTTATGGTATAAATATCTGTACAAATATTTCTTTATAGACATATTTATTGGATCTAATACCAGTTACAGGCTCATTACACACTACTAACACTTCTTACATCCTCTGCATAAAAAAAAATCATCAAATATCGATATTTCTTTCTGCTTCAGCTCTGCTCAGAACTACCAAATGTTCAATAATTTTCAGGATTTTAAATGCTATGTTTAAAATGTGATGCCACTTGTTTTATTTATTTATTTTTTTTTAAAAAGGAAAAAAAAAATTCCATATAATACATGGTGGAGGGATGTGTCATTGTTTTACATCAGTGTCTTGGACATTTCAAAAACTAACAATAACATGGATTTCATTGCATTAGTTGTTTTTATGTGAGATTAAAAAATGTGGGTTCTGTGTAAATCAGTGGGGTGTTTTTTTCCATGAGGGTCCTGCACTGAACAGTTACTCCTAATGCAGTGAAATATTTGACAAGATTCTTATACAAAACAATGACATATGTTATATTTTTGTACTTTTTTAAATAAAACATGTGACTTCACATGTTTGAACTGCCATTTAAATGGTTTAAACTCTGAAAATTAAGTGGATTGAGAGATTTATGCAGGAAAAAAAATGTGATATATGATCAGTTTTATGGTGCATGTACATTTTTGTTTTGTTTAAGGTTCCCCAGAGGTTGTAAATTCGAGGGTTAAAGGAGATGCAGTAATAATAAAGTGCTTATTTTTATCTTCATAGAAACGGAGCCACCTGGTCAAACAGCTGAATGACTCCGACCCCTCTACGACGTCTCCGCTCATGGAAGGAACGCCGACCATTAAGAGTCGCAAAAAACTCCTGCAGATCATCGACACAACCCTGCTGAAATGTTACCTGCATGTAAGTCGCACACAGTCCAGCTTTCCAGTTTGGTTTTACAATGAGTCCTTAAATCTGACACTCAAAGGCCTTAAAAGTCCCACAGACACAAGAAATGATGTTACTGTTTTCTTTGTACAGAATAAGTCCAATAATCAGTGTTGATCATTTTAACAGAGATGGGAATGAGTGGAGCCTCCAACAGTCATTCATGGGGGGGTTCAGTATTTCTGTGTCATTTAGTGTTTTATGGCTTTTTTTATATTTTAATGCATGGTTTGGAGATTTTTAGGGTATTTTAGCATATTTTAATGTGTTTTTTTTAGTACTTTAGCATATTTTTGTGTATTTTATCATATTTCTTTTGTATATTGTACTGCATGTTTTGGGAATTTTTTGTGTATTTTAGTCCATTTTAATGTATTTTTCGAGTATTTTAGTGTACTTAAGCATATTTTGTTGTATTTTTGTGTGTCTTTTGTAGATTTTAGTGCATGTTTTGGGGATTTTTATTTTATTTTAGTGTGTTTTTTGTGCATGTTGGTGTATAATAACTCCAAGAGTCATTCATTGGTGAAGGGGTACATTGATGGATGGGGTTCTGGTATGAGCTTTAACAGCTTCAGCGTCAGTAGAACAAACATTATTCATGGACAAATGTAACATTGTTGGATGTAAAGATGGGTCAGATGGTTCAACACAATAACTGAGGTCTGTTGGACTGATATTAATGTGAATAGAATGAATTAAATTAGAACAAAGAACAGAGAAAAATGGCTAAAAAAGTCATGAATTTGGCTTCATCAAATCTGCAGATACTCAGATTTTTCTAGATTTTATGATTGTGTATACAGTGTATGCTTTTTGTATGGCTTTTAAACATTTATAGACAAAAATCCCTTTAGACTACAGTGAAATTAGTTATCCTTTTTTACTGAAAAGTTTTCTCATAGAATGACCTTCAGACTCCTCAACCCTCCAACTTTTTCTTTCACAAACTTAGTAAAAGTAGTTGAACCCAAGCAGGACTGAAGGCCTCGGAGAACCAAGGGAAAACCCTGAGTTTGCAGCACACAACCTGTACAGTCTGTAGAGTTATTATCAGATAGTCCAGTACTGCCAGTTTCTGCTTGTCCATGCCGGTCCGGTGTCTGGGAAGAATTAATGAAACTATGCAAAGCAGTTTGACTATTTAATGAATGTAATTATGCAGAACAGTCTGTCTGGTAAGACCCACAGGTCATTAAAGGCATCCTGTACACTATAAGGTAATGTTTTAGTTTTATCTCACCAGCCAATAGGCCGATTCATTTCAGATTTTACTTGCATCTTCATTGGGATGATGTCTACAAAGTTTGGTCGCAGTTTTGATAAATTTAGATTTTGTGCCTTTTTGACAAATTTTTGAAAGATTAAAAATTTGCTTTCCTTCTAATGGTCCATATTGTGATGGTTTATAACGTGTAAGTGGTTCCAGATATCAATATAGTTCCTATTGATCACTGATAGGAAGTCTTATATGGACTTTGATTTTGGTCCATGACCTGTGACCTTGAGTGACCTTGAAAGGTCAAAGTCAAGGTCACCAGTGTCCAGATTTCAACAATCATCTTCTCTGAAACTACCGGTCAGATTAATTTCAGGTTTTATATGTATCTTCCTTGGGACAATGTCTACGAAATTTCTTCACAATTTTGACAAATTTAGATTTTTTTTTGGACGAATTTTTGTAATATTGAAAAAATGATTTTACTTCTAATGGTCCATATTTTGATGGTTTATAACATGTAAATGGTTCCAGATATCAATATAGTTCCTGTTGATCACTGATAGAAGTCATATATGGACTTTCATTGAAGTAGTTCTCCTGCAGTGAAAGTCCCGCCCACTTCTATTTGGAGCTTGATGTCACTGATTCTTGGTAGATCATGCTGGTGAGCCAAAGGGCCACTGGTCCCATCTTCTTGTTTTACTGCATCTTTCTTTACATGGCACATTGTGCTCACAGCATTACTCTTTTCTCCAAACATCTTTGCGTTGTTGTTTTAATTCAGTTCTGCAGAAAAAAGCACCTCCAACCTGGTACGAGTAGAACATGAGTAGTTTTATCAAGTGTGTCCTGGTTGTAGGAGAAGCACAACTCGAATGAACTTGTAAAAAACCACTTTAAAAGCTGTTGTAAGAGCTAAACCCCTATAACTGTGGAACACTGTCAGCACTGCCGCTGCATCTATTGAACTCACTTGGCATCGAGTCTGTCATTGCTTCATTGCCAAAGTCAGCGGTGACCTTTTGGGAAACTGTTAATCACTGACTAACAGAATCCTGCTGTCTGGAACCTCTAGTACAGCTGTTTTCATTTTCATTTACATGCATATTCATTTACAAACATTTTCATGTTTCCTTCAGCAGGTGTCACATGTATTTTAAGGTTTGGAACAAAACACATTTTAGTGAAAACCCTTGGATTGAACATTTCATTCAGAAACATAGTTTTTTTTACCCGTTGTTTGCTGTGTTTTCTATTCTTCATCTATTTACTCCTTGGTTCAGGTGTGGAATGGAGACAAATATCCCTCTAGGCTGACAAATACTTATAACTGTCAGCAAACGTCTTATATTTCCTAATAAAGTATTTTATAGGCTTTGCAATATCCATCATCCACTGACAGGAGGCATCCGTTATCAGTGTGGAACTGGCTTCTGTGTTTTATCTGTAGTAATGAGGTCCTGGTGTTCTGGACGCCAGTCACCAGGGCAACAAAGCAAACCTTATGCCAGTCTGTGTCAGGTCCCACTTTTTGGTCAAGCGCTTGTATTGTGACCAAAGGGAGTGAGATCATGGATGTGAGTAGCCAAAGTAAAGTATCTTAAAGCCTTTAAGGCGTGCTTGGACCTCAGGATCGTTCTGCTGCTTTTCCATGTTAAGAAGCACCAGTTGTTGCAGTTTGGTGCATCCAGGAAAAACAGCACCAGGTGTTTCCTTTAGGAGACATATTGGACTTCATCAGAACTACATGTCAGAACCGGCAGGGAAATCCTGTAAGATACTGTGTGCTTTGGGTCGACAGGACTCTGGACTATCGTAGGGCTACGGTGGCACAAGAGACACTAGAGAGAAGAAATTTGATTTGATGATAGCCCTTTTTTAAACATCATCCTAATTAAATAATGCAATTTTGATTTATAATCGATTCATCGTGCAGCCCTAGTATGAGTCTAAGACATACACAGTGGAACATTATTTAAAAAAAGAAAAAGAAGTTTTGTGGACACGTACAACAGAGTAGATTACAGATGCAAATGTACAATTCTTCATTCGATTACAGGTGCATTTAATTCTACGTGGACTCGTACACAAAGTACAGTGTACATTTAACCGATGCTTCCTGTCGTCTGTTTAGACCAACGTGGCCCTCGTGTCCCCCCTCCTTCGTCTGGAAAATAACCACTGCCACATCGAGGAGAGTGAGTACGTCCTGAAGAAGGCCCACAAGTACAGTGAACTCATCATCCTCTATGAGAAGAAGGGCCTGCACCAGAAAGGTAAGAGTCGACACCAATCAATCACCTGAACAGATTCCCATTATGTGGACAAAAGTATGTGGACATGTTGAAATCAGGTGTTTCTTTATAATAATAATAATAATAATTAATAAGAAAATGTTAATATTTTGTTAAAGTTTAAGTGAGATGTGAATGAAGTAGATGGTTAATTGTGGTAGAAAATTATTATTTACAGTCAGAGCATGAAAAATATTATTGAAATTTAGAGGAAGAACATTTAAAATCATAGTCATCGATTTAAAAAAAGAAACTCTGTGTTGAGAAAAATTAATAAAAACCATTTGAGGCATTTTTAAACAAAAATAACAGTTAAACCAAATTAACCAATGCAATGATATTTATCCCAGTATAAACTCTATTCTGACATTAGTCATTATTGTTTTGTATCCCAGACCCTGTTAGAAAAGAAACACCTGGATTCAACGTGTCCACATACTTTTGTCCATATAATGAACCTAGAGACTGAAACAGTGTGATCTGCAGGAGTGGCCGTTATCCACTGGTGTGAACCGTGAGTTCATCTCAGTTGTAATAAATACAACTGTTGGACAAAGCTCTGAGGTTTTCTGGAGTAATTTCACTGAATAAATCTGTCATGAAAATTGTCAGGGCAGGAACTAAAAACAAAAATGACTTTCTTTCTCAGAGTTTGCAGAGTTCTGCTTTAAAAATGAACCATTTTAGCGTAAAATTGTATTATTCTGCGAGCGGTATTAGATTACGCCATATTTGATTCATCAAAGATAATTCTACATATGCTATTTTGTGCATTTCTACACAAAACAAAAGACATCATCTGTCTTCCATTAAGAACTCAGTTTATTTACAAAGTGGATTTGACTTTTCCCACAGCTCTGTCCAAAACACATCTTACATTACAAAAAAAAAAAAGTCCAAACCATCTGTTTTTATAGTGAGTCGGTCTCAGTCACTGGTCCTTGCTTTGTGTTTTGCCCCCCATTCCACAGGCGGTGGAAGTGAACTGAGCATGCTCAGATGTCTATGGAAAGAACAAGGTCTATTCTATCAACACGTTTAGAAATTTTTCCCATTGAGCAAGCGGTTTAATTTATATGAATATCGAAAATAAATCATACATTCAGAACGCTCACCACAGACACGTCAGGGGTTAAAGGGTTAAAGAGATGCATGGGGTTTGAGCTGTGAACAGGATCATATGACTCACCTCTAATGAAACACATTGATGCTGGTGATACTGCACAATAGAAATAGAAGAAGTTAAAATAAAACAGCTCAACTCACCACACCCTGTTTGTAAATGTCTGTGAGCCTCCCACCCATTTCATGACATGGAGTTGCACTTTTTGTATTGTTTCTATGTCATGAATTTAGTATTAAATAAACCAGTGCTATTGTCTCTAATCAGAGGAGTTCAGATGTTCTTAACTCAGATTCCAGTGGGTCAAACTGACTTGTATCCATCTGTTCTAAGCTACTTAACTCACACAAACATGGTGATTTTACCGTAAAACTGCCTTTGTTGGTTAATTTATTTGTCAGTTTGTATCTAAAATTACACTTTAAAACACGCTGGGACTACAAATTGTGAATGGAATATTTGAGATGGAGATTGTGACCCATGGATTGAGGACTCGAGAAGAGCAGTGTTACGATAAATGGGAGAAATGGACAACCAATTGTTAGTCACAAAGGTTTTTTATAGTAGAACGTTCAGATTTAGGAGAACTTCACGGAGTCACTTCCATTTGGGTAAAGACTGTATGAAGGGGATAAAAGAGGACATTAACCATGGATAAAACAATGGAATAAAAAAGAGAAGAGGAAGCTTGTTCTGAGTTACTGTAGGAACAAACAGGACCTGTTCCCTCCGTAGATATAAACAGACGATTATACCGACATTATGAATATTGTATTTCTGCTCTAAAATCCACCTAAATCCCACTAAATCTTCTTCTCACCCTGAACTTTCAATGTGAAGTGAGTGATGTTACATGAAAATCAAAGCCCCTGAAAAACAAACATTTATGATGCTGTGGGAAATGTCTGGTTGCAGAATATCGATAAATTCCTCTAATGTGAAAAGAAAAGTATGTTGTTATAACTGTAAATATGTGCATTTGAGCTGCAGAATCTAAAAGCTATAATCAATGAGTATCCAACATAAGACACTGTAGACTGATTCTGTCAGTCATCAGGTTATATCATATAGTCTCGGAAAAAAATGATTAGACCATCCAAAGTCATCAAAAACAGTGTTTATCCAATCCAGTCCTAACTCCTGTGTGGATCA
>JAPQRP010000017.1:27515328-27526992 GCA_037367295.1 Apogon hyalosoma
ATCTTCTACAGCATTGATTCCCCAGTAAAACCCATGGAGTTGGATCAATGACAGTGGATGGACACACTGGGTTTATATATGTTAATTAAAAATGGATCAAAAATGAATAAAAAAAAACAAACTACAAAATTATAAACAATGTGGAAAAAATATGCAAAACATGTACTAAAATAAAGTAAAAATGATCAATCAAGCGACAAAATGAACAAAAACAGCCAAAGCAATGAATAAAATGAACAAAAATGAATAATAAATCGACAAAATCATAAGTAAAATAAACGACATAAACCACAAGCTGCACAAAATAGAAAAAAATAAATAAATAAAAGAGGCAACAAAATGTAGAAACAAAATGAACAAAGACAAAGAAAATAATAAAGAAAATAAAGGAAAAAATGACAAAATAACTAATAATAAATTATATCTTTGCTTAAAAAGTCACTTTTTCTTCTGCCGTTACCGTGGAAACACCGTCATCTTCTCCAGCATTGATTCCCCAGTAAAACCCATGGAGTTGGATCAGTGACAGTGGATGGACACACTGGGTTCATGTTCAGTTCATGATGTATTTTATTGAAAAAGTACATTTTTCTTCAGTTTTGTCTGTTTTCGTTATAATAACCTTTGAATTTCGTCTGAGCTTTAGTGAACGTCTGCATGATCAGTGGATTAAATGTAGGAAAACACACGATTTACACTAAAAAAGAGGAAACTTCAGAGGATAATATTCGAATAAATGCTGATAAACCACTTGAGAAAGGTTAAATAAAGAGAACAGTTCCTCTTGGGCCGGGTCTTTATGGGTTAATATAAGCAGAACGCACAGACACACCAAGGTTTACACACATGCACAACGCTAACACACGTTAAGGAGGTGGCTTAAGGCTTTCCTTTTCCCTGTGAAGTAACACCTCGGGGGGATTTTGGTCCTTTTCAGCGCTGATTTTATTGGCTGTGACGTAACACGCTGGCACCGCGTTTTTCAAAGTCAACGCAACTTTTCATCATAAATTTGCCAAATTACACCACGTCACACTCCTTTACACATTCAAGTGGAATTAAGCGTAACCTCTGGTGCTCATCTGCAGCCTTAATCTTATGAATATTAGTCCTATTAGTCTGAGCATTTGCAGCGTTTTTCATTTCCTCAGTGCATTTATTCAACCTGTTCCCTACGGAGGCTGGGCTGGCAGTTGTACATGAAAGCCTGAAGGGGTTTGGGGATATATCTGCCTTTACTAAAGTTAAAGTCAGCACTCAGAATAGATGGTGGATCAGTTGTCAGAGGAAAATAGAACTTTCTGAATTAAAAGAAGTAACAAGATGAAAATGATGCAGGAAAAACTAAAGGTTCAGGTTAAAAGCAGCTTCTATAAACCGTATTTAGCGGGACCTCCCTTTGCACTTTACATGTCTTTAACCCTTTTGTTCAAACAATGTGAGATTTATGGCAATTTTACAAGGTTTGATATTGGTAAAAACTGAACAAACATTAGAAAAGTTGAGCCACAATCAACATGAAGCAAAAATGAACAGAAAAAAGAACAGTGAACAAAAAAATCAACAAAATAAACAAAATACTGAACAAAATGAATAAAATAACCCCAGCAAACAAAAATAACAAATTCATAAAGTTGAATCTAATAATAATGATAATAATAATAATGATCAATTTTATTTGAAAGCACCTTTTCACGAAACCCAAGGACACTGTACAGCAGAGCATAAAAAGACAATAAATAAAATACAAAGGAGGAAAAAAGAGCAAGTAATCTAATCTAAAATTAATTGCAAAATGAATAAACATAATTGAAATAATCAACAAAATGAATAAAATAAGAAATAAACAAAATGGAAAAAAAAATAATCCAAACAAATGTACAGAAATAAACCAAATAATCAGGTTTGATTCAGCTCACGTCAGATGTTTCTGATAGTTTGTGCTGTTTTTTGTCATGGGGTCAAAGGTCACATTAAATATTGACTTTTACTGACCTTTACAACACATTTAGTTCAGTTTTTTGTGTCTTTTAAGGCTGTTCACACATTTCCTGTATTTTCTTGTTGTATCAGAAGAAAAAAGAATGACAAATAAATGTGGACGTTTCAGATAAAGGTGGAATTAGACTTTTACACAGAACTATCGATGATGGCTGGTGATGTTTCCATTTTTCCCTCCCTCCGACCCCCGTTCCAGTTTGTTTTGGAGCGCTTTGGTCTGTTTTTTGATTTGTGTTGTGAACTGACAGTGTTTGCTCCTGCCTCGGGCTGCGCGCTGTGTTATTTTTCATCCAAAACATTCTTTTTGTTCGCGCAGAGAAGATTCCCTCAGTCACCACGTCCTACAAATTAAATTATGCGGCCCACCAGGGACACTATCCCCACTATCCACGCATCAGTGTTTCGCAATTCAAAGCAAACATGCGAACAGGAGGAAACATTAAACCGGCCACTCTTCATTATTCAGAGGATTTGTGCCCTGTCATTTTTAATTTCACTGGCATTTTCACATGGACCTTCAAGGGCATTTTGGCCGTGAGCCCCTCGCTGTTTGTCCTCAGTCTGCTTTTCTGTATCAGTTTCACAAAGTCGTCGGTGTGCGCTGCATGTAAATGTATGCATTAGAGCAGGGATGTCAAACTTATTATCTGTCAGCTTCCACAATCGACTCAATTTGATCCCAAGTGGATCCAGTAAAATAATAAGATAATAACCTATAAATAATGACAACTCCAATTTTACCTCTTTGTTTTAGTGTTTAAAAAAAACCCCATTAAATTATGAAAATATTTCCATTTACAAACTATTCAAATACAAAAGATGTGAATAACCTGAAAAAATTAAATATCTTAAGAAAAATAAGTGCAGTTTTAACAATATTATGCCTCAACTTTTCCTTTTATACACGTTTTACAGATCAGATCTACAAAGATGCAAAACATATAGTAACAGGCAGAATGTTGTTAAAATTGCACTTATTCTTCTTTAGACATTTCAGGTTGTTCATATTTGTTCAGGTTATTCATTTTATTATTAAGGGATAGTTTGTAAAAGTAAACATTTTCATAATTTAATGTTTTGGG
This sequence comes from Apogon hyalosoma, assembly GCA_037367295.1. Classification (NCBI taxonomy): domain Eukaryota; kingdom Metazoa; phylum Chordata; class Actinopteri; order Kurtiformes; family Apogonidae; genus Apogon; species Apogon hyalosoma. The sequence continues at coordinate 27,518,412 of JAPQRP010000017.1, forward strand.
GCATTTTTTTACACCAAAATAAAGACAACAATTTGGAGTTGTCATTATTTATAGACATAACATAATACTGTTTTTTATATTAAACCAAGAAGACAATTTTGTGTCATTATTTATAGATTATTACGCTATTATTCAGGGTTCCCATGAGGTCTTAAAAAGTCTGAAAAGTCTTGAATTTACAAATCTGCATTTAATAGCTTAAAAAAGTCTTAAAAGGTATTCAATTTGATATGGCAGGTCTTCAGTTCTGTTGCCATAAACGTGTTCGCTGTGCTGTGTTTAAATGTGTCTGTTAAATGTCCAAACTGCAAAGAAAGTAACGGTACTCGACTCAGTTCCACCCGTTCCAACCCAATGATTTATACTCAAATTAGGAACCAGTTATTGCTAACTTTGCAGCCCCCGAGAAATGACTTGGAACCGTGGGAATCAAGGCACTAGAGTAAATAAATACGTTTTCCTAAATTCTAGGTGTCATGAATTTTTGCCAGTATGGCAGTGAAATAGGCGTTATGTTCTGTTCTAAATACTGTTATAAGTCTTAAATTTAACTTGTAGAAACCTCTAGGAACCCTGTTATTCTACTTTAGCTCATACTGGTCTGTATGTGGAACCTGTGGGCCGGATTAGACCCTTTGGCGGGCCAGTTTTGGTCCAGGGGCCGCATGTTTGACACCCTGCGCTAATAGGTGCTTCTTATTTTGTGTCATTATTATAGCCCCGCCCCCCAAAGATAGTTTTTGGTTCAATTTGTTTATTTGTTTATACTCTAGCAGCAAAACTGTTGGTTGAATTCATGCCAGGTTTGGTTTATAGACCCAGAATAGATGGATTACATTTTGGGGAAAGTGGGTCAAAGTTCACATCTTTTATGATTTATTTATTTATTTATTTTTTAACATCTTTTTTTTCTCCCATTTACTATAAATGGACGAACTTTCAAATGTCGATAAAAACATCAATTTTGTCTCAGTTTACTTCAAACTTGGCACATATGTAGAGGCAGTTGATATGATGACATCAGCACACGCACAGACATGATGACATCAGCACACGCACAGACATGATGACATCAGCACACGCACAGACATGATGACATCAGCTGGATTGATGTCAAAATAAGTTACCATGTGTGCGAGGGGCGGGGCTTGTTGTGCCTGGAACCACTTGTTTATAGGTTATCATGCTTTTATTCTACTTTAGCTCATATTGGTCTGTATGTGGAACCCGTGGGCCGGATTGGACCCTTTGACGGGCCGGTTTTGGCCCTCAGACCGTCTGTTTGACACCTCTGTATTAGAGACACGTAAGCATGTGTGTGTACCGGGGTATGAGAGGGATGTAGCAGTGGAAAGAGGTCCTCGTCACCCTCTAATGAGTAATGGGCTGTTTTCTGGCTGCCTCCTCATTCCCCTGACATTTCTAACCTCTGACGGAGCTCCAACCGCCACAGCTGCTCCCAAATCTGCCGCCATCGCCCGTCACTGGAAACCCTTCCCACTGCGTCTGCAGCAGCAGCCGTTTGATTTCACATTTTTACCAGTAATCACCTCTCCTCTCATGTGTGCTTCCACTAACAGTGTGACTGAGCCGCCTCATTTGGTCGTCCTCTGCCTTTTTATCTGCAGTCTACTGATAAAAGGGCTTCGCTCATAAGAGAGAAAAACACTGTAGTCACCAGCGGTTTCACTGCAAAAAAGGGGATTTCAAGAAAAGTAAAAGAGCCTTGTCTTGAAAGTGAGTTTTGTCAAGTGTGAAAAGTGATCTTGTTTTAAGAAAGAATGCACCAATCAGCTATAACCAGAGGTGGCAAAAGTACTCACATTCTGTACTTAAGTAGACGTGCAGCTACTTGTGTGAAAAAATACTCTCGTAAAAGTAGAAGTACAGATTCAACTCCTTTACTTAAGTAAAAGTTAAAAAGGACAACTTCTCAAATGTAATAAAGTACAAAAGTAAAACTGCATTTTTTGCCATGAATGAAACAATACTTATTTAACCAGAGACAGGTAACCTCCAAAAACATGTGTGGATGGGTCCAAAAATTACTAGAATTTTCACGGGTACAGACACGGGTAAAATGAAAGGAAATGCAGGCAGGTAGCAGCAAGAAAGAGAAAAAATAAAAGAAGATTCATGGATGAAAATAACAGTCAGGACATTTAATGATGATGATCATCTAATCTGACTGTGGTTGATCCACAGCCGGTTTGTTTTAGTTTGAAGTGAGCTTCACCTCTGTTTACACTCGCCCACAGTCGGCATCCAGTGGCACATATTAGAGATTTAATGATAGCGTGTGTTTTAGCCAAAAATAAAGTCCTTAAACGTGAGTTACTGTGGAGACCATGGGTTTAATCAGGGGTCGGGTCGTGGTACTCGGCTTTGCAGGTACGGGTGGAAAAGTTTGGAAAACTGTTCAAGACTCTGGTATTGACCCTTTAGGGGGGTGGGGGGGGTACTGGCTGTGACTCTGTCTACCGGTTCTGGCCCAGATGGATCTGAATCAGCGTTTGAAGCGTTATTTAAAACTGAAATGCCATCATTTTTCCACATCTCCTGGTTTGGTCAGATTCAGGATGCATTTGTTATTGTCTGATCGTTCAGGGTGTTCTGGGATGCATTTGTCCACATTCTCTGTCTGAACAGGAATGTGTCCTGGGAGCAGCGCCTACTCAGCTAATTGTTTTAGAGCACTAAAGATGTGTGTAACAGCCCACATAATGTTTTATAAATGCTTAATGTAGGTGTGGTTTGAGACACCTGTTCCACTCAGTATTCACAGACGTGTACTCCAGTACAGAGAGGTTTAAGTATCCTTGAAGAAAACAAGTGGAATATCAACATTTAAAGTGTAGTGATTGATACACGTTGTCACCTCATGTAATGAATAACAGACAGTAAACGCTTTGCCTTTAAAGCAGCTTTCAAACTGCCGGTTGTCAACCTGAAATGAATGCATGCTCCGTCTTAGTTTGGGTGGAGCAGTAGCATGGTGGTTAGCACCGCCACCTCACAGTCCACTTCACCTGTTGTATAGGTTCGTTCTTTCGGTGCCTCTAACTGTGGCGCTGGTGAAGATCTGGAGTTGGAACCTTAGAACTTTTAATATCAGCTCACTGCTACTCATGTGTGCTAATGCTAATGCTAATGCTAATGGTAAGTACTGTGTGTGTATTTGGATGAGTAAAATACAAAAACTGAATTTGACAATGAAGATGATAAAGCGAGTTAACCTTAACCTTTTAAACCATAGATGAGCTTGTTTATATTCATATCGAATAGGGAAGTTGGGTCTAATCATAAATAATCCGATGTGAACAGATGCACGTTCACCTGTTTGTGAATATGTCAGGATGTGATGTTAATGTAAATGTGTGAACAGGCCTTGAGGTACAAACACAGTGTTTTAGAGAGCCTACATTATTAACTCCAAACATTACTGGCCACATGGAAAGGGTTTCAGAGTTTTGCACTTACTGTAAATATTAACTGCATTAAATACATGGAATAGGAAAAAAAAAAAGCCTATTAAAAACAAACCTGTTTCAGAAGCTGAACTATTTTCAACTCAAAGCAGCAGGAATAAAATGAGGACGTACTGAGGACACTTAGAGATGTCAACACTGAAGTTTGGAAAACTGGTTTGGTTTGGCATGAGTACTTGTTCAAAGGCCTTTTTTTTTTGTAATAGTGGTTGTCATGTCTAATGATTTTTGTTTCTAGAGCAGAAACTGGAAAAATCCTTCAGTATGTTTTCACCAAACCTGATACAATTCATCAGTTTTAAGCTGAAGTGCATTTGTCTGTCATCATTTCATTTCTGGAGAAGAACTAGAAACAGGCAGATGGTTTTCCAGTAAACTACTTAGACTATAGTCAACTCCTCTGCAGTTAAAGAAAATAAGTTGTTTCTTTATTTTTTTTAAAGTCTGTTTTTAATAAATGTAGCTCAGCAGAATGTGCTTTACCCCAATGGCAGATTTTTGCTTTTCAGCTCTATCTAATGCCCTGTCCACTAATGCAGATTTATTCTATTTTTGTTATTTTGAATTTTTTTTTACAATTTTTATTTATTTCTCATTTTTTGTCAGTATAATACAATCCAGTCCCCTCAGGTTGAGGTGCAGGAAAAGAAACAAAAGAACAGAAAACAAATGAAAAGAACAGCCTGTGTTTGTGTCAGAATATGTTTAGGTCCCTCAATCATTTTTCCCATTTGTCAGCCATTTCCCCCTTTTTTTTTTTTTTTTTTTTTTTTTTATAAAGAGATGTTCTTTAAACTTCATTTTATATGTAAGATGTTCCATGACAAGTACATCATCTATGATTGAAAGCCACTGTTTGTCAGACGGAGCATCAGTCTTAAGCCAGTTCTTTGTTAGAGCCTCCTTCTTGGCCACCGCAAGGATCTTGACAAAATATCTGTGTCCTTTTATGCAAAGTTTCTTCCAAATGTCTGAGGTAAAGAACAAGACACGAATTTGGGATTGCAACACCAACACATCATAGAGAGCTGAGTGAACCTTCCCCCAGAAGGGTTGTGCATTTCCAAAAAGTGTGTGGGATCTGAATCCATGTGACTACAAAGTCTCCAATTCAGATATATATATATATATATATATATATATATATATATGTGTGTGTGTGTGTGTGTGTGTTATAAATGTATATTATTTAAACTGGTTTGTGTGTGATTTTTAATCAATAGCATCTCATCCCATTCTGTTCATGTTTTATGTGTTTGTATAATGAAGCTGCACCTGAAACATTCGATCCAGGTGAATAACTCAGTGTGTGACCTGCAGTAGATGGAGGTCAGCACTGGTGTAGAGAATCCAAACATTTAGACACATTTGGAGTCGATTTTGTTGAATAAAAATTGTACAGCCCAAATTTTTCTCATAAAAAAATAAGAAAATATGTGTTGAAAAATATCCACACTCTCTTATTTGCTTTTTCCATTTCCTTAGAATCCATTTAGCTTCTCCAGTCCTGTCAAACCACAAAAAAAGAACATATTATTTATCAAAAATAAAAATGTAGTTTTCCATTCAGTGCTTTCACTTTGTTGAAGGACAACAGTCTGGTGTTTATTCAGAATATTCACCGAACAGTACAACAGTCAGCAAACACATCCAGAAACTCATTCAGGACGTTTTATTCAGAGTCGCCGGTGTGTTTGTGTTTGTGAACGCTCATTCTTGGCTCTGGGCGGCTGTGACTCATCCAGTTTGCGTTACAATCTTTCAGTCTGGCATTCATGAGAGCAACGGGTTCACCGATCATTTAGCGGCTCCTCGGTCCGACTGCACCCGACCCCGGATCCATTCATCTTCCCGAGTCCTCAGTCCTGTTTTTACTACGATCTCTGAGGAGGAATCCTGATAGAGCGGGCCGTTCAGTGCCTCATGATGACTCTTTTTACGGTTTCATTTAGAACAGACAAGACAAACTACCGCCATTTAACTAGTACTTAAAGGTTCAGGGTGTGAGATTTATCAGGATGGAGGAGGATCTGATGGAGTGGATGGAACACGAGGCTCACAGATATATTTCCATTAGTGTATAATCAGATAAAAAAATAGAAGCCGTTGTGTTTTCATTAGACCCAGAGCTACTTCTGTGCCAGTTCCCAAATTATTTTTTCTCTGTATTTAGCCTTTCTTAAGTGATTTATCTTCATTTATTATCATATTAAATCTGGTATTTTTTATATTTAATTTACTGATCATGTAGATATTCATAAAAGAATCAGAATCAGAATACTTTATTAATCGCAGAGCGAAATTATTGTGTGTTACAGTTGCTCCTGTCAAGTATAATAAAAAAGTAGTAGGAAAGAAATAATCAATACCTTTTGCCATATCCTTCTAAGACCCAGCAGGGTTTTCTGTTCTGTTTGTGGACAAGAGTTTCACAGCTTTAGAAAAAAAACAAAAACAAATGTCCACAGCAAAGGATAAAAAACAATAATGCATCTGAAAAAACGGTTGCATCATGGTGTTTCCAATATAGGCAATTATTTAATTAAAGAAAGCCAAAACTTGTACTTATCTGGGTCTCAGGATATCAACTCTATTTCTAAATGGCTCAGCAGACACCCCCCACCCCCCCACACACAAGAAATAGGAGCCACCCACAGGAGTAAACGTCACATCCACAAAAGTATCAAGACCTTTTTTATAATGTAATGTCACAAGATCGTCTAAACCAGAGGTGAACAGTTTTACAGTTTGTGAACTACTTTTAAAAAATGATGTTCGTGCACTAATATATTAATATATATCAGTGGACAGTTGAGTAGGTGAAACTACCAGCACTAGCTAGTGGCTGGATATCTGAGTGGGTAAAACTACTGACTACCAGGCCAGAGGCAGAGGTCTGATGCCTTACACAAGTGACACCATCATTTAGCCCTTAGCCAAACTTCCATTTTCCTTTAATACCATGTGATCTACCCACACTACCTTCGTCCCTGGTCTAAATGCACTCTTGTCAGGGACATGCCTGACTTTAACAATAGAGTCATAGAAAAAAGTGCATGTTTGAAGGATAGACAGGGAAATTTACATCTAAAAAAAATACATGACTGAAAACACATACTGTGTTTTGGTTTTTTTTTAGAATTTTAATTCAAATGAATATTTTAAAATAGTGGTGCATGTGCTTTGGCGTCTCCTAGTGGTGATATGTGGTGCATCTGAAAACTGACTTGGATACTTGGATAGCAGCTGCCACTGATGTGCATTTGAATTCAGTGAAATCCAGTTGAATGTGACACAGTGAAGGTCGCTCAGGTCACCCTGCTCAGCGTGGGCGGTCGGGCTGACACAGACTGAAGCTGCCGAAAGTAATGTAGATTGATTTCACTGTCAGACACGAACCAATCACAATCCAGGCGCAGATTTGAGGGCGTTCTGCCAAGTGAATGCAGTGTATCGACAACCTCTAATGAGAAAGTCGTAAACATGACGACTTTTACACGATGGAGAAGAAATGACAACATCACAAAAGGTGTAAACACGGTCACAGCCTGTTTTGTTTTGGGAGGGGAATTAATGTTCTGTTAATACATGTCAAAACCTGCTCTCACCTACATTTGATCCTGACTTTTTCTGATTAAAAGTTCAAACACAACGTCTACATGCGGCTCCACAACACACCACTGTCTACTGTTTATTATATATTATATAATTGGTTCTCATGTGTCAGGTCAGTGTTTGCATTTTAACTTGGACTCTTTTTAATTATTACTAGCGTTTGTAGGAAACTGAAATTAGCCAGTAACATTCCGTAGTCACCAGTAATGTAATAATGGTCAATAACATAGTAAACATGGCCAGTTTAAATGTAATAAAGTCAATGATGTAATAACTTGGCAATAATGTAATATGTTATTATATTATTGGCTGGTTATTACATTACTGTATTGTAATTATATTATAATTTAGTTGTATTTTTATATACAATGACAGTAAAGAAAACCTATGAATCTATTAAATCTGTTCATCTATTACTGGCCTAGCAGAAAAATAATTTAAAAATGTAATCTACAGCCAAGAATGTGATAATGTAATAATACATAAATAGGACTGCATTTCATGGAAGATTTTTTTATTATTTACTGCAGTTTTTTATTCAGCTTGCCCATCAAAAATAGGTATTCATCATCTAACTACCAAATATACTTCAGAGTAATGAATTATATAATATTCCTACATACATGAAATTATGAATTTACATATCTAAGTAGATAAACAATGTTCTACATAAAGATTTTGTACTAGAAATAATTCTCAAACTGGCTATTCCAAACATAATTAAGGACAGTGAGACCTCCATGGGACGTATCCATGGTGACTGATGTGTTTGGGTCAATAATGTTATTGGCTCAAACATTTTACTACATTATTGGCAAGTTATTCCATTATCAGAATCAGAAAACTGATCATACTGATCATAATTCCAGGGGAAATTGTTGTGTGTTACAGTTGCTCCATGAAAGTATAATAAAAAGTAAAAAGAAATTATCAATACTATTGATCTGTTAAATCCATAATCTATTAAAACAATTAGAACAGTAATTTGTACAGTATGCATTAGACAAATATGATCAATATAAGTAAAAGAAATATACATAAATAAGTGTGCGAAATGTGTCTGTATGCAATTATAATTATGTGCTTATAAATTAAACGGTATAAGTTGTTGGCTTTGTTATAATTGAATAATGGCCAAATTTGTTACATCATTAGTTTTTATATGTTTTAAAAACAATAGGGAAACGAACTTTGTGTTGCATGTTTTGTTCCTTATCCTGTTGTGAAATCATGTCTCCACCTCTGTTTTTACTGTCCAGACTCAGAATGAACAGTCTTAGAGCCAACAGACCAGGCACAGTTGCTATTTAGTTAAAAAACAAAACACACAAACCAAAAAAAACCTCACATTCCCTTGAAAGATCACTGATTGTGTTAAAGCAGTGATATTTTGCTTTTTTAAAACTGAATTGGTTCCTTTTCCATCCTTTCCCTGTGGTCTCCATAAACTGTAAATGCTCTGCTTGGCTCTGAATTCT
>JAPQRP010000017.1:27583751-27595277 GCA_037367295.1 Apogon hyalosoma
TGGACAGTATTATCCACAGGTTGGTCATCTGTAGACAGTATTATCCACAGGTTGGTCATCTGTAGACAGTATTATCCTCAGTGTCCACAGTTTGGACAACAGCTATGGACAGTATGACTACGGTTTGCCTTCTAACATGAAGGAGGAGCATAATATCTGTGTTATTGTGGATGGGGCATTAGTCACAAACTAATTAGTCATTTCAGGCGACCAGGTTTTGGAAAGTAGCATCATGGACTTGTTTATGTCGAACATTTGCACATGTAGAAGTGAAGGAACAGACTGTAAAAATACTCGTCTTTGTTAAAACTTTCCATTTTTAGTGTGCCGTTGCGGCTCCGAGGGCTTTTCAGAATGGTAACGCATCCAAAAACACATCCTTTGAGCTAAAGTATAGTCAAAAAAACAAGCGTCGACAGCCAAATTTAACCTTCCCGTTCTGAATTCGCTCCACTCATTGCATAGAAAACCTATCCCCGTGCAGCTTTATTCCTCCTGGAGCAGCTTCAGAGCTCATCTAGGGAGAAAGTTAATTGGCTCTGATCACTGCATCATCCCTCCTTCTCCCCTTGTCGTTTTCCTTCAACCCCTTGACCGCCTTCGTCTTTGTGATCCTGCAACTATAACCGCATTTAATCAATAAATACTGTTAACAGGTGAGCCGTTGCCTGCGGCTATAGGACTGGTTACATGGCTGCGAGTCGGTGCTTGGTTATCAGGGCGGCTTTTAAGGGGAAGAGTCATTTGGCAGCTGCTTGGGCAGGGCTCCTATGGGCTGGATGAACCGAAGGGAAGGGAGAAGGAGGAGGACACTGCAGTGAGTCCAATAAACAGACTGAGGTAAATGGGACCTCTGACTTTACAAACACTCCAATGCAACTTTAAGAGTAAACTTTAACCCCTGAGCTCTGACTCCAGGTAAAGGTGCTGCTGTGAATGTGCGTCTTTTTCAGGTTCATTAAAGCTGCTGTGAGTATGTGCTTGTGGTTTGGTTTTACTGTGTGTTTTAGGTCAAAAGAGGTGGAAGAACAGAAATTGGCAGTCCGGTTGGTGTGTCTTCACCCTAAGAGATTTAGGATGTTGAACATGAACTGTGACCTGAACACACTGAACAACAACAAGGATTTGAATTTTGACCCAGTAGTTTTTGTTTTGGACTCTTTTTTTCTAAATCAGTCCAACTGCTTCTGCTTTTGGCACTGTTTAACTCCATAAAGCAGTTCCACGGTCAAAACTCTGTAAAAACACAGTAAAAAAAAAAAATTAAAGGAAAATCACCACAACACTGGAAACAACAGTAAAAACAAAAAAATGCAAGGAGAAGCTGTGTTTTACCCCCCATTCCACAGGTGACGGGGGTGCGCTGAGCATGCTCAGATGTCTATGAAAAGAACAAGGTCTGTTCTATCAACACATTCGGAAATTATTCCTCTTGATCAAAGGGTTTGGTTGTTATGAATGTTTAAGATAAGCATGCATTCAGAGCGGTCAGGGGTTAAAGGGTTAATCAGGCTGCTGCTCTTGTGTGCAGTCACTTCCTTGAGACTAACCTGTACTTTAGAATTGGTGATAGTATCGAAAGGGCTTTTGCAGCAGGGGGATGGTAGGTGCTTGTGCACGTCTGCAGTAATGAATTCACTTCAAGCCCAGCCCTAGTGTCACTTACTGTGCTCTGGCTAAGTCAGAAGCGATGTTCCTGCCGGTGCGGAGGAAATGATCTCTAACCGGCGCTGACTAACGCTCAAACCAACAAAAGTGCACAAACCCGGCCTTAAACGCATCTGTCAGTGTGCCGCCTGTCTGTGTGCATGCTTCCCCTCTGAATAAAGTCGCCGTCAGACCTGTTTGACTTGACAGAAGTCGTGTGTCAGTCGGCGTCCAACGTGGCGAGACATGTGATCCTATGTGACCAAGCTCTTCCAGGGGAATATAGTTTGTGGTTAAAGTGGTTTCTCTCCGCTTGCCACGGGCTGCAGCTCAACATTTTTTGTGGTAACAAAGCAAAAGTTGACTTTCAGCAACTTCTCCAAATACATATCGGTGCTATGACCTTAGCCTATAAAGACCTAAACATCCACCACCGACCAAAAGCATCTACTGATGTAAAATATTTAACACCTGTTGATCCACTAATCCTATCAATACATGTAAATAATTGGTGTAAATACAGTTCTTCGTCTTTTCATGGTCATCAGAAATGACCCATTTGGACGTTTAACTTAAAAAGTCACATTTCCTTTAAGTTTTCTCTGTTTCTGATATGATAACCTTTGAATTTACTCTGAGCTTTTATGAATGTGTACATGATCACTGAATTAAATATAAGAAAATACCAGATGTATGCAAAATAATGCAAAATGCAGAGGATAATATTTTAATAAATGCTGATAAATCACTTAGCAAAGACAGTGGATGGACACACTTGTTTTATTCTCAGTTAATGATATATTTGTTGAAAAAGTCACCTCAGTTTTGTCTGTTTTGATATAACCTTTGAATTTACTGAATTTTCATGAACATCTAAATTGAAATAAGAAATTAAATACAGGAAAATACATGATTTTCAGTGAAAAATGCAAAATACAGCAGATAATATAATAAATCTCTTTAGTAAAGGTTAAATAGAGAGAAACATTCATTTGGGAACTGCCAGAAAAGTAGCACTGGGTCTTTTCTGGGTTAAACTGCTGCTAGTTCAGTAGATTATAACAGAATAATGATCAGTTATCAGTTTCCTGTCAGCGGGCGTTCTGATGAATTAGTTTGCTGCAGTTTTGGAGTGTAGTCGCCGCCTGCAGCTGTAAACTGTGAACTTAGGTCAGCATTCTGCCTCAGAGACTATAAATGTGCTAATTCTCCCTTTTTTGTTGTGAGTCAACCCTAAGTAGAATGAATAGATCATGTATTAACCGTAGTTTGCTGAGGCTTGGTGAATATGTAATGGCGGCTGTGTTTCCTCAGGTCAGCGCTGCAGTCGGAGTGTATTCGCTGGCTCGTATCTGACCTTATTTCTCCACCTTGGTGCAACTCTATAATGGCACTTCTCTCAGAACTCCTCAGCTTAATAAAAGAGCCATTTCTGCTGCAGGGAATGGGAAAGGCTACACTTCTGTCTGAGGCATTGGGCTTTCAGATTGAGTTTTGTGTTTGCTTTTGCGGGTGTATGACAGGTGTGTGTTGATGCGAGTGTGCATCCACATCTGTTTATATGTTCTCACTGCTCTGAGTGATGTCGAGGGGAAAAGGTAAACACCGTGGAGTAGCTTTTTTGCTGGAGGTTTACTCCGAGTTCACTTTAGTCAAGGATGCCGTGTTGCAGTTTCCTCAGGGTTCCCACAGGGTCTTGAAAACTCTTAAAAGTCTTGAATGGACAAATCTGCATTTAATACCTTAAAGCAGGGGTGTCAAACATATGGCCGACGGCCAAAAACGGCCCTCCGAATGGTTCAGTCTGGCCCTTGGGATTAATTTGCAAAGTCCGAATTTTATTAAGACACTAGTCACTTTTCCATTGGATATATGCGCAAAACTTTACCGATATTTACTAAAGGTTGAAAAAACAGAAGTGTGTAATGTTGGTTTTTCCATTAACTCACAAATGCAATGATTTGTTTAGTTATCGCGAGATGACATGAGAAGTCATTCCATAAACATGGTGACAAACGTAAATATAGTGTTGACTTACAGATACATTCATTATTATTATATATTACCCCTCTATCCCGTACTAAATTTAAAAATGATCGGGTTTCCTGGTGTGTCCACACAGTTTTTTCAGATTATTCCATCTTTTTTTGTTTGGATAGTTTATAAAAGTATTTTCATAATTTAATGGGGGTTTTTTTTGCACTCAGACAAAACTTTGGAGTTGTCATTGTTTATAGGTTATCATGCTATTATTTTACTGGTCCTGCCCACTGGAGATCAAATGGGGCCGAATGTGGCCCCTGAAAGAAAATGAGTTTGAGACCTCTGATCTAAATTTAATATAGGAAACTGATGTAGGAAAATACATTATTTACAGTGAAAAATGCCAAACACAGAGGACAATAGTATAATAAATGGTGATAAAGCACTTAAGAAAGGTTAAATGGAGAGAAAACGTCATTGTTTCTATAGTCAGTGTATTTAGAATAATTCCACTGTTTTTACTGTCCTATCGTATGTGTGTCGGTGTGAGTGTGTATCCACATCTGTTTATGTTCTCCTCACTGCTCTGAATGATGTCGAGAGGAACAGGTCAACACTGTGGTTTCCATGAGTAGCTGTTTTGCTTGAGGTTTGCTCAGAGTTCACTTCTCAAGTCAAGGACGCCGTGTTGCAGCTCTGCTTTGTTTCCTTTGTATCTCAGTGTGGATAGCGTCGTTATCTTCTCAACAAAGAAGATTCCACACAAGGATCATGACTTTTTTATTTTTTTTAGGTCAAAGTAACTGTCATTTTTTTCGACCGGTGTACAACCTCACAGCAGTTTATAAAGAAGACTTTCTGTGGCCGTCAAATGAGCGAGTACCTATTGTTTAGTGAACACTCTGCCGGGGGGACTGACCGGGATTGATGGCGCCGGGGCACTCAGAGCGCAGCATCAAACCCCTCAGTCAGCAGCCCCTCCACTTCCACAGTGAATTTACTGCTTACAGCTCACTCTTCCTTTAATTGAAACTCCACTCTATTTGGCAAACTGTCTCCTCTGGTAAGATTTTATGAAACATGGTTAAAAAATGCCATTATAGTAGGTTTCTTTGGTCATCTACGGTCATACAGAACTGCAGGAAAAATGCCCCAGATTTACCTTTTTTTTCTTTTCTGCTAGTCTTTTAAAGAAATATGAATCATATGGAATCCAGTCGTTTCTATTCTTATTTGCGTTGTTAAATCAGAATAAATATGACTTGCATCACTGTCAGATTGGTATGCAAATTTTCCTAAAATGATAATGATAAACTTTACTTTGAGCATAAGTAGGAATAAAATATAGAAGTGAACAAAAGGCCAAAAGGAAATTACAGATTTAAACAGAACACTCCAGAATACTGAAGGCAAAAAGTTAAACAAAAATGAAAAACAATGTCACACAGTGTACAACTATGTCTGTTTAACAACACTTAATGTCCTTAATGGAGTAGGAAGAAGCTGAGTTTATATTGTCCAACCCCAAATTTACATTACTAATGTATACAGTCCATAAAAAGGAATAGGACAGTTATTAAATTACTGAAAGAAAAAAAGAAATAATAAACACCATCATTAACTATTGCTGTTATACTTCTGTTCATTACTATATCTGTGGAAAATAAGGTTTTTATAAAGCCTCTTCAATTTTATGATGTTTTCACACTGCTTGATATTTTGCAGGTATTATAGCTCAAATATTAGCCCAAGAATGTCATCATCTCTTACAGCTGTCTGTGCTCATACGTTGGAATGAGAGTTTCTCTATCAATCCACCAGAGGGTGCTGCTCTTAATTGGACAAATACCATGAAGAAGAGTAAAGTTTTTTGAGAAGAAAAAGAAAGAAATGGTGAGGCCAGAGGCGGTTTTACTAATGGGGATACTAATGTTGATTTTGAGAAGGGTAGTTGGAAGTAGAAGGGCTGTCCGGCTCTAAACGGGTTCTGCTGTGTCCGGTCCGAGCCGGGTTCTGCTGCAACTGGCTCGAGACGGGCTCTGCGTCCAGCTCCAACCAATGACAGTAGAATTCCGTAAGTCAGTCGTCTCGCAAAGCTCTAACATAAATGCGAGTTGTCCAGAAATGTCATATGAAAATGACAAATGAGCCGTACCGCAGCACATGCTCGTACCGAACCGTGAAGGGCGAACTGCTCGGTACAACGTCTACCGTTGCACTCCTAGTCTTGTTGCCATGGTAATGCTATACATCCATGTAAGTAGAAGAATGTCCACTAAAAGCTCAACAAAACCAATTTTCAGAAATCCGAATACAGCTCAAACAATAAGTCCTTAAATGGGCAAATCTCTAAACCAGTCTAACAGTCTGAGGCCAGTGTACGTCATGAATAATGTAATAAAACTACAGACCAACGAGCTAACACTAAACAGATCCAACACAACAAGGATTATTTGTCTAACGCTGAAACCTGCTGAAGTGAAAATTAAGGTCTTATTATGAAGCGATGATGATGAATGTTTGGTACCTTATCTGATAACATGTTTTTATATGAATGAAGCTCCTGCTATCGACTAATCCATTGTTTTGTGTTACATGTAAATGACTCTGACTGGAAACAAATGGACCAGGGTGTAACGGGTTAAAATGTCAGGTTTTATACATTTATTTGACTTGGATGCTTAGTCGGAGCCTGAGTCTCAATCTGGCTACACCCTGTGCAAGTAAATGTGAGGGGTTTCAGGTATACAGGTGTAAGAGTTGAATTGAAGCCAGAAACACACAAAAGCGCTGCCAGTGTTGTTCCATCTCCATAGTGTGAGCTCACGTCACCATGCTGCATGTGAACCAGTTCTGGGATTACATTCATAATTGTCTTAAGAAGCCTTAAAGTTTTTGGCAGTTTCAGAAACCTGACAGCTCTGTACTGGCAGGATTTAGTCTGTGAAAATGAAATTCCGCTTCCACACACTTCCAGACAGAAGCAGCCATTGCATTCTTTGTCCTCATCCTCGTCCTGGTTTCATCTGAAGTGAATCCGCTAAAACCGTGTCCTTCATTGTTTACATCAGCACAATAGCATCTTTGCCTTTGTTGTGTTTGTTTTCAGTACACAGGCTGATTTGCACTGGAATCTAAGGTATTGTCCACATGTAAACAAGAAAAAGCAGATGTTACCGACAGATATGGATTGAGTAGAGTCTTTTTTTAAACTTTCATTTTATGGGACATTTTTGCTTTTTAACAACATAGAGAAACAATAATATAGCAAAATAGGCTGACTATTACATGAAAGAGGGAAAAAAAATAGGTGAGACAGTTCACCAGATCCAAATGATCTAACCAATAATTAGAATTACCTTTGGGAGTAGAAAAGGAACAGAACCAGCAGTTACTGACTGCTGATGTCTTAACCAGGACACTTGCAAAAGACCTCCCTTTATTAATTGTCTTTTATATGTTACATAGCTCTTCTGTACTAGCGACAACAGGGTAACCCACTCCATGATTTAATGAAATACCTGAAATATTCAGATTACAGTGTATTGGTTAGTACACGTTGACTTTAGCATTTTAATTTTTTTTTCCTGGCTAAATAAAGGTCAATGATAATGATGATAACAATGAGTGTAAACTAGAGCTGCACAATATATCATTTGAGCATCTTCATCACGATGTACGTGTGCTCAATAGTCACATTGGTCCTGCAATGTAGGGGCCAAATGAACTCAACGTGTTCTCAACTAATTTCAAGGGTATGTGACACACTGCACACAGCGATCCACCAATCACAGTCATTCTTGATCAGTTTGCCGAAGCAGACCACGCCCCTGCACATGGAGTGAGTCGCTGGTAACAACATCGAAAAATGAGCAACGAACAAGAGAAAATCATCGAAAACTAAGACTTGGTCCTAAAAAGAAAAGCAGCATCAGTTATTCTGAATTATTTTGGCTACAAGAAGAATGATGTTGAAACGCTTGTTCTGTGTGTATAGTGCCTTGCAATTGTTGCCACAACGAGAGGAAACACAACTAATTTGTTTGACCATTTACGTCGGCACCACACAGCTATTTCATATTGCAGTATATTTCACAAGGTAAAAAAAATTGCAATGTCAGTTTTTTCCCAGCATCATGCAGCCCTAGTGTAAACTCTGATTCAGGAACTTTTTCCAGTTTTTTTTACCCCGCGCCCTGGAGGGGGAGGGCAAGGGTATTGTTTTTGGTTCGTTTGTTTTTTTTTTTGTTCGTCAGCAACTTTACGCAAAAACTGGACCAGTTTCCATGAAATTTTCAGGAAAGGTGCGAGGTGGTCCAGAACAGATCCCATTAAATTTTGGTGAATGTAGGTCAAAGGTCAAGGTCACCAAAAATGTGTTTTCGGAATGATAACAGATAGGGCCAATCAGGTAAAATGTTTGGGCGGGGTTTGTTGTGCCTGGCACCACTTGCCCATCATTTTTCAGAAGAATATTTCAAAGACAAAGTTCTCTTTTGTAACGTAGACCTTCTGTATTATTTCTGTCCATTTCCAAAGTGTTGGTGGTTCTTCATTCAGCCATTTGCAGGTTATATTGCAGGTATCTGTCCTGTTGGCTCGGTCCAGTCGGGGAGTCGCCCAAATAAAAGCACTGAAACTCTCTTCCAGTTGTAGCTGGAGTGCTGTCTTGGGGTGTGATCGTAGCCTGTGTGTCCTCATGTTAT
Source organism: Apogon hyalosoma (assembly GCA_037367295.1). Lineage (NCBI taxonomy): Eukaryota > Metazoa > Chordata > Actinopteri > Kurtiformes > Apogonidae > Apogon > Apogon hyalosoma. The sequence goes on from JAPQRP010000017.1 coordinate 27,592,088, forward strand.
AAACAGGGCCAGGCTTCACCCATTGATTCCGTGTATGAATCATGGCTGGGGCTCGCCGGAGGGGAGGCGATACAGTGACAGTGGTGTGTCACTCCCTGCTGCCACGCCACCGCCCTGGCATTTAGATGTGGCTTCAGCTGTTGGCCGAAGTGATGTGTGACCCCCGGGGTTGAATGGCCGGATGGCTCATGAACCTGCCCCTTAATACCACCCTCCTAGGCACATACTCAGAAATACATGCCTTAGCTCGCGCAGATGGCCAACCCAGATACCCATGCCCTCACAGTTGGAGAATTCACTGCCCCCTGGTCTGAGCCGGGCTTCCAGAGTCCGGCCCCCCCGGTCCGTCAGGAAACGGGGGTCATCGTGTCCCGCTGGAGGCAGGGAACAGATTGAAGGACTCTGAAATGATTCAGTGGCAGACGGGGAGCGCCTGAGCCATGCAAACAGTAACAGGCACTCCTAATCCCACTGTTTCCTTCCTCTCTGGTCTACCACCCATTTGTACTGAATCCTCATCGGTCCCACTCAAGCGACAGAAATAGACTCTGTTCAGGAATATATTGTGTAATACTGAGAGGCTTTCCCCATGACTTTATTTTCATTATTCAGCTCTCTCTCTCTCTCTCTCTTTCTCTCTCTCTTTCTCTTTCTCTTTCAGTTCAGTTCAAAAAGACTTTATTGGCATTACAAAAAATGTTTACATTCTACATTCCAAGGTAAAATGTGCTAACAGTAAAAAGAGTAATAATATTAAAATAAAATAAAGATCTCTCTCTCTCTCTCTCTCTCTCTCTCCGTATGTGTCTGTCTTTCTCAAATTCAAAAAAGGCTTTATTGACATTACAAACAAATGTTTACATTGCCAAAGCAAATTGTACATTACGAGGTGAAATGTGCTAAGAAAACAAATTTAAGTAGTAAGACTAGTAATGTGAAAATAAAGATCTAGACATGGACATTAAGGCTATTGACAGTTTTTTCCCTCTCTCTTTCAGTCTCTTATGCTAGTAATGATTTTTGCTTAGTGTTGGACGACAGCAAACAGACAAACCATACGCTGTACCGTTGTGGCTCTGCATCATTGTTTTCATTATGGATCTGAGTGTGATGCTCCAGTTATGTCTGCCAGTGTATTTAAAGACATCCCCACGGGCTCAGTGATATGACCAAAATATAAAACAATCGCATGGAAAGGCCTCGTTCTCATTACATTTTCAATTATACACTCGACCAATAATTAATGACTTGTATTCAGCTTTCATTTGGAGCCGTTGTGCAGTTTTCAGTTAACCGTGTAAGTAAATACGCAGATGTTGGAGGCTAGTATTTGCTCTGCTGTAGAGGCCGTCTTACATAGACTCTCTGCTGTTTGACATGGTTCCTGTCGAGGTGGTTTAAGAGGTTTGTGGTGTCTGTTGTTTTACCGGTCTGCAGCATGACTTGCAAAGTGTTTCATGCCTATTCATGTTCCAGAAGTTGTTCTTCTTTTAGGTACAAGCTCTGTTTTCTGAGGTTGGAGTCATTCATTCAGAATTGTGTCATGTTGGCTGTTATCACACACAACAAAATAATAAAAAAAAAATATAGAGTGTGATTTATTATGCAACAAAATAAATCATATAGAGTAGCATGGACAAGAAGTGTATCCACCCTCACATAATAAATAAGGTCATATTCCACTGACTGGTAGGCTGCAATAAAATGTCTTATTGATCTGTTTGACGGAGAATATCCCATTTAGGGGTTACTGTACATGAAGAACACCTTTCATTCAGACTGTGGATATACTATATCTGCAGCCCTGAACAGTAAATGTACATGACTTTTGTTTATTTGCAGCTACACAGTATGTTTTAGATCAGGGGTGTCACACTCATTTTAGTTCAGGGTTAGATCTCAAGCGGCTGGACCAGTAAAATAATGACATAATAGCCAATAAATAATAAGAACTCCACATTTTTCGCTGTTTTAGTGCAATAAACAGGGTTCCTGCTGGGTCTTGAAAAGTCTTAAATTTACAAATCTGCATTTAATACCTTAAAAAGTCTTTAAAAGGTATTGAATTGGATACGAAAGGTCTTGTGTTATGTTGCCATAAACTTGTTGGCCGTATTATGTTTAAATGTGTCTGGGAAATGTCCAAACTAGAAAGAAAGTAACATTAGTCGACTCAGTTCCAACCTGACAATCTGTATTGGAATTAGGAGCCAATTATCAGCTAACTTTGCAGCCCCCGTTGAGAAATGATCACAGAATGTATGTAATATTCAATCTCTGCTGATGTAAATAAATAAATGTTTCTAAATTCTAGGAGTTAAGAATGTTTGCCAGTATGGCTGTGAAATACAAATTAATTCTGTCTAAGTGGTCTTAAAAAGTCTTAAATTTAACTTGTAGAAACCTGTAGGAACCCCGAATAAAGTAAAAATAAATTATGAAAACGATTACTTTAAGTCACAAAATTTGAGAGAGCATTTGGGTGGAAAACCTTGATGAGGTACTTTAACACCAGAAATCAGAAATCACACTATGACCTAACTCACTTACTGGAGGAACTGTGGAAGCCACTATGCAAATCATTACTATATAATGTGAGACATTCTTAATACCCAACAGAATATTTTTTAAATGTGTCATTCCCTTCGAACTCAAAACTTTAAAACTTGAATTATTATAACGATGAACAACCTCAAATACGTTACATTTTAGCAATATTGTGCCTCATTGTCATTTCTGCATGTAAGTTACTACTTACAGATCACAGTGGATCTCCAAATACACAGAACAGGCAGAACACTGTAAACGTTTTAGACTTTGGGATTTGTAGTTGTCATTATTTATAGGTTATTATGCTAGTATTGTACTGGTCTGACGTACTTGAGACCATATTGGGCTGAATGTGGAACCTGAACTGAAATGACTTTGACATCCTTGACCATTAACGTCTTCAGTATAATTTTTGCACTTTGCAGATTCATCCCCGGCCCCTATTGGACCCTTTGGTGGGCCGGTTTTAGCTGCTTGTTTTGTCCTGCACCTCTGGGGAACAGTTTAACTTTCTGACCCTTGACCCCTGGTGTTATCGTGGAAACGTGGGTCCTCTCTGGTCCGTTCCCTTGTGATGCTCTGCGCTTTCATCCAGATTTTCATCTTGTGTTTCTCTTTTTTTTTTTTTTTTGTTTTTTTT
>JAPQRP010000017.1:27596457-27614048 GCA_037367295.1 Apogon hyalosoma
CCCCCTCCCATCCTCTGTACCTCCATGTTTCCCTGTCCTCCACTGGCTCCTTCACGCAATCCAAAACGTAAATAAGAGCTTGGAAAGGTGACCGGTCTTTGGAGCTTGTTTTTGTTTGACATTTCAGCGCCAGAAGTAGAGGAAATGATTTGTGACCTGTAATGAACGTTTATTTGATGAGTAATTTTGATTTATTTTTTTGTCTCTGTCTATTCATGTTCTGCCTCCGTTAATAATAGTGTAATCAAGGTGTCCACAGATCTGTAAAAAGCCCTAAATTACTGTCTTAACTAATGAAGACCCAGTGCTACCTTTGTGTCAGTTCCCAAATAAATGTTTCTCTCTACTTAACCCTTCGTAAGTGATTTATCACTGTTTATTATAATATTATCCTCAGTAATTTGCATTTTTTTCAATGAAAATCAAGTATTTTCCCATATTTAATTTACTGATCACGTAGATGTTGATAAAAGCTCAGATTAAAGTTAATTGTCATATCAGAAATAGAGAAAAATTAAGAAAACGTGACTTTTTCAACAAAATCTCTCATTAACTGAACATAACCCCAGTGTGTCCATCCACTGTCATTGATCCGACTCCATGGATTTTACTGGTGAATCAATGTTGGAGAAGATGACGGTGTTTCCATGGTAACTACGGAGGCTCAGGATGTAGTCGTTGTCATACTTGAGTTTCTCTATGATTTTAATAGAAGCTTTTAGATCTTCTTTTATGCCACAAAATATATGTTGTTAATTGTCATTACAGCGCATTACTGCCACCTACTGTTGGGGAGTGTGAATGCACAGCGCCCAGATCCATAAAAAATAAAGCACAGGTTTGGTTTGTTAACATTATTTTTGGCCCAGACAAGGGCCCACGAGCCACTGAAAATGGGTTAGAGACCTACCAGTTGAGAATCGCCTTAAAACACAGCAAGAAAAGTAAACGCAACAAGATGACGTCAGTAAAAAAGCCAAAGTCAAATCTTGAATGGTGTAAAAATGGAATGGAAGTAGTGACATGAATGTCATATTTTCTGTTTGTGTCATGCAGCTGGTTTTGTACAGTTGAATGGAAATTAATCCACCCATCGCGGTCATCTCCAATAATTAAAATCCTTATGAAACAATTGTGACAAACCACATCAAGCCGAGACATTTAACAACAGCTGACAACTTCCAAAACAATAAGTCAGCCTCTTGTCTTCGACTCAGAGAGGGATCGACAATAACAAGTCTTTTGTCGAAGAGTAAGTCAACGGCTAAACGTCTCCTTCACTGTGACTTCTCTAAACCCCGATTCAGTGCAGAACAGACGCCGCATGTGGAAAACAACTCTATTCTCAGAGGGAGAGCGCTGATTTCTGATGGTGTTGTCGGAGCACAAATGGCAACATTTAGAAGCCCCTCCATCTATATTTAGTTGTTTTTGCCTGGTTCTGTTGAATAGATAACATGAATAGATCAGTGTAAACCGGTGCCATAGACGCCCAGGAAGATCATGAAGTGTGTGATCTGACAGAAGCTGTGTCTGTATCTGATGCCTTTCCTCCGGCCATAAGGCGTCGTTAATGACAGTTCTATGTCAATTAGAATAACGAATAAAAACACAGTAATAACGCAATGTCTTCAAACATATTCTCTGACGAAACTACAGGTCAGATTCATCTTGAATTTTTTTTGTAGCTTCCTTGGGACAATGTCTACAAAGTTTGTCCACAGTTTTGAGAAATTGTGATTTTTAAATTTTTGACGAATTTTTGACTCTGGTACCAGGTACTATTCCTGGAGACAGTTTCCATTACAGGATACTCCCGACTTTAGAGTACCTGGACGTCATAGTGACGCAGCGTGTAACTTCTGTGACATCTGCTCAGAAGGGTGCTGATAAACTCGCTCGTTGCGTGTTGTCCCGTTAAGCTGATGCTGAATCTTTTTGTTGGCCACCAAGGACAGAAATGTCTGAACCTCCTTGACCGGCATCGGTGTAGTTTTGCAGACCACCATCATGTGGATTAGCCTGCCACTATATTTATTGTAAAACTTCCGCATCTGTTTTCTTAAAAATGGCAGGTCGCACATTGAAAACACAATGATGCGTAATCAGAGATAACTCTCTGACCAATCAGTGGTCTGCAGTATTTACACGTCACGTTTTAGTATCCCTTCCCTTATTTTGGAACTGCGGCAGAGTAGATGCCAAAAAACTAGTACCGGGAACTAGATTCCAGGTCCTTTTACATAATGGAAATGGAAAAAGGTCGAGTCGAGTTGAGTCGAGCCGGTACCATGGAGGCTTAGTGGAAACGCAGTATAACATGAAACAGAACCTGATGTTGATTCCTGATTGAACATGCTGCTGAGATACAGGGGCACTGGAACTATTTTTTACTTTTACCTTTCTGCTTCTGAGTCCTCGTCCTTTCTTCCATGTTTCCTCATTAACTTTTCCATCTTTTTACCCTCTTTTCACCTTCTCTTGTCCATCTTTTCCCTCTCTCAGCGCCACTCCATCGCCTCCTCCTCTTCACATTCTGGCTCTTTTCCAGACTCGGGGGTTAAACCCACCTCACATGACCCACCCACCAAGCACCAGGCCAGCTCAGCCAGACTGATCTGAATGTCATATTTTAATCCCTGTCTTTCCATTCAGACCTCAGTTTTGCATTTGTAGTTCATTTCTTCAGCTTAATATTCATCTTCATGCATTGTTTGAGGTGCATGCAGAGGTCTTAAGAACATGATGAGCTCTGTCAGTTGAGATTAATACAGATTTATCCCATCAATGTGTCGGTCTAAAAGTCATATAAAGGGTAGAAAGAATGAAGAACGAGCCTTGAGCTTTATGTCGTCCCTTAAGAGCAGTAACGTCTTGTTCAGTGAGTCAGACTTCTTTTCATCTCGGGCTGAACATCGTACATTTTGGCATCATTTCTCACACCGCAGCCCTGTGAATATTCTCATTTCACACACTTCGCAGGTCCATATGCTGGGCTTCACTCAATGTAAACAAACATTTTCTTTCCCTCACACATAAAAATATGTTTTCACTTCCATTTCTTCTCACTCCGTATTTATCTCCCTTAGATCACTGGAGGCAAGAGAGAAGGTGTGTGGGGGTTGAAAGCAGGCGGTAGAATTACTGTATGTTTAAGTCTTCTGGGTAGGATTCTGTAAAATGCCTGAGGATGAGACTGAGGCCTATGGGACATGAAAGGGTCAATATTGACTTGAGAGGTGAAAATAAAACAGGAATATTTCCACATCTCTAAAAATCGGTTTTGTTACATGCAAGTTGGTGGTTACTTCATCGCATGTTTTAACAGCAACCCTTCTGGAAGCTTTACACAACCGCTGCTTTTGTGAAAAACATAAAATGAAATTATTGGCATATTTTCAAGAGTCCCGGTCACATAGTATCACACTAAAGATCTTTGTATATCATTCGGTCTTGGCTAAACAAGCTGTCTGGACATTTAAAAGACTAAATTCACAATCGTCTGGCTAATTAATGTTAATATTTGCAGCTCTAGTCAGATTTTTGACAAAGCTGTGGCTAAAAGTATTAAGGTGGGTTGTTTTGTCCGTGTGTAGTCTCTTAGGGCGTTTTCACACTTTGTATATCCGAGTCTGTATCTGAGTACGTTGGACCTCAAAGTCCACTTAATTTTATCAGCGTGAATGCAGACATTCCATGCACGAGTACCATACTCGAGTCCAGCTGAGACGGTACACAGTCCATACCCAGGACTGCGTGGATTCCAGTATGGAATGTTGCTGTGTGAAAGCAATCCGTACCCGAGACCAGAAGTGACCTAATCACCACGAGACTGTAGACGGCGCTCCTGTTGTCTCCTGAAAAACCTTGGATCCGCGCGGCACCACCTCACCTTATCGACCGAACCATTCGCTGACGTATCAGGAACATCGAAGGTCGCTCTTCTTCTTTTTGCCTCAAACAGGCTAACAGATGGAAAAGTATTGTGAACAGAACAGTTGCTCAGTTGATGATGTAAGGGTTTGTCACTTCCGCGTTTGTTGGATAGTTACAGAATTCCTTCCACACTGCCACCTACTGTTTCAGCCCTGTAACACCCACCCGTTCTCAGACACGGGCGGCGATACGTGCTGGTGAGTGCAACATATGCAGGAAAGGTGTGAGCGTATCCAGGTACAGCACGGATCCGTATACCCAGTCTGAAAATGCCCTTAAACTTGGCTGTTACACATTCTATACATCCGCGTAACTAGAGGAACATGAGCTAAAAATGCAACAAAACCAATTTTTGGGAAAAGGAACACAAGACAAACAGCAACTGTTTAAATGGACAAATAGGCCTACCTAAAACCAGCTAACAGTCTGAGACTAGTGTATGTCATGAATAATTTATTAAAACTCCAGACCAGTGAGACGAAGTTTGCAGCGCTAAGCTAACGCTAAGCGGATCCAACAGTACAAGGATTATTTCTGTACTGATAAAACTCACTGAACAGGACAAAGAACAACAGGAATGAAGGCCTCTTTATGAAGTGATGATCACAGATGTTGCCTTACCTTCGCTGTTTTATGATCATAACTTGGTTTTATATGAATGAAGCTTCTAATTGCTAATCCATTGTTTTGGGTTGCATTGAAATTAATTGGAATAGAAACAAATGGTTCAGGATTTGACAGGTTAAAGTGGTTCTATGTAGTATTGATATTCCAAACTGACCACCAGGGGTCAGTCTGGTACCAGAACACACTGAGGACAAAAGGTCAACAAATCAACACTATTTATCCACCTTCAAACTAAAACTCATAGACACTTATTTTAAGTCCCTCAAAATAACGCTGTCTTATAATGTTCACGTGCTGCATCAGCTGATAGTTTATATTATAGCTCTGTTAGCTTAGCGCTGTTAGCTTAGCTCTGTTTTTAGACTGAAAACAGCCACGGTGAAACCACCAATCACCTGTTTTCTGTTCGGTTTGTGTCGTCAGTAGCTGAACTAAAGATCTGTTTGGAGGTCAGAACTGTCGCGGTTTAGTCTGAACCGTAGATCAACAAACAACAAACTTGGCAAAGATAAGAACATCCCATAATAACTTTATACCTCCGTAAGCTTCAGAATCAAACTCACCCGTGTAGAAGAAATGCTGACATTTAACCTTCAAACTCCATTCTTTACATTTACAGCTGAGTCCAGTGGAAACAGCACAATGACTCAAGTTTTATCACTTCTTTTCTTTGACTCTAAAAGCTGTTTCTTAATGGTTCTCATTCCATCTGGTTACTCTCTGATGCTTTGGTCAAAGGCCTCGTGGTGTTAGTTTTCCTCCTCATGTTAGACCGGCAGAGTGACTCACTACTCCCTCTAGTGGACACATAAATTCCCTGGCCTGTTGATAGGAATAAATTGTCTTCATATCTGTAAAATCTAATACATTTGCATCTTTAGCAGGTCTTCACAGCTCTTTTTTTCTAAACTAATGCTAATTGTAGGTCATCTTTAAGTATTTGAAAGTAGAAATACTACATATAGACCCTTAACCTTAGCAAGCTTGTGAATATAACACACAAGCCAGTTTTTAGGTGGAGGAGACGACACTTGTGCTGCTCAAACATCTTCGTAAAGCCGTGATGGCTGAACTCCATGTGGCAGAATGTTACTGCAAACGTATGCCGAGCTTTGTGGAAAGGGACACTTTAATTTGTCGCACCAGAGAAGCCGGGACGCTGCAGACGAATGTGTTTCCCTGCTGCTCCTCCTCTTCACTCTGCAGCCTGTCATTGGCACTGCAGTGAGCCCAAACATGATATGACCTAAATAAACCCGAGTGTTACGAGAGAGCGAGGAGAGAGGGATGAAGCAATATTTTTCCCTCTCACTCAGCCGTCTTGTTTTGAAAACACTTCTCTCTACTTTAGGCTCCAACCTGTTTGTCAGCGAGCGCAGCCAAATCCATACACTGACGCTGCGACGGCGCTGGACTGGCTGCATTTATCTCCACACTTGCAGACGTATTTAGCTTTTGGACACATTCTAATACCTCCTCTACTCTGAGTTAGGTGCTACTGTTGCTTCATTTCTCAAGCTTTCTGTTTGAGTCTGTCCCTTCCAGTAAGACTTAGAGCAGGGGTGTCAAACATATGGCCCACGGGCCAAAACAGGCCAACAAATGGGTCCAATCTGGTCCATGGGATGAATTTCTGAAATGCAAAAATTACACTCAAGATATTAACAGCTGCAAAAGCCCTATTCTGGTCTGAAGTGAGTCAGACCAGTAAAATACTGTCATCATAACCTAGAAATAATGACAACTCCACATTTTTCTCTTTTTAGTGTGAAAAAGTATAATTACATGAAAATGTTTACATTTACAAACTAACCTTACACAAAAAATGTGAATAACCTGATAGGTCTTTAGAGAAGTAAATGTAATTTTACCAATGTTACTCCTTTTACTAAATGTTTTGTGTGTTTGTAGATCCACTGTGATCTGTAAGTTGAAATGTTTGTCATGTAGTCGCACAAAAAAAACTAATTTTAGTTCAGGGGCCAAATATAGACCAATATGATCTCCAACAGACGGACCAGTAAAATAGTAACTGCAAAAAAGTAAAAATGCATTATTAAAATGTTTATATCTACAAACTCTCCTTTAAAAAGTATGAATACCCTGAACAACTTGAAATTTAAGTGTAACTGTAACAATTTCATGCCTTAGTTTACCATTTGCATATGTGCATTACAACTTACAGATCACAGTGGATCTACAAAGACACAAAACATTTAATAACAGGCAGAATATTGGTACAATTACACTTATTTTCCCTAAGACATTCCAGGTTGTTCATGTTATTCACATTTTTTAAGGGATAGTTTGTAGATATAAAGATTTTCATACTGTAATTTTCCTTTAAGCTCTAAAACAAAGAAAAATGTCATTATTTGCTAGAGTTGTCATTATTTGTAAGTTGTTATGATGGTATTTTACTGCTCTGGCCCACTGTAGATCACATTGGTTTGTATGTGACCCCTGAACTGAAGGCGATTTCAATACCATTGATTCTTAATATTGTCAGTGTAATTTCTGCGTTTTCAAAAATTCATCTCACGGGCCAGATTGGCCCCTTTGGGGGGCCAGTTTAGGCCCCAGGCCATATGTTTGACACCCCTTACATAGTATGTTGTCTCCACGATATCTCTTGTAATTTCAGCCTTATTTTCTAGCTTTTCTTTTGACTTTGTGTCTCGCAGTAAGGCTCAGGAGTTGAACTGAAGTGCACAAAAGTCAGAGTTTCCATTACAGATCATGTGAGAAAGGAGGCAGTCACAGCCAAAACTCCCAGACTCTGGCTGGTGGCTTACAGGACACATTACCACCTATTTGGCCAAGTGACTAACCAGCGTTTTAAAAGGCGTATTCAGTTCACAAAATGCAGCCAAGCAGGTTTAATTTAGTCACAGTCTTTTTTTAGGTTCACTCAAGTTATGTGAGGTGCGGTAATACATCGGTGTACACTGAAGGTGTTTGGTGAGCTGGTTTGTGGTCCTCTCCTGGCCCCTCTTTAGATGTACAAGCGTCTGGACCCTCCACTCGTCAGTAAATGGGTCAAAATGACCCTCGTTAAAATCATTGTGTTTTTTATGCCACTTTTGTCATTTTGTCGTGTTCTAAATAATCATTTGTATTACATTTTGGTCCAAAGAAGGATTTCATGGTTGAAATATTTTTTATTTATTTATTTATTTTATTTTTTATTTTGGGGGGCATTTTTAACAATTTTAAAATGTTTTTAAACCTTTGTGTGAAGCTAACAGATGTAGGAGTAAACCATCTGGTTCATAGTATCTACACCTCCTTTGGTCTTTTCTGTAGAATGAATGAATGAATCAAAGGTTCAGATGTAGTTCTATTGTAAATGAATACAGGTCATTTTGACCCACCTATGGAAGCTTGGGGTACTAATACATAAAGTGCAATTTCATAAAATCTGAAAAATGTAAGTTAAAAATGTAAATAGCATGATGTCAATTAGAGCAGATTATAGCATGTCACTGATTAATCAACATTGGTCAATATGTAACCGATGTATTAACTTTTTTGCTGTGCAGAGATTCTGTCATTCGCTTTTTTTTTTTTAGCCCCCAATATCAGCATCCGCCACAAAAATCCCATATCGGTCAGGCTCTAATGTCAATAACATGTTTTTTGAGGAATACCTGGACTATGAAATTGTAACAACTTTTCATTGCAAAGATATTGTAAGAAAACGACCTCACCAGGTCATTCTGACCCACTTATGCATCTAAGGCAGGGATGTCAAACATACGACCCGTGGGCTGAAACCAGCCCCCCAGTGGGTCCAATCCGACCCACAGGATCAATTTGGTAAATGCAAAAATCACACTAAGATATTAACAATTAAGGATGTTAAAATCATTTTAGTTCAGTTTCCACATACAGACCAATTCAACCTCCACTAGCTGGAACCAGTAAAATAATAGAATAATAACCTATAAATAATGACAATTTCAAATGTTTGTCTTTTGTTTTATTATTAAAAAAGTTAAATTACATGAAAATGTTGACATGTACAAACTATCCTTCGACTAAAAATGTGAATAACCTGAAATGTCTTAAGAGAAGTGCAGTTTTATCAGTATTCTTCCTGTTAAATGTTTTGTGTATTTGTAGATCCACTGCGATCTGTTAGTTTTAATGCACACGTGTAAAATAAGATGAGACAAAATATTGTTAAAATTACACTTACTTTTCTGAAGAAATTTCAGGTTCATATTCTTCCACATTTTTTAAAGGATAGTTTTTTTTAGATCTAAACCTTTTCATCATGTCATTTTACTTTTTGGAGTAAAATGACATGATGAATAGTTTGTAGTTGTCATTATTTCCAAGTTCTTATCTTATTATTTTGCTGTTCCGGTCTGTTCCTCTAGTTCTGTTTGTGGCCCCTGAACTAAACTGTGTTGGACAGCTCTGATCTAAGGGTTAATGACAGTAGGAAGTGTGATGTGTTTGTGTGCGTCTGGTCGGAGCTGAAAAAGCTTGATTGTGTTGCTGCCCGCAGAGCTGCAGCCTGGCATGGACAGATAAGAGCCTCCCCTCAAACACGGCGTCTCCATCCAGCCCAGAGCGGCTCACAGGACGGCTTTCATTATGCAAACACACGGCTCGTAGGTACATGAGCGTCCACCGGCCGTTGTTCCTCGCTCCTGTGTGTGCGGACACTCAGCCGTCCTGGATTACACACCTCTAATCCAGCTCAGAAATGAGTGGGTCCAACCTGTTAAATGGGGGGGGGGGTCTTCTCCGTGGACGTGGTCGAGGTGGGACTTCCACGGCCCAGTGGATTCTGCTCGGCCGGGTTATGAACCGGAGCCAGACTTTCAATGATGGATGCACCTCTCACTTCCAGTTTGGATCAGCAACTTTTAATTGGCTCCCAGCTTTTTTTTGTGCCTCTTAATCTCCTGCCAAAGCCAAAAACACACACATGCACCGTTTAGAGGAGCACTTCCATCGGCAGTGTTTCAACCTGCAGTAAGACTTGGACTGAAAACCTCAAACTAACAGAAGTGAGTCTATGGAACAGTTATTTTCATTATCATGTACAGGATGATCACACACTATCTTTAATGTTTCATTCAAGTCAATGTGGGGATTGTAAACATTTATTTCCCAAATTTAGCCTCGTAGCATAATTGCCTAAAGCGGGGTGCACACGTAAAGATAATTGGGCTGTTTTTGTCCCGATTTTCCCCCTTCCCGATCAAGTACGGCAAACGTCAGATTATCTTATGTCTTATAAGGTTATCCTGTCAGATTAGTCTGAGGTGTGTTAAGAGTGAATTTTTTTTCGCAATAATCGGCTCTGAAACAGGTTGGGGCCGACATTCATAAATATTAAACTTGTTCAATATTTACAGCCAAAAACTTACTGTGTGTGGAGAAAGCCGACGACTCCCGAGTCATGACTCTGTGAATTGTGATGTAGAACGGAATGTAGCCAATCAAGAAGCGAGCTGACTGAGGAACAAGGGAGTAGGCGTAAATAAAAACAAGCATGGCAGACCTGAAACATAAAGTTCGGTGGACCTCAGAAATGGAGGACCAAGCCCGAGAATGTCTATTCAACGTCTCCGCCAAGTCGTACCACAACCCAAACGACATGTTGCGTGTTGTGTTTTCCGGTTGTTGCTGTGTTTCTTCTTCGTTTTTGTTTGATCACGCAAGATTTCTTTCTTGGACTGGATTCTAGATCGGTGGCGGGACAGAATCGTTATGTGCGTGTTGTGCTGTGTTCAGATTATCAGAACACACCACACACAGCACTATCAAAACTGTTCAGTACCTGATTTTTTTATCTTCATGTGTGAAGTCTGGAACAGATAAAACGTCACTTCAGATTTAGTAAATCCTTATGTATGTACCCCACTTAAGCCATTCACTATATAGACAAAAGTATGTGGACACATTAAATAAATAAATATCATTGCATTGGCTAGTTTGGTTTAAATTTTTTTCCAAAATGCCTCAGATTATTTTTACTTAATTTCTCTTGACACTGTTTTTTGTTTTTTTTTTTTGAAGCATGACTATAATTTTAAATGTTCCTCCTCTAAATTTCTAAAATAGTTTTCCTGCTCTGACTGTAAATAATAATTTCCTGCCACAACTAACCATCTACTTTTTTCACATCTCATTGAGGAAGAAAAATCTACAATTACACTTTAAAGAAATATTGATGTTTCTAAACTATATGGACATAAATATTGGGACACATGTCTACAGCTGTAAGATGTCCTTTTCATGAGGATTTGACATAGAAACATCAATATTTATGATATTTATGCCAATATAAAACTATATTCCAGACCCTACTGGGGTAGAATACTTTAGTTCGTATGTAGTGTATGACTTACAGTTATACTCTGAGGATAATATGTTCTAATGTAGAACATGTTATGGTTCATGTTTCCCACAGAAATAATCAGACTGATTCTGTCAAGAGAACGGACGATTTCTTTTTCTTTTTCTTCTACTTCATCCACATCTTCATCTTCTTTGTCATCGTCATCTTCTTCACTCTGTTCATCTCTTTTGTCTTCTTCTTCATCTTTCTTTCTTTTTCTTCTTTTTTGCTTGTCTTTTCTCCTTTGTCCTCATCTTCTTCATCCTTATCTAATTCTTCGTCTTCGTCGTCTTCTGTCCACATTTTCATCTCCATCTTTGTCATTTTTATCATCATGTTCTAATTCTTCATTTTTCTTTCCTTTTTCTTCTACTTCATCCACATCTTCATCTCCTTTGTCTTCTTCGTGTTCTTCCTCCTCTTCATCTTTGTCTTATTTTTCTTCTCTTTTGCCTGTCTTTTCTCCTTTGTCCTCATCTTCTTCATCCTTATCTAATTCTTCATCGTCGTCTTCTGTCTACATCTTCGTCTCCATCTTTGTCATTTTTATCTTCATGTTCTGACTCTTCGTCTTTGTTTTCTTTTTCGTCTTCTTTTTCTTCTTGTACATCTCTCTGTACCTTGTATTTGGAAGCAGATAAATTGACAGACTGATAAACTCTTGAACCAGGACCTGTTTAATTCTCTCTGTTGCATCTACTAAATGCTCTAAATACAGTTCTTTCTGAGTAACAACATCAAAGATCCAAGTAAAGATGGTAATTCAATCTTTGGAAGATAAACGACCAATAAACAATGATATTTTTTTCTTTAATGAGGCTGCTTTGATAAATAGCATAACCAGACTCATGGTCTTGAATCTGTTCCACTGTCAGAGACAATATCTGTCTGCTTCACAAAGGCTTTTCTTTTTTAACTGAAGTCATGAACACGAGTCAGATCTGCATCAACCAAATGTGTGAAACTTCTGGTTCTTTATCAAACACAGGAAATTGACTCATTTCTGTGTTGACATGCTGTATGGGTAGCACATGAACTGGTGAAATTAAACATTTTCAGTTGCTTCATATTTCTGTTGGCTTTTTTGTAATCTCACAAACCGATAGGACATGAGCTACTGTGAAGGCGCCGTATTCATAAGCAACTTCTTTAAAAATCTTCTCTGATTAAACTACTGGACGGATTAATTTAAAAATTTTTATGCATCTTCCTTGGGACAATGTCTACAAAGTTTGGTCACAGTTTTGAGAAATGTATATTTTTGAATTTTTGCCAAAGTTTTGAAATGTTTAAATGTTTACCTTTTCTTTTAATGGTCCATATTTTGATGGTTTATAACATGTAAATGGTTACAGATATTAATACAGTTACTATTGAACACTGATAGAAGTCATATATGGATTTTCATTTAGGTCCATGACCCTTGACCTTCAATGACCTTGAAAGGTCAAACTCAAGGTAACCAATGTCTAGATTTCAACAGTCTTGTTCTCCAAAACTAATGGTCAGGTTCATTTCAAATTTTATATGCATCTTCAATGGGACAGTGTCTACAAAGTTTGTTCACAGTTTTGAGAAATTTTGGTTTTGGAAATTTTGATGAATTTTCCAAATATTACAAATGTGCCTTTCCTTCGAATGGTCCATGTTTTGATGGTTTATAACATGTAAATGGTTACAGATATCAATATAGTTCCTACTGATAGATGTCATGTATGGACTTTGAATTAGTTGAGTTCTCCTCCAGTGAAAGTCCCGCCCACTTCTATAGTTAGATTGATCTGCATCCAGACCACAGGACTGGAACATAGAACAGAACCTGAGAACCTCACACAATGTTGCTATATAAAAAAGTATTATTGATTCTTGATAGAATGTGTCTGTGAGCTACAGCGGCATTGGTCCTGTGTTATTTTTCCGTGTTGTTCAGATTCAGAGTCAGTCGTGCTTCTTTGCTGCTTTGCTACAGCCCAGTTTTCACCCTGGGATTAACTGTGTCTGTCTCTTTCTACTCACAGGGGGCTCAGCAATGAATAAGCTACGGCAGAGCTTCCGCCGGAAGAAAGACGTGTACGTGCCGGAGTCGAGTCGACCGCACCAGTGGCAAACGGACGAGGAGGCGGTCCGCAGCGGCAAATGCAGCTTCGCAGTCAAGGTGACTCTACCCACTCTGCCTCACACATAAACACACCTGCTCATTCGCAGCCGCACACACACATCTCAGACACACAAACCTCAGAAACTTGCTGGCTCCCCAAGGACGCTGCCTGTGATTAATCATAAGCATTCAAAGACTGTGAACACAGCTTTTATCTAGGTTGCAAGCTAATCTGTGGGATGTGTGTGCACGGTGGAATTCTGCTCTCGCAGATTAACGCTTAAATCATCAAGTATAAAGTGCAAAATTATGAAATGTCTCTTTATAATTGGAAAGTAACATAACTCACTGCATGTGCGGTTAGTAAATATATACAGCGTCTCTGTGCAGACGGGCAGCTAAGACATTTAATCAGACTGTGTCTCAGTCTCAGGGCTGTCCAACTCATTTTAGTTCGTTTTAGTCATTTAGCAGAAGTAGATCCACTTTAAGGGCGACTGTGGCTCAGTTGGTAGAGCGGGTCGTCCAGTGACCAAATGGTCAGCAGTTTGAATCCTGCCTCCGACTGTCCACATGTCGAAGTGTCCTTGGGCAAGACACTGAACCCTAAATGGCCCCCAGTAGGGTCTGGCAGTGCCTTCCATGGTGGCAGCTGCCTACTGTTGTTTGAGTGTGTGTGTGAATGTGAGGCCTTGTAAAGTGCTTTGGGCACCATGAAGGATGTGTAAAATGCACTATATAAGTGCAGTCTATTTACCATTTAACCTATAAAGACCAAGTGTTACTGTTCTGGGAGATAAAAACGTAAATATTTTCTTAAAGTTTAATGGTAGATTTTAATGGTAGATGAAAAAAGTAGATGGTTAGTTTTAGTAGAAAATTATTATTTACAGTCAGAGCATGAAAAAATATGTTAGAAATTTAGAGGAAGAACATTTAAAATCATAGTCAACAAATCAATGTTGAGAGAAATTCAAATTGTCAAAACCATCTCTAAGGCATTGTGGAAGTAAAGATAACACAATTTAAACCAAACTAAGAAATGCAATCATATTTATCCCAATATAAAACTATATTCTGACATTAGTCATTACTGTTTTGTATTCCAGACCCTATTAGAGAAGAAACACCTGAATTCAATGTATCCACATACTTTTGTCCACATAGTGGATGACTTTGGCAATTATGCTGTGAGGCTAACGATTTGGGAAATAAATGTTTACAATCCCCACATTGACTTCAGTGAAATATTAAAGGTAATATGTGATCATCCAATACATGATGATGAAAATAACTGTTCCATAGACTCACTTCTGTTAGTTTGAGGTTTTCAGTCCAAGTTTTACTGCAGGTTGAAACGCTGCCGATGGAAGTGCTCCTCTAAACCTGAATTTAGCGTGTCCATATAGTGTATGTTAGATCAGTAGATGCTTTTGGTCACCAGTGGATGTTTAGGTCTTTATGGGTTAATTACATTATCTGGGTGTGTTAGCACGACTATTACACACATTTACATGTAGTCCAGCTTTAGTCGGACTAATTTCATTTTTGCAATTGTGGTGTAAACCCTACAGAGTGTGGAGCTATAATCCTCAGTAGTGCCTGTAGAAAACTCAGTGGACAGTGGACACTTCACTGTGTTCTGTCAACAAAACCTTTCACTTTGCAAACAGAAGCATTATGGTACACTTCCTCTCATCACGAGTCCAAATGTTCACCTCGCTCTGTAAAGCAGAAATGAAAACTTTAAGATCTGATGATGAGGTTTTATGTGGTGTGAACGGCCATGGATGTGTCCCTGCAGAACTGACCTGAGTGACCTGGGAGACTGTAGGGTCCGGTTTCAGAGGAGGAAGGAGAATCGAAAATGCCGTCAGTGAGGGAAGGTGGAAGTGATTGTGTCATTAAGGTGGCGGAAACCGGTGAAGGGTGGAGTGTCTGTTCTTACAACGGACACAAAGTTTTGATGTGGATCTGGTATATTTAGATGGAGTGTGTGTTAACCCTTTAACCCCCGGGACATGATTCCAGGTGAAGGTGCTGCTGTGAATCTGCATCTGTTTCAGGTTCATTAAAGCTGCTGTCAGTTTGTGCTCGTGTTGCTTTTCTTCAGTGGTTTGGTTTTACTGTGTGTTTTAAGGGTCAAAACAGGTGGAAGAACAGAAAAAGACTGAGAGGAACTGAAGTTTGACAGGTTTGGACTAAATAAGGCCCTAGAATGGACATCAATAAGAGATTTAGGACGTTGAACATCAACTGTGAACTGGAACAAACTGAACAACTACAAGGATTGGAATTTAGGCCCAGGAGTTTATGTTTTGGGCTCTTTTTTTTCTAAGTCAGTCCAGCTGCTTTTTGACACCTGTTTAACTCCATAAAGCAGTTCCACGGACAAAACACAGTTAAAAACAAAAATAAAGGAAAATCACCACAACACTGGAAACAGCAGTAAAAAACAAAAAACATTCTATCACCACAATATGAAATTTTTCCTATGGAGCAAACGGTTGAATTTTTATGAATATTTAAAATAAATCCTACGTTCAGAACGCTCAGCACAGGCACATCAGGGGTTAAAGGGTTCATGTAAAACGGCCTAGATTCGAGGTCCAGTTTGTACCCGTCTCTGAACACAAGCACATCTCCGCTCTACGACCCTATAAAGTGTCTGTCATGGTCCTCAACGCTGTCGTTGCTGATTAACTGCCGCTCTGTAGACCATCTGATTGATCAGTCTGGCAGACGGCGTTCACCCCATGGATGATGTCATTGTCTGTCATCTGTAGCTGAGAGTCTTCAGACCCTTTACAAACCATCGCATGTTTTTACAGTAGAAGTGTCCGAAAACGTCTTTTTAGCCAATTCTTTTGCACCTTAACTTTCAGTAGAACTTAACTGTCAATATCTTAACTGTTTTAATATTAATGTTGTGTTTTCAAAGTCTGTAAAGTGCTTGAATTTTAGTTTAAGTGCCTGCTGTTCTAACGCTGTGGTGAGATTTATTTATTTATTTTTAATATTAACTCTGCCAGGTTAGATGGGAAGCTAAAGCTACTTACAGAAAGGTGACATGTAGAAAACTCAAACTGCCCAGGTGTTCTCAGGTCGACTCGGATGCTTTTTTATCTTAATCTTTCTCTCAGTGCGAGTGTGTCTGAAGAAGTGGCTTCCTTTTTTTTTTTTTTTTAATAAAACTTGGTGTTCTCCTTTAATTTCTAAACTTTTTGCTATTTTGAAACATAATTTTAGACGTGTATAGCTTGATGCAGTGTACATCATTGTGATAAAAAGTGAAGAAAAAAAAACCCCTGAGTGTATCTATTCCTGTAGATATGGATTTGACCCCAGTGATAAGGTGCTGTGCTGAAAAAAATTTGAAAATGACCCTTAAAAGTGCTTGAATTTGACCTTGAAAAATGTGTACGAACCCTGAAAAGCAGAGCTAAGTAGAATGAAAAATAAAAATGGACAAAATATGAATAGATGCAAATGTACAGTATTAACAGTGTGAATAGTATGTCTGTCTATGAATGATATTAACAGTTTAAACGTGCTTCCCCCCTCGTACTTTTGCAGCCTCACACACTTTCTGCAGCACAGCCGTTTTTTCCCCTCCTCTTAGCGCTGGCTGTGGTTGTGCCTGTGCAACCTACCATGCTCCTCCTCCTCCTCCTCCTCCTCCTCCTGCTCTAGGTGCCTCCGAGGAGCCCGGTCATGAGTGGGTTGGAGTGAGTTGAAATTATCAGCGCTGCACTAAAGACTAATAGAGGGGTGGAGAGGAGATGCAGGGAAGAGGGAGGAGGAGGAGGACGGCTGTGTCAAAGTTATGTGGGAAAAAAGAGGGAGAAAAAAAGGGGGATTTGAGGGGAAACTGCTTCCAAATGGCATGAACTGAGCCTCGAATGTTCCTGCTGGGGCTCCCCAGTCCACGTACGGACCGGTGTGTTTCCACATTATTCTAACAAACCTGTGCGTTCATTTGTATTTGCATGTAGATGTTGATTTCTAAACTAAAAGACTGTTTGTGATTCAAGGTGGAAAAATAAGGAGTTTTTTTCTGGCACATACTAAAAGCCTTGATCATTCGTGAGCATTTTTATTGCTGAGTTACCACGTTAACTTGTCACATAAGAAGTTTTTGTGTTCGTGTCTAATTTTTCAATAATATATATTCAGTTTTGTTTTTGTTTTTTGATAGTATTTTTATTAGGACACATTTTCAGTATACATATCCTCTCAGCACAGGTATAAGCATGTCCAGTTTTCCAAAAACCAACTAACAACAACTTAAGCCCCCCCCCCAACAAAAAGAACATCAATCCACATTCACTTAATTATGAGTGTTATAGCTATTCTATTCTGTTATGTTTCCTACAGATGTTTTATTTTATCGAGGTAAGAGAGAAAAGGCTTCCATGTCATGTAAAATTTCTCAGTTGATCCTCTGAGAAAATTAGATTTTTTTCCAGTTTCAGGAAGGACATTACGTCCATTAAAATATATTCAGTTTTAACCATGTTGATTATTATAATGTACATTATATATAATATTTTTAGACTCATAGCATAA